>VMKM01000329.1:0-404408 GCA_008360985.2 Macquaria ambigua
CATTTTTTTTTCAAGGAATTTCATAACATTTTCCTTTAATTTGCTTAGGATTTCACAACTGAACCCAGTACGTAATGTGCCCGTTACTACACCACCGCTGGGGAATCTCACAAACCTCCAGACGCCAAGACAATATTACCCAATGCCTGTCCCACCTCTCTTTTAAGTGGATTTCCTTGAAAAGGTACAGCTTTTCTGTTTGGCCTTGATGAAACCAAACTAATCATTACATACTCCTGACACAAAACTGACCAAAAATGTTATCTAAGGACCCAATGACAATGATTTTCTTCTACAAAGATCCCTCTTTACGATATATGGAAATGAGATGGCAAATGTGATATTAGAATGAAGTAAGGAGAAAAGAACGAACTGATCTTGGCAAATGAATGACCATAAAATAATTTTAACTCCATCTTCGGGGCTCATTCACACACACTGTAATTCTTCACCTTCTATTATTTTGTTGCAGCAGAACTGTATCTATTCTAGTTGTGTGTAAGAGTGTGTCTTTGTAGTTGACGATTAAGTTATGGTCTAGGTCCCCATTCGCAGCACCGAGGGCCTAAAGATAGAACAACGATGCACTCTGCCATGCTATAAGGGGGATTCTTTGGCATGTTGGAGTGTGACTGTGCTTACATGAGTGTGTTTATTTATATATATATATATATATATATATATATATATATATATATATATTTTTTTTATATATATATATAGGAAGTATATATATATATATAAGTATATATATATATTAGAAGGTTGGACACATATATATACACACACACATACACACACACATACACACACACACACACACACGGGTGTTCATGTGTTCGTTTCGCTGACGGTTTCCTCTCGCCAGGCCACTTCCTTTCAACCACAATGCCTCCAGATTCGCTCCATCAAAGAATCATCTGCAAACTGTGGAGCTCCGAGAGAGAGGACCACTGATGTGTCCCTGGGCTTTCTCCACTCAAACTGAATCACACAGGCGGGCGCACACAGACAACAGGGCTGCATGCCATGGCTTTTGGAAGGTCACTCTAAGAATAGCTTTCAATACATAAAAAAAAATAAATTAAAAAAAGACTTGCATCCAGTGGAGAGCACACACTGAAAATGTGCAGGCTAGCAAATGGACACATAGGAACATGCATTAATTCATGGACACAGGCGCCGACCAAAGCACTCTGAATACTGTCAAACACACACAGACACGTACCACTGGCTGATGCACAGAGCGTACATTTGTGCTCAGCTAAAAGGACAGCAAATTAACCACCTCATGTCCTGCTTAAACCATCCCATGATTCACTGCTGAGAAAAGTGAGGCTAGTTGCAAAACAAGAAAGAAGGACAGCAAACGGCATTGATTCCCTTTATGCTCGAAAGGAAAAGTTTCTTGCCCACCTAAGTGATGCATTTTTAAGCTAATTTATTCCACTAATGTGCTGGGAAGAAGGTTAACGTAAATGCACCACGCTGGCTACATTATTCAGCGGCTATAGACAAAAAGACTAATCACGCATTTCTTGATAAAACAAATCGCTCATTCATCTTGGTTCTCCCCTCACAATACATCTCCTTTTTCCTCCTCTCTACTAATCAAACACTTGCATCTATAATGTATTAAAGCAACCACACCACTGTGGTGTTGTTGGATGCAAATTGGTGACCATTGATGTTTTAGGCACTTTAAGAATAACAGATATTAGTTTTGTTAAGCTCTAAGAGCATATTTCAATTTCAAGCCACTACATCTATAACACAGTGCATATATTACTTCCCAAGTCACCAATCCTTTTCAGAGTATCTGAAATGCAGAGTCAAAGCTAGAGAAGCTGACCCATTTCTAATTCTCTGATGGTTTGCTTGCGAAAAACAAGTTTATATAATGTTGCTTGTATTGTTACTAAGATTTAAGTCCCCAAAATATGGCCTCGGCTACAGTAAATCCACACATTTTGCTCCAAGCCTCCGTCTTTACACTCTTGACCTCTGTAAACTGGCAACATGGATTCTGTTCTGTAATTTTCCTTTGCAGGACCAATAAAATGCCACAACTACCATCCCTTTCCATTTTATGCCCTTCTCTATCATTTGTCTGCTCCTCCTCTTCCCATGCTTTCTTTTTTATTTGCTCTCTGTCCTTGTCTGCACTATGATGTTCATCCCTGAACTCCAGCCTGGCAGATGGGTGGGAACACAGCTCCCAGCATCGAGCTTAACCCAGTCAACGAGGGGTTAATTTTGAGGTTAACTCAACAGCAACGTTGTACCTACTGCCTTGGCTGTCCTACATTTAAATCCTCTGTATCTCTTTTAGCTTCTCTCTATTCTGTCCACTGGTGTCCTTTCAAGGGTCCTTGCTTGTCATGAGAGGCAGTGAATGTTTTGTGTTTTTTTTTATTCTAGGCCTGAGATTGTGTGCGTGCATGCAAATGTGTGTGTGCTTTGTGTGTGTGTGTGTCTGTGTTTGTAAATGCAGGTATAGGCTCCCAGGCAGCACAGGCGGCCCTGATGTGAAGTGACATGTTGAGAGACCAAGCCTTTGGACACTGGCTGAGGGAGGGAAGAGAAACCAAATAAAAACAGACATAGCCTTTATAAAAAGCTACAACACGACTGCATCAGAGCAGCAGATGGCACGTCACCGCCCCAGCCCCCTTTAATTACAATATCACTCAATTGTTCTTTAATCATACATCACTTTTTATCATCCTTTTTTTTTTTTATTTAAAAAAAAAAAAAAGATACTCGAGCACAGATACATTAATGCAGGAGAGTAGTACTGTGACAAGTTGAGCCTGGGAGAGACTGGCTTGTCTCATAGAATGAGAGGGAATCTCTCCCTCTGACTATTTGCTACAGTCATCATTGTCTGGATCAGGCCAATTCACCTGCCTGTCTGTCTGCTTAGCTTACCGTTATACGTCCCTCTGTTGCCTCAACTGACCCATTTCAACTCAGTTTAACTGACGGTGATCCAGCATAACTGAAATAGTGTAAAAAGGTTTGTTTTTAAAGAATAACTGTAACTAGCTATAACAGGACAAAGACACAGAACCCTTTATCTCCCCACTCACTACTCTACAGTCTACAGGCCCCTGCTACCAACACTCCTTAAGTCAAGATTAGAAAGTGCAGCAGCCAACACAGCAGCAGTGTTTAAGCTTCACTCTAGGTCAATGTACAAAACAACAGTGCTTCAACAATGCTTCTTATAAAAAAACAAACCCTAATATTTGTACTATTTGTATGGCACATTTAAAGCAAAGATGCGGCCCTCATTGCTCCACATGACATGATTAAAATGAGGAAACAAAACTATCATGTTACCAGATATGATAAATTATAATAATTAATTAAATCATTGGTAATAGTTTAACATATTTATATACATTTGAATAAAACCATGAATTCAATTAAAAAGCCAAATTAAAAACACGTCAAACAACATTTTTATTGAATTTACTGCAATAAGCAATACGTTTGAAAGCAACCTTAGTTGAATTCTACTGTCAAACAAGTGGATTTATCATCTCAGTGATCAAAGAAGTAAAGCAGAAACACTATTGAAAACACTAGTATCACTATGTTTGTTATTATAATGTTTGTCTACACTTAAAATGCACAAAAGGAGCTGATAATCATACAGCATATTAAGGAATATGTCTACAGTGCACCTTTCGGGAGCACTACCCCACCACATCGCGAGTGCTTGAGATGACTGGGTAATTATAAGGCCCTAACTGACTGCTTTTTGAGACAGATGTTGTGTTCATGAATCTTGAAGCAGGTCAGCTACCCAAACTGACTGCAAAATGAGACAAGAGGTCTCTCAGCCACAGTCAAGGTTCTCTGCTCTGACAAGGGAGCAGATGGGCTGTTTGTGGAAATAACAAACCCCGATCAGAGAGAGAGTCAGAGGACGTTGCAAATTCTCCACTACAGCCCACCCTCCTACGCAGATTGCCTTTTCGTGTTGTCACTATCACAATGTTTCGATTAACAGAAAGGATATTTAGAAGCAGTTTGAAGCATTTGGTCTTGCAATGCTCATGTAACTGTACACACTAAAACACTCTCGCTGCCTCCCTATGTGTGTGTGTATGAGTGTGTGTGTGTTGCAGTGACACTCTGTTGAACTGTGGCGAATTACAAAACGGCTGGGGGAATTCAGTTACTCCCATGGCTACTTTGTGTACGAGTGCATACAAGCGTGTTTCTGTGTATTTCTGATGGAGCTTGGTTTGTTGGCCACCACAGTAAAGTGAGCATTTCACCCTTGACAGAAATCAGATTCTGTGTATCTGCTATGATTACTTAAACTGAAATATTTAAAATAAACCTCATTGCAGAGGCCAACTCATTATTTTTAATGTATGTGACTACATCATCAAATTCTACCACGATCAAGCATTTCTAAAAAGGTGTTTTCTGTAAAATCTGATGGTTCATGGTGTTTTGTCACAGTTGTGTTTGTCACATTATAGAGCACTGGATTACCTAACAGGGATAGCAGCTATTACACCCCCAGCAAACACTCCAAACACAATATTACCTTCAACTTCATTGTTCATCATAGGAGAGCATTGTTCCATTAGTTCCACCACTTCCAACTGGCAGTATATCCACATTTAAAGTTAGCTGAACATTCATGTACATACGTGCAGTAAAGCATGCGCATGTATAAAACATACAAAACTGTGTACAGTAATTCTTTCACTTTACTGCTTGCCTATTTAACTAGCTACAGTATGTGCTTCTCACAAGACAGCCTTTATTGTGAAAGGGAAGCAGTACACTAAATGACTAGACATACTGAGCTGCAAATGATAGCAACAATAATGATCCTACTGCCACACGTCCGATACAATGACTTTACTTTCTGGAGCCTTCCAGCCGACAGTATATTCTAAACAGATGGAGTACAGCCAAAAAACATCCATCCCCCGTGATCAATACTCACATAACAGATAGAGTAGGATGAATGGAATATCTCATAAAAAGGAGATTGAGTTGAAGCTAAAAAAGAAAAAGATTGCCACCTTTATGTTGGCGTTAATAGGGAAACATATTACAGCTTTTCTATTTTAATCATTTCTAAAGTTGCAAGTTTAGGCAAATAAATGCTGAAATGGCTGTATTTCTTGCCAAGCAATTTAACGGTAGGATTTATGAGGGGATCTTTTACTTGTACATATATAATAGACCCTTATTTTAAAATGTCAGTCAGTTCCTCTGGATAATGCAGCTGACCTAATGAGAAGGAACACTCCTCTGGCCAAAGTTAATCTCTGCGGCAGGCTTTCTTTGATTCACACCACCACACGAGCGTAAAGAACACATACATTTCCTTGCAGAGCATTACATCCATTACTTACCGACATCTCATGAATATAAACATAAACAAACATAAGCATATGCATGCAAACACAGTTTTTGGTCCTTCTCTAAAACGTCCACACTGTCCAGGGAAAGCAGCTGTTTTTCCTCAAGCAAACATTCATATTCCTGCATCATTCTGAAAGGAATCCAGCCAGCACACCATAAAATCACTGCATGAATGATGCACGTTTTCCTCCTCTGCGTTATTTAATAGACATCACATTCATCCACCCTTGTTAGAGCATGCCACGAAGGACAGTTGACTCAAGTATAATAGCAGAGAAGTGAGAAATGAATGAAGGTGAGAAAGTCAGTTTTACTGGCAAACAGTATCTATTATACCTACTTTCTTGACAATAATTCATAGCAATTATTTTATCCGTAGAATTGCTTAAAATATGAGGCAGAATAGAAGACAGACATGTAACAGATTCCTATAATATTGTTAAATAAAATTATTCTTGCAAGTCCACTTTCTAATGTTGATTTTAACTAATTTAAGTAGCGTATCAGTGTGGAGGTATTACATTACTATGTCGATGCAGAAATGAACACTTAACTGATTTTCTGGCACTCAAATGTATATTTTCAATTAATTGCATTTTTTCAAATATATATATTTCCCTCTGCTGGGATTTTCTGGACTTTCCAACAGGGACGATTTTGGAGTAGCGGCCACAAACTGTACTGTAGGTCATGTTGCCCTTTGGCTCAAAAAGACTTAAATACACATGACAGAAGTGGCTGTGATACGAAGATTTCACAATCGTCACACACATTCAAAATTACCTTCTAAAGTATCACAGTTTTAACCATATGGTCCAATATGTGTCATTCATGTGTGGGAAAGATAGTTAGGACAAGCCATACAAAAACTTTTATGAGCATGTTGCCTAGGCCAAAAATGCAGAAGACTTAACTTAAAACCTAAAGTGCATGCACTAAGTAAATGAATGGGATGCCAACTTGGAACACTGTTATCCAGTTCTTACAATACATCCATAGCTCCTTGAAATGTGCCATCTCACTCCAGCAAAATGTTTTTCTATTGAAAATCTGTCTGTCCATCCCACAGGGGAAGGGATACAGTATATACAGTAGGTAGCCTTTATGGATTTTACTTGAGGCAGCGGGAACTAAAAGTGGATAAAAAACATTACGGGTCATGTCCCTGTTTCTCTAACAGTTCATCTTGTAACCCCTAGCAATACATACAAACCAGATCAGTCTACAGATCAGCAGTGATTGTTTACAGATCAGACTTGGGAGGAGGAATGGCAATTTTGAGAGAGCCAGAGAGAGATATTGACTTTATTTTATATAACGTCTTTAGAGTCACTGGCATGCATGGTTAAGCCTGTTAATAATAATGCCTCTCACATTTTCATATATGAAATTCCACCATATCATCACATTAGGGTGATGCTGCCTGCACGCTCCTGCCTCCATCAGATTAAAGTGTCGTGCGGCACCCATGGATCCCCTATTCCGTTGCAGCCCTCACATGTTCAAGAAATCACTTCTGACACACACACGACTGTCCAATGACACAAGAAGGGTGCCACTGGCAAAGAACATGTGTATTCAGTCTGCCTTTACTGAATATGTTTTTTAAAAAAACAGAAGAGGCTTGTTAGGAAGGATAATAGATTGTTTTCTTACCTGAGACAGTCCTAACAATCTCAGAGGTGTTCCTCAGGCCCACAAAGGAGAACTGGTAGAGCCTCCAGGAGCGAATGTCACCAACCTCCACTGAGCTCCTTTTCCACTTGTACACAATCTCCTCCCTGGGGTAGCCATCTAAACAGGGAAGAACAGAGTTACATGGAGCTTAGTTAAAACAAGGAGAGGAGAGGAGAGGAGAGGAGCTTGGTGCAAAAATGACACGTTTTTCAAAGACTAACATTCATCCATTTTAGGAAATATCTTAAGACTTGACTCTTCAGATACGCTCTCTGCTATATAAAACAATGTGTTGGAACACCGTTCAATATAAAACAAAACCAGAGCACAGTCTGTTTTATTTCAGAGTAATCCATACCCACTAAGTCAGCTAGCTTGCAAATAAACTGTTTCATGAAAGAACCATTATATAACAGACTCCTGCACAACATGTTGACAATCTATGCAGTCCATCTGTAGGGAGAAAACTTCTTTTTCAGAAACACTGAGCTGATTTAAAAGCCCAAATTACAAAATTGATCCATGACTGGCTATGTGTTGGATTTCAGTAATTTTATTACCTCAAGAGGACGCTCTCTGGTTGTGAGAATCACAATAATCAATCTTACTTGTCTGATGCTGATTCACTTAGATGAGCAGATGCATTATCCTAATCAAATCACATTTGTTAGTATTGAATTCGTGTCTGGTATCCACATTTGGGAAACAAAAGGCATAGTTAAGCGTCTTTTAAACTAATAGCAAGTTGGAATTGGGCTTCTTGTCCTGCGAATGGACCTGACTAAATGTTCCCCAGTACAGGTCTGAATGTAATGATCTTCAGCCAATTCTGTTTTGATTTCAGTCTAGCGATGAGCTATGTGCAGCCGACGAGGGAGTGGCTTGAATAATGCACATAAAACCTCCTTAGTGCTAACTTTAAATGGCTTTATGACTAAAGTGCTCTCAGACATCCAGTAATGCTGGACGTCAGAGGAGCAGGGGATGGAAGGATCTTCGCATTTGCCACATTACAGCCAACCAGGCAGGCAGTCTGCTCCTTCACTGGCAACGCATCCGGGACAAATTATTGACTCAGTGTGTCCTTTTGGGAAGCTAGAACAATAATGCTCTCAGAGCTCGATGCTGTAATTAAAATATAAAAAAAAAATGAATATGCAATTTAGAGCAAGCTGAAATAATATACTGTATCTGTGAATCATTCTCCAACTCAGTACAGTGTGATCTGATCCCATCTGCAAATGAGGTTGCACTGGAAAAATCTACAATGCTTTGCGGCACGTGTTGAGAAAATATGCCGCGTGATAAATTGCTGCACACTGCTCCGCCTGCTGCTTCCGAGATTGAGCTCATGTACTGTACATCAAGCGATTTTCAAACTTCTGAAAACATCCATGGCTTTCATCAAATTTAAATGAATGCTTCTGTTCCATTTTTAGGACTGCTACCCCCTTGGTTTCTCTTTCTTGTTGCTCTGGAGCTATTTAGGAAGCATTCTCTCTGGAGAATATCCCACGGTGCATCTCTCTGTAGATCCATAGTGGCCTCATTAGCATAACTTACCCCCATGCGCTCCTCACACGGAGGGACTGACTCATTTGGACTCATGTCACTTTTTGAAATGTCCTTTAGAACAGTATTGACAAAGTGCAGGAAAATCAATGAGTACTTTGCTTTTGGTCGAGTTGGCAATGAGACATCTATTATTAAAACGCTTTACTGAATGCCAGTACATACTGTGAATGAATGAATGGTTTAACAAATGTTTTTGTTCACATCTCTCATATTGTAACACATATTGTTATATTTTTCTAATCTGTTACAGAGCTGTTTAAAGACTGAGATAGCATTTTAGCTAGCAAAGAGAGCAAGATATTCTGTACATACATACATACATACATACATACTTTTATAGTGCATATATCTGTTAAACCTAAATACACATCTGATTGTTTTTCAGGAGATTGGAGTGGTCTGAAATAAACCCTAAGACTACTGCAGCTTGAATTCCTTGATTTGGCCTGTTGCATAATTATTCCTTAAATGATGTCTTTGTTAGGCTCATATGCCGCTTGTTCATGGCCACTGTCTGTGTGTGTGTGTGTGTGTGTGTGTGTGTGTGTGTGTGTGTGTGTGTGTGTTTGAGATGAAACAGAGAAAGAGATGGGCGGGGTAAGACAGTAGGGTATCAGCATATGGCCAAACTTACAGCTTGAAAACTCCAGGGGACATGAGTGCTCATCCATTGGGAAGTTGTTCAGTTTAAGCTGGCACTCGGCATCGATGGTCAACCTGCAGAGACACAATATTTGGATCCACTGACGCAGTATAGTAAAAAAAAGTATATATATATATATATATATAGTACAATGTATATGTGTAAATAAATCACATAACAGTGTATCACAAAACAATAGTATACATAAAAGAGTGTGTTGGAAAAGTCAGAATTAAACCCCTAACCTTATCGGTAATAACACAAGGAATTATTAATTAAAATTTCACTAAACCAAATTGATGTTTTTCACAGCAACACACCCGTCTCTTCTTTTCACACTTGAGAGAGTTTGAAGGCAAAGTCATTAAACTTCCCCTTAATGAGAGAATGACCTTAAATGACTTTACCCATCTATGCACTCGCTATTGTCATGTATCATTGTCCTCCCAATCACAGCGGTCATCCTAATTAACCAGTGGTTAAATTCTGAGTTCCTTAACAAATTAATGAAGTGGAGGGGTAGTGTTCTGCATAGCAGAACATCCATCACAGCTTGATTGAGTCCAGAAGAGTTCACTTTCTCTCTTATTATCACTGATGATGTATTGTGGTGTCAGTATAAACGTCCGCTGTATTTATGATGGCATGCAAAACATGATAATAAGCACAATTAATATTCCCCTTTAATCGATCCTCCTGTGTTACACATTTCACATTCTTCTTGTTAGTTCCACTGGTTTTAGACTCACAAACAGTATCCAGTCTGAAGCTCTTCAGGCAAGAATGGGCCATTAGACAATATAGCAATATTTATAATTATGTTATTAAAAAAAATCTTCCCAAGCATTTCAGAAACTCAAACTAATGAAAAAATACAGTAGGAAAATTTAAAATGCTACCTCTAAAACCATAAACTCCATGCAAGAATGTGAGTTCAGGGCAATGTAGTTCCAGTTCTCCCTTGTCACTAACAACTTCCTGCCACATTCAGTAGGAAAGAGTTCCCGCACGCTAATTAATGTCAAATTTAAAATGCTGAAATCTAAAATTGCCCAGGGCCTGCTCAGGATAATCAGTATCATGAATCATTTATGTAGAGAGGCCGTAAATTGTTGGGTACTTCAAAATGCTTTCTACACGCGTTGCTTGCTGCTTGAGGTGGATTCCAGGAAGAGCAGGGAGCACCTTAGTGGCAACAAATTGATAAAAACACAAATATAAAATAAAATGTTAGACAGTTGTTGTAGGTTTTTAGTCCAGCTTTAATGCTCTAATTTTTTGAGACGAGAATAGTTACCATGTATTTTCACTGTTGTCTATTGTTTTCTGCTGTATTCAAATGAGAGTACTAGGAATAATTGTTTATGTAAAGAGATTTTGAATTCTCCATTATCTTAGCTATCATTCCAACATAGGGGAAAAAAATGCTTTTTTTCTTCATTAAATCTGTAGTTAAAATCTCTGTCTTTAATGTTTTGGTTTTGACACACTAGCATTAAAACAGGGTGCAAAATGGCAGAGATAATGATAACTGGCAATTTAACCTTTCAATGTGAGAAAACGGTAAGTCGAATAATTCTGCCACCCATTCACACAATCAATCACACTGTGGGTCGCAGATGAATGACAAATATCCGAATCAGTTCTACTACTACTATGTCATCTCAGGCATCCCTGACGTTTTACCTGAGGGTGTAGAGTATTCGACCATCATTCCAGATTCGAAGCATGCGATTGGGTGTGGTGATCCAGTGGGCGTCGGCCTTCTTTGAGTTGCGGAAAAAAGTGTCTGGGATCCAGATCTTCCCAACCATGTTGCTGTTGAGACGCAGAACCTTCATCGTGCTGTTGAATTTTAACCTTCTGTCGTACCAGGTCTGAGCAAAAAAGATGTCGATGGTGTATTCCTGATGACAGATAAAACACAGTGTTACCGGAATTGTTATGTTTAACTTCGGTTTAAAAGCTGAACATGTTTTATCTAACGTACTTGGTAAAAGTCTGTTTGTCAGGAAAACCTTGCAAACAGTATTGTTTGCAACCAGTGCTGTCACCAATGTGTAGCTTTTAACTGTGAGATGTAATGAGATCAAATTGAAATGTGGGCTGCAAAAGAACTCGTCTGTTTCTGCTGTCTGAAGGGAACTTTTCTATGCCAGTGGAAACTTAATGCTGGAACACATTTGCAGGCACATTTTCCTCAGACATGATGATGTCTATTCAGTCCAAGGAGTCCTTTTGTCCCTACTAAAGAGTTCTGTTGAAAAAGACCATCTTGACGCCCTCAACCTGAAAATTAAATGTTCAACGGGGCAATTAATAATTCCCCTTGTTTGGCTCAAGTATTATCTAACCTCATAACCTGCTGCCTTGGCAGCACTTTGTCCTGAACCTGACAAAACCCTCTGTCTCCTATTCAGTGCCTGTGAGAGCTGTCTTAGAACATACATATGAGGGATGAAAACCTAGGCGATAGAGGGATGTGCAGAGTTAAAGAGCTAAGAGCTAAGGTGAGATGTGGTCTAATGTGAGAGGAAAAGGAGAGGCAGTGAGTGAGAGGCCGCTATCAGTCTTTCTTATTTATTCTGTTATTTGGAATGGTTGAGCCCTGAGGTTCAAAGTGAAGTACAGCAAGAGAGGGAAAAAAATCTGGGGATTTGTGTGCAAGAGGGCATAGAGGCATTAACTTCCTGACAAAGCTTAGCCCAACAATGAAGCCTAAATCCATGCCAAAGAGTCCTAAACGAGATTTGAAAAACAACATTTTTACCAGGCAACATTCCCATCCTTACAGCATCCTTTTTTTCACAAAGGACAGACAGTTCAAATCCAATGATGAGAGAAAGACTGAATGCTTTAGGATCTTCATCTGGGCCCTGCTGAGTGGGATCAACTTTTTTCTTTAACCTATATATACTCTGGTATCTTTCACAGAATCACACTTCTTTCAATTCAAGCTGCTGCACGCATCTAAGAACAGCTAAGAACTGCTCAGCTCTAGTGGCTCCAAAGCATCAATTAATGATTCTTTTTCTTCTTCGCACCTTGATCTCTCCCTCTCTTTCTCTCTGTTAGTCTGTCCCATCCCTTCCTCCCCTCTCACATGAGTTGTGACTTTGCCATATTTCAAAGATTCTTAACGCATAATTAAAAATGAAAAATTCTGTTCATGCTTAGATGCTCTTCAGAAAATCTACCAACCTCACCACATTTGTCATGTCATAGTGTGGACGCACTGGCCCAGCCACGCTGATTACATAGGAATGTGAAGCAATCAGTCACCGCTTCATGTCGGCGGAATGCTCTCGTCACACACACACACACACACACACACACACACACACAGACTCCCTAATGTGAGCATAAACACACATTTTCTAACTGATCCCATCTATGCTTCTCTTCCAACTTCACTGTGACTGCAGTTATTGAGAGTGGGTGTTTTAGCTAAGACTAAGTGAAATGGAACGCCACCACCATGTAGAGCAGACTGCTCTGAGAGAATTACAATAGAAGTGGGTTCTCAGCGGGAACTTGCAACAGAAAACAATGACACATAAAACAACGCTGATGAGATTTTTCTAATCCTTCTTTCTCTCCTACAAACATTTTTCCTCTCGAGTATCAGGTGACCCGTTCTGCCGTATTTTGGTCACTGCAGCATGACAGAAATATATTCTATTACTATTCCTCAGTTTTCCAATATAGTTTTCATGTGTTATTGTATTGCCTTGTAACAGCACTACCAGTGTAATCAAAAACAACATGGGGTATCCTATCTGAACCTGACAGCTGAAATTCAGCACTTTAAACTCTGAAATTGTTATTTTAATTAATAAGAATACTCTAGCATGATTTTTGGAAGCTGATACTGTACAGATAACCAGTTCTCCCACACATATTGGCTGAAAGTGCATCGTTGTAAGAGTAATATAACAAATGCTACACATACTTGGCTTTGCAGGCATGACAAGCTTCTTACATCTTAAAGTAATAAAGTGGTTAAAAAAGTCACATGATTTCATTCTATTGCTACTTTAATAGTTGTATTATATATACTAGAAGAAGTTTAATGCATACACTAGAAGAAATGATAACAAAAAAAATACCAAATCCACAGTCATCCAGATACTGACAGAAACTATTATTGGATCAATACTGATATGTATTGGTGCATGTAAAGGTAATGGCAAGATTAACCTATATATCACGTGACTGCAAGGTTGCTTCATTTTTCTTATATAGATTATTGGAATAGTATTCAAGAAAAATAAAGCTTTTATTTGCACATTTTTATTAAAGAAATGTCTATAGAAAATAAATAGCATTCCAGTTGGTGAACACAGATAAGTTTAATGCAACCAGTACACAATTTGAATGTGTCACTTTGTCACTGTGTCACCACAACAACAGACAGAAATGATCAAAAGCCTTGTCTTCAAACCAGCTCCAAGGAACATCACAAATTGGTATATTTATTTGAACAACCCACAAAAGAGATTGAGCAGGTGACACCTCAGATTGTAGCTGATGCAATTCTTGGCAACTACAAAGTGAGAGCACCTCAGGATTTTGCCAACTCACGCAGCCATTTGCAAATATGCTGCTTTGAGATCTGGCCTGTGTTTGTAGCAACACAACTAGTTAACTGTTGATCAGTATTTCTAATTCAAAATAAGCGCTGTTTAATGCAACCAGATGCATTAAATTGACCTCGTTTATCCATTATGGTGCAAAGGCCAGTGCAGTAGTTAAGTAGCTGATTGACACCTGCATTGTGTTGCTACACTACAAGGGCAGTGGGGCAGCATAGTGATTAGGTGGACCAACCAATCCTCCATGACAGCAAGCATCTGCCCTGCTGAAATGTGCTTGAGCAAGACACTGAATCCCTGCCAGCTCCAGAGGAGAGAGCTACTCTCTGGATCATTATACGCTCACCTCCCTGAGGATGGAGGCAGGCCGAACACACATTTGGGAATAAATATTCTCTCTTTCTTTAGTTATACATGCAGTTTCAGGCTGATTATTAATAACAACTGCGACACATTAACATCATATTCCAGTATTACTCACCATATTGATGGCATTTACTGGGCCGATGCTGTTGACAAACATGTCTGTGTGGATCACTGTCGGCTTGACTGCGAAGAAGCACAGGAAAATCCATTTTAGAGATGAGCAATGATTTATCATACCATGCACAACAAGTTTCAGGAAGTTGTTTATCAGTTTTGTCTCTAAAATCATCATCATCAGTGTCTTCATCTAACTGGGGTGGTGTTTTTGATTATTCACTTCATTTTAGGTCCTCTGTAAAAGCGAATGACATTCAGTTCACTCAATTCAAGCATATACAGTAATTTACTTAAATCAAATGATCCCACTTTACTTTTACGAAACTGTATTACATTATCAGGATTTCACCAGGTCTAAGATACATCCGATAGTGCTGATGAAATAGAAACCCTGGCTCCGATTTTTCCTTTGTCTGCAAGGAGACTACATCAGAGCCTGTAGGGCCAACTTCATCTTCAAACAGGCTTCCTGCCAATGTCAGAGAACCACACTTGTCTGTATTTATGGCCAAACTCCTGACCCATTTGCCAGAATACCACTGTGTCCTCTGCATCATCCCATTTTCCACCCTTCCATGCTTCAGGCCTGTGAGCTCCTCTTGATAGCCAGTCAGTTACTTTCTTTTCTCACAGACGTGCTGGTGCCTGGCGCTCCCACACAGACGTTCTTTTAGGTTAAAAGTGCCTCATAAATGTTTTTGACTTGACAAGATTTGAGGAAAGATTACAATTCGTAGCCCCAAAGAGACCACCAAACAAATATGCAACATAATATTAGAGCAGCAGTTACATTGCAAACTATTAAATGTTAGTTTTTTAACTGAGGATAATTCCTTGTAAGGAAACTAGTTCACACACAATTAGTTGCATGTGCATCTTCACATATTTAAATTAATTATCTCTGCTTGTACACCTGCATGTTTACATCTGTCCACCGCCATGCATTATACCTCTGCCTACACCAGTTTAGTGAGATGGACAGACAGACATCAGACGTAGAATGGGTGAGGAAACTCAACAGCTTGGTGACAAATGGACGCCCATACTCTGTCACATCCTCCAAGTCAGCCTGGATCAGCATCTACACTTTGCTATCTAATGCACATGTTTATGGATGACTGGACATTATGTCGGCGAGGAGGGTCAGGTTAAGACTCAAGGCTTGATGTGGGAGCTATAGTGAGCGTGAGAGATGGACAGAGGGAGTGAGTGCAGGTTTGCATTCATTTTTCATGTCACTCACAGGCAAACCTGAGTGTGCATTGAACCAGTACCCCTCCATACACACTTTAACATGCATGAGCAAACTTGTGCGCACACACACACACACACACACACACACACACACACACACACCTCTTACTGGTTTATACTTTATCTCTCATAATGTTCTCAACAATTAGGTGTTGCTTTTGGCCACATATCAGTGAGTGGCTATGAATACTAGTACATATTATTGCATTGGCATAATTAAAATTAATGTAGACTGAAAATGTGATGCACGAAATATGTGACCCTGGGCTGGATTTTTAGTAACATCACATATAACGTTACGGGCATGGCATAAACAGAATTTTAATAAATAAAAACTAATTTGTCTTATTTTATACAGCCAACTGGAAAGTGGATGCCTTTCAAAAATGCACAAACAGGTGCCAAGGAAACATTATTCCAAGATGCCAGTGAACATAAAGTGGCTGTGCTAAAATTTCTTACTTGCTGTCTGATACAACATAATACATGCCAATACACCCACCACAGGCATGCTGGTAAAAGGCTGATCGAATTAGCTCATAGACTCTGACCGAATGCATTACTGATCATTTAGTCCTCTTAATTAAATTCATTTAATACAATACAATAACTTCATGTCCTTGCCGTTGCTCTCCATATTTGTGAATGCTATAAAACAATCTATTTATTTTTCTAGAAGGCAATGACCTTGATCAATGCCATGGATGTATTATGAATTAAGAATTAAGGATTTTCAAATTCTCTCTCTCTCTTAATGTCCCTGTCCTATTTGCTTCACTTTTCATACGTACAGTAGACTCCAGGGGCATTAAAATTAAATGAGCATCACAATGGACTTCAAAGGGAAGCTGTGGCCCAATCAGCGATGAATCTAAATCCACAGCATTTCAGTGCTTTGAGGAGTGGAGGAGAAACTTCGCTTTGCCTTGGTATGGTTGGTTGGTTGGTTGGTTAGTTGGTTGGTGGCTCAGATGACAGTATAGCCAGCTAATTATAACCCCTCTGTAGCTGTGTAACTTGGCAGCAGCTGGAAGACCAACGCTGAGAGAGCGAGATCATAGCGTGTTTGAAGATGATGGTTAAGACGGTGGCAGCCAGCCGCCCAGCTACGCAGCGGCTCTCTGGGCTGAAGCTGCACCTCAAAGCAGATCTGAGCTGCTCTTCAATTTATAGCACAAGCCCACTTCTAAAGTCTTAAGAATAAAGATGATGCCCTTCATGAAATGTGTCACATTATATGCAGCATTGTACATATTGTACAGTATATGGAAAAGCCAAGAAAGTAGCAGAGTGTAACGGATTTACTATATATCTATATCTATATATATCTCTATATCTCTATATATATATATATATATATATATATATCATGTTGCTCCGCTGCTTTCATCTTGTGCCATAATTTTTGTCAAATCATTAGTCATGCTTTAAAGCTGTCAGTTCCCGGCGGTGGTCATGTTTTTTTCCCCCCACTTAAAACAATTGCAGTTGTTTGCGGTTGGGAGGTCAGTGAGGGATTGTGCCCTTTTTGTTGCACTAGGGATGCCTACTGATTGGCCAGGGCGCCTGCAAGGAAGCAGCTGGAATCCCTACTTAGGTTAACAATGGAGTGAGCAGGGACAAAGACCGCAGCACATTCCAAACAGAGATAACAGCGAATCATGTAACATCCCATACGTTAACCGGTTAACTGCACAAAGTATGATCCTTTAAAGCTGGCTCATCAGTTGGTGAGCACTTGATTTGGCAGTGATAGAAAAAAAAAAAAAAAAAAAAGAGTTCAATATTTTCTTCTTTGGAAGGAGCACTTTGTGGCAGCTGTTTAGGGTGCAGGTTGCATATTTCAGTTCTTGTTTCCCTCTTCCTGTGGGTGTACTCTATTACAAGAACAAACAAAACTTAATTTAGGCAAACAAGACAAATGTAAAGTGCCTCAACTGTAACTCTGACATAGACTGATAAGACAGGGGCATTTTTCCAAACTATTCTTGCCATTGGCAGCTTTAATACAGCACTACCCAGTGCCTCTTCTCCTGGTGGAGAAGCCATTCACAGCTAGCATATAGAGTGTTATGTCTTTATTATTCTATAAGAGTATGTGACGGATTGTGACTTAAAGCAGTTTTCCCAGGAATACTGACCCGTGAATCAAGTATTCAATGGTATTGAATATCTCCCTATTCTGCTCTTGCAGATGGACATGACAGGCTTCAGGATATATGTGCACTTGTATAGACAAGGGAGCCCTGCCCAGCTGTCTGTCAAAGAGAAGGGAGTAAGCTACTTGTCTACTTCTCACATTGACAAGACAAGGCTTACAGGACCATGACAGATTGCTATCCTGACCATAACACATGCATGTACATAAACACAGGTACACATACTTTATAGTCAGCCTGGCTGCCTGTCAACACACAGCGCAAACACACACATAGAATGGACACAGGCAAACACACAAAGACACCTTGTACTATCCAGCATGCCGTAATAATGAACTGTATGCTGTGCATATTAAATCCTCTGTGTTCAATTTCTACAAGCTGAATGCAGTGAATATGCATCAGCCACCCAGCTACAGCTGACCTACCATTTTCATTTCATGCCATTAAAAAGTCATTATTTCTTATCATTTTATAATTTGCAGCAAATATATTCAAATATGTATCAGGTGGCATGACTAACATTATTACTAGCTGCCACCACAGTGAGGCAAGTCACTAGTAGGTCTCAAGTCGCAATTCTGAAGTCCCAAGTCAAGTCCAAGTCCTGTTTTGAGTCTTCAACAAGTCATGCATCACCAAATGTAATGCCATTTTAGAATTTTAAATTCTACATACAACCTGCCACTGGCGATGTGTCATTTAAACCGGCAAAAGCGACGGCCAGCGACGGCTAAAAATGAGAAGTCTGCCAAATGCACCTTTCCCTTGTGTTTATGCGATGTGACTGGCTGCTGACGGATTAAGACAAAAATGTATCTGTTGCAAGACTTTTTCAAGTCTAAAGTCAACTGATTCATGACTCAAACACTGTTGTTGTGGCATATACAATCCTTTGAAAGCCCCATGAATAATGACAAAAGAGCGAAAAGTCATCAACCCAAACACAAGGCTGTTTTGACAGCTCCTTAAAAGCTGATGCGTTTTCTATTTAAAAACTGGTCTCAGTAAGTATGTGCAGGAATTATGTGCACATAATGTACGTGGACATAAAGTGTTTTTATAGTATGTGTCTCCTCTCAGTTTGCACAAATGCCTTAGGACGCAATTCCTCTAATTGCTGCTTGATTCTGACTCCAAAGGAAGTCTAAGAGAAGTTTCCCCTTGATCTAATGTATTTGTTACTGACAATTTTGAGAATCAATGCTGTATTAAAGTGATATTAAAGAGGGGAATATTTTGGGGTTGGTTTGCGCTCATTGACAAGCGTTTCAGGCTTCGCACTGTTGCACAATCATGGATTATCTGTCTTCAACAAGTGAGAAGATGGCAGGCTCCAGGCAGAGTCCTTTCTAGAAATCAGTGGGTGACATCACAGATGCCACGTCCCTATTTTTCTACAGTGAATGGGTAAAGTGCTTAGATATAAGCATGTATGTCAGTTAATGTGTGTATATATGTGTTTAATTGCAGATTGGGCCATAAACGTGGGTGTATATCTTTGTGATTCTGTGACTAAACGGATCATCTGTGAAAAATCAGCGCCCACCTCCGATATCAGGTCTGAGTTTGTTGTCATATCCATCTAGTAGGCTGTTTAGGATGTGCGTGACGTCACTCTCGTACACTTTGGGAGTCAGCACCCACGTCTTGTTAGACACCTCATCATCGTCATCAGTCTGGAAGGAGCTGTGGGGAGGAGAGAGAGAAAAAAATAGGATGCAATCAATGATTCCTTTTAAAAAGGAGAGCAAGCAGTGGCTTTCCTAGTGTGCTGTGCTTTCTTTATAGAGAAATATTAGGAGATGAGAGAGAAAGGTGTTTTGAAGATCTCAATCCAAGGTCAGGAGATGAACTTGGGAAAATGTTCAGGGCTTTTCATCACCACGTCATTGCTACTGTAGACACTTTGAAATATATGTGATTAATCTTCCCTTTCCATTTTGTCTCTGTTATTTCTCATGAAACAAAGTAGTTGCATCACTGAAAAATGCTAATATGAGTTACAGAAAAGACTGAAATAAAGTGGTCATTATGTAGGATCACCATATCAATCAACTATAACATTCGTTATATTACAAGTTTGTCATTAATCACATTAGTTAAAGAATAGTTAACGAGTTAAACTCCTGTTGTCTCCATTATGTTCCAGTCTACAATATACAGTTTTTTCATCTAGAGGTGTCTAAATTCTTGCAGCAATGCCACTTGAATATTTTGTATTTTTTGTATTTGCAAAAAAAGCGTCTCTTCAAACATGCCTCTTTAGTTTGATTCAGATCGACACTCCTATCAGATATTTTCAACTTAATCCACATCGAGGACCATTTAGGGCACAGTGTTTTGGTGAAGAACCTGCCAGTATTTCAAGACCAATCCCATCATGTATTCAGGCCACATCAGGTAAGACAGAGTTAAAAAAAAAAAAAAACGGTGTGCTATCTGATGTTTGATGCAAAAATGAGATGAAAGGGCTGAACTTATTTGCTTCAGATCTTTGCATGCCCTGCATGGATTTTGAATCTTGCTCGTGCCGTAGAGCACTTGCATGAGATGCAAAAATTACAAAAGCACAAAGCAATCAGCCTGAAAATGACACAAGGCTCATACATATATGCTAATCTAAGTCGACATAAAATCCATGGGAGAGCTTTTGGCTGATGGGAATTATGCGATCTATGAGGCAACGTGCCATAAGATGATTTAAAGGAGATAATTCATTATCTGAGTTTTACACTTTTTTGTTTATTTTCATTGGAACCTACATCAATGCATAGTGTGCACCACCACACCGGCTGAGAGCCACTGTCATCTATGTGACACATTTAATCATTCATTTTGTCCTCCTGGAAACCTTGTACACACTTTTTTCCCCATGGCGAGGTGTTGCTAATGTTTTACGTAATGTGGTTAGATAGTCTGCAAGTTAAGTGGACAGATTCATCATAAGGACTCATGAGTTTCTTCTTCCGTTAAGATTGAAACTAGTTCAATAATGGTCCCTCTTTCAAAGTGAAGGAAGGACTAGATAAATTAAGAAATGAACTCAAAGTGCTAGGTTTTATTATCGCAAAAAGAAAGAAATAAACAAAATTGAATTCCAAAGTCTTCCCACTGCTTCTCAAATAATCCTTCATTGTAAACATGACAAAAGAAATGTAAACAAATCTAAGTAATTCATAAGTTCTTACTGTCAGGCCCAGAGTTTGAATGGCAACCTCCACAATAATCTCTATAAACAGATATCTGCATCTGAATGTAGAATCTGTAGGCAAGGGACAAGATTTTGGTATCCAAAGCATTCTGGTTTCCGTTTGTAGTCTGATTAGCATTGATCAATCCTGTTTGTGCGGGCTTTGGTTGCATGCAGGTAAATAGTCCATTTGGAGAGCAAAAGAGGTGGAACGCAATGGTCAAAATGCAACCTCAGAACGATTTAGCTTTTTACTAATCTCAGAACCCTAGAGATTAGCTTTTTTTAAATGTATCTGCATTCAAATCGTTGTCAGACGATAGCCGATGGGTTCCTGAGATCGGCGCACAGAAGAGGAAGTCTTGGCCTGGATCTGGTTCACCAGAAGCCCCGAAACATTGGCCGTTGCCCCCAGAGGCTAAATCTTTGTCAGACAATATCCAGTGGGTTCCAAAATTGCCTCCACAAAGATCTTCAACAACAGCTAAAGCTTTCCTTCAATTTTCAACTTAGTGACTCTACAAAAATAATGAATAAATTCCAAGATGGCAAAGTTGAGGAAGTTGATGGCAGAATTGTTTGTCGTATCATAAAGAGGGTCTTTAGGGCCCCCAAGCTTCTATGAGAGCTGGAGAAGACAAGCCAATTTTCCTAAGTTTACTTCCTCACCTCAGACTTCTCAAACTGAAAGAATAATGATGTCTCAAGAGCCCATGACCACAAATACCACCAAGACGGAGCTGTGAATGTTTTTCCTGCTCTCCCACAGACAAGTATGATCTTGGTAAATTATATGTCTGGAATGAAGGTTTACTCTTTGTTAGAATAGATATTTTCAGGTTTGAGACATGAATAGTAGATGGATGTATGTGATCTCCAATGAGAATGCATTAGAGCGAATTAATATGCTAACAACAGCCATCGAGTAGGACTATTTTATGTCAGGAAACTTAGCACTACATAATGCTGTCTGCAGTAAGAGGAAAGGTTTGTACTGTCAGTGGGCAGGGGTGAGATGTGTATGTACTCTGTGTGTGAGACAGAAAGAGAGGAGTAGACAGAAAAGCATGTACGTGATGTGCGTATGTCAGTGAAAGAGACTCCAGGCCAGATTTATGTACATAAAAGCACAGGGCAAATATGCGCTGCATCTTTTCATTCAATTTGTGCTAACACTATCTGTGTGTAATTAGTGTGTGATTTACTAGGGCAGCAGTTCATTACGCAATCAGTGTCTTGGACTGCCTTCTGGACCTGTTTTGCTGTTTTGCTGTTTTGTGCGCGAAGGGAGAGTTTGAAAAGTGCAGTTCAGTGGTGGGATTTTTCTAAGATTAGCAAACTCAAAAATGAAAAAGCAAGTTACAAGATAATGTTATGTGAAGAAGTAACAACATTCCAAAATACTAATACTAAGGATTACTAAGAAAATGATTTAGGCATCTATTACTGATTAAGTTTTAATCATAATATTAACCTCAAGAAAGGTTTGCAAAACTACTGCAGTACAGTGTTAGAAAATGGACAGATATTGTGATTTATTGCTCTTAATTTATGTTCCTTTTTTTCCTTGTCTTTAAGCCAATTGTTAAGATTTCTATACAATTCAGGATAATTCAAATGTATATTTCCCACTACACACGTTCTTTAAAAGGGAGATAATTTTCCATGCATAGAAGGCCTGAAAATGCAACAACCTGGGTAATATTCAATGGAATGTGCAATCAACCACACGTTTCATATCTCCTGCATATCTCCGCTCGTGCGATCTTCCTTATGTGCACATGGATTAGAGAGAGGCCTACTTCACTAATTACATGCAAGTTGTGCCTCAGATGACAGTAAAACTGCATTTGCAACTGTTTTGATATATAACACAGATTGGTTTAGGCGCACAATGCATCACAAACAAGGCAGAGACAAAAGGGGAAATTATAGATGGATGGATAGATACAAATAGAGACAGAGATTCCAAGAAAGAAGGTAAGAAGGGTTTGCATAATTTTTAAGTTGACTCAAACCCCCAAGCTGTCACAGCTCTGGATAACTTGTGCACCTCCAGTAGCCATTGAATCAAATCAGGGAGATGACCAACAGCATAAAAGAGCAACCTTGAAAATGGTAGTGAGCTTTCAGCAAGGCTTTAGAGCAATAAGAGGAAAATAGACTCCTGAATGAAATAATAAAGAATTAGAAATGGTGAGGAAAAAAAAGACACTGTTTCCATGGTAAAGCACAAGGATAGAAGCGCTGATAGCTTTCTCATGTTCTTAGGCTGGGTGCGAGGAATAATGTTTTGACCAGCACTCTTCCTTAGACTGCATTAAGTGCCATTAAGTGCCATCCATCTCCACCATAACACTAGTGCCTAAAACATTAAATCTTAATTATTTTAGTCAGGTGGACCCTTTTAGATATGCCTTACTGGATGTTATAAAAAATATATCCAGGGAGTACCTGTCTCTGGCACAGACAGACAAGATAGACAGATGAGACAGACAGACAGACAGACAGACATATAGACAGATAGACAGATAGATAGATAGATAGATAGATAGTTAGATAGATAAACAGGCCAGAGAGGGGTGTGAGAACTTGAAAATATCTGGTGTTTTTCAGGTTGCTGCAATTTTATCATCTATATTCATCTCACAGAGTCTCTCTGTGTTTATTATGGAAATGTTCCAAAGACGAGCACATCAAAGGCAGAGCCATGTGTTCTCCACTGCAGGCAGATCTGAGGTTTTGCCTACTAATTCAGTACCTGAAGATCCACAGAGAGGTCTGCACCAGTGTGTGCGTGCCAGTATGTGTTTGTGTGTGTGTATTTGTGTTTGTTTCTCATGCATATGTATGCGTGACTGTGTATGTAATGATGGAGAGTACTGGAGTTAAGTGTTGTGTTCACAGCTACCCTCACTGAGGACGGTCTGGTACTTTCATACATTCTACCCCTTCACATTTAGCGCCATCATCAAGAAGCACTCTCATCTGCTCTATATATGCAGCAGTCAAAACCTGTCCCTACTACTGAACAGGTCTCAATTCAAATCTCATCTCAGGTAGAGAACTGCCACATCCTCTGCAGCTTTACATGTTCAAAAGAAGATCTAAGGAGGGTAAAGATAGCAATATCAGCTATGGAAACAGCTATGTGCCTACCATTAGCATCCACAACAAGTTCCCTTGAGCTAACATCTTTGCATGTTTTAAATTGTAGCTGTAACCAAATTTAATGAACCCGCATGCTTATAATTAACCAACATGAAACTGGTCCTGCCCCTATGGCAACAGCACAACAAACCACTCTTGCACATCAGGTTGCTGCTACAACCCTCCGTTCACAAGCTCTACTATTAATAAAACAACATAACACAATAGAATGGTGGCATTTTACTAATTAACAAACTGTAAGCATCAGTCAGGCTGTCAGTCTGCAGTGATTGTACTCACATACAGGTCTGATCACCTGGACTATGTCAGCCTGCTCTACTTAACTGACCTCTGGCAGTGGAGACCAGGCTTTACAGGCTTCACTCAGTCCAGTCTTAATCAAATCACATAGATTAGCTAATATTGGCATGCAAGGTTGACTTTCACTTTCTCTCAGCAGTTAAGTACAATAAAGCAAATTAGGCCAATTTGTAATGTTGTCAATATTGTGTATCAAGTTAAAGACTCAATCAGTAATTTCTTGGACTGTTTAAATGTGAGGATATACTGACATAATACAACTGAAATGTCTGACTTAAAGACAATGTAAACAAACCCTCAACATCAACATAAAATATTGCTAACTTATTAAGATCCTGTCTAGCGTTGGTGGATTAAAAAGCTTGTTAATAAGAGTGATAGCAGGATTCTGTGTTTTAAAGTTTGAGGGTGGGGTGAGCTTTCTGTTTGCATTCAAATTGCTGCATTTTTAACTTTTTGGAGCTTTATATGAAAAGGGATATTGCAGTGAGTCCTAATCTAATCTAATGCACCAGTGAATGTTTAGTAATAAACTATCCCAACCATGCAAAAACAGGTCATATATATTACCACGGAGGGAAACAAAACATCGGCAGACTAGTAAGTAAGTATCCTAAATTCACCTTCTGTGTACTTGTGTCCTTAAAATAGAAATACACAAACCCTTTTGGAATAAGGGTAGCAAAAAAGGTCTATATTTGTCCACAGAATCTCTTCAGATAGAACTACTGTATCAAGGCTGAGACAGCACGGATGGCCTTAGTGAAAAGACTTTAAATAGCAGAGTGTCTTAGGCATGTTATGTGTCAATAGCCATGACCCTACTCCAGGTTGATTGTGATAATTACTGGGCTGAGTAAATGGGAGTAATCACTGCTGCTGTTAATTCACACCCTCCCAATTCTATCCCAGAAATCTGAAATCGCTCTGACCTCAATACCTTCTGGCTGACGAATATGACAGAAATTGTAAGCAAGAGGCAGCTATGAGTTTTGACTGTCATCTTCTACTGTTCTGTCAAACTGTCTTAAATCAACATAGGAAAAAAAGAAGATTGACATCTGTGTGCTATCAACTACATTTCACAAATTCTGAGACATAAATACATATGGTAGTTATTATGAGATACATGGCAGATTGACAGTTTGTCAGAATTATACATCCCAACCCTTTCCAAGTGATGACAAGAGGCAGACAGTGTATGTTGGCTTGATTGAGTCCAGTGCATTGTAGTTTCCTATTTAAAGGGATGGAATTTTAAAAGGAACCTCACTTACTTATAAACACTGGCCAACTTATGAGAATTAATGCTGAGTGGGGATAACTGCAACACAGCAAGTGGCAAGTTGGACTCAGGATTGATTTTATACAATTGCCATAACATTTGTTCTCTTGTGAAGTGTGTCCCACAACGTCTGCAATTATAGCAGCTCAAAAGAATACTACAAATCTATATTCATCAGTTGTGATCATTGTTATGTGCCATCTTCATTCCATTGTCCATAGCATATTCTTGCTAGCAAGCTAATTTAAGACAGAAAATTAAATCTGCAGATCCAGGAGTTTCATGTTTAAGCAACTGAAGACAGATTGAATTTAAGTCACTTTATTATTATTTGTTTTGTACACAATTATGCCAACTGCAGATGACTGTGTGGGTGTGTTGTTGGCAAGGTATCTATTACTTGTTAGGTTGTTGTGGGATATTTGTCTTAAGCGACACAACTAAATGCAGCATTGTACTGCTTTTGTTATCTTATACGGTTCCTGCATCGCTGGCATTGATACATGGCATCACATAAAGTTAACTTCAGAGAATCAGAGAGTGATTAAGGTGTGATGTTGCAAAACCCTGAAAGATTTAGAGAAAATATACCATACCGAGAATTTTCCACTACTTTCTATTGAGAAAATACTTTAACAGCCAGTTTTGCCCTGCTGAACCTACTGAACACTTTGTATATTTCATTTTTCATATAATTATGTAAGATTGGAAGAAATGTATTATTATTTGGCAGGCAATAGAGGGAAATATATTTCTTATTCAATAAAATAAAATGTGAAATTTTCAGTGACATCAATAAAAACTAGTATAAGTTAATGGAAACTTAAACTTATTTCACTGTAATGTCCCATGTACATATATCCAGTGTCCATGTCCATCAAACCAATATATAGTGTTGATCAATGAGAATTACAAATTAGTATTAAAATATGCTCTAGTGAACTAAATTGCTTGAGGTGAGTTTGCAGAACAGCGAACATCACATGAGCAGCGCTTCCTCACTCTTGACATCACTTCCTTCTGTCATGGCCATGGTCCCATCATGGTTTACAAACTCTCCAAGTGGATCCTGGGCCTACATCTGAAGCCTACGTATTGACTGGTGGAACTATATGCCAAAACATTTGCAACAGATCTCCACATCTACTTAAAGGTTGTGGTGCCAGACCTGGATGCTGTGATACCTTTGATGTAAAACAGTAATTGACTGTGCACTGGGGTTAATGCACGGTGATGCAGTCGGACATCACTACACATAGTAACTGTCAATGAGTCACAAAGTAGCATAGATTACAGAAAGCATGCCTGAGGCCTTGAGAGACATTTTATGTAAGAGGTCTCATACATGAATCACAAATGACTTTCAATGCAACGTACCGAGCAATAGCTGTCTTTTAATTATTATACAGTACACAGAATTGTATATAAAGTATTTGAAAAATATATATATCTTGCTGTCACTGGGTGATACTTAGGTTTGAGACACATATGTTACAGGTGGACATTAAGAGCTCACATTTAAGAAGCACCTAAATGCCACTTGCTTTGATCTATCTCAGTTCATCATGTTTCAATCATTCATGCACAACTTAAGGAATCCATGACCCTCAATTCTGGGTGCAGTTCAATGGGACAGGGTGTTGTGTTTACTCAAGCATATTGTGAACACTACTCGGGCATACAATTAGAAACACACAGGCCTGACAATGTAGGCTGGGCAGGGAGCCCTGAGGTTGCGATCAGCATGACGGTGATTGAACGTCGGCTGATTTATCTTCCTCCATTTTTCACCCTTCAGCAACACAAGACGAAAGCGACGCGAGGAGCCTAGCCATCCTTCCTCTTGACTATTCTTATCTTAGCACTCGGGGATAATGTCTTGACAGGGACAACCAAACAGCTTCTCTCAAACAAACTCAAATCTGCACCTCAGTTAAAGCTGGCAGTCCTTTGCCTGTGTGCGTGTGTATGTGTGCAAGACAAGGATCAGTCCATATGTGTTATCCTTGTCCTTATTGTGCCTTTACACTTGTATGCTCTGTGTGATTGTCTGCCATTTTGAAATGCTTTTTTTATTTCAAATACGTGGGATGAAACGTACCCTGATTCATACTCAAGTTGTCTTTATTACAAAAGACTGTTTCCATATAGCTATTCGGCCACATCCGACACACGCGTTCAATAACGAGGCTTTGGCTCTTAGAACTGACTTGATCCTTAAAGACAGCTTAGCAGAGACTATATGTAGCCTTAGCTTCAAGCAAATTAGCCTGCCACTATGCTATTTCTAACGCCGGACAGATTGTGAGAGATACTGGACAAATCTGCAGAAAATACCCAGTGTTAAATCATCTGATATCCACAGCAACACATATTTAAAGCAGTCTGTAGCTGTTCTTTTGTTTTCTGTAAAAAATAAAAATGATACACGAAATCTCCCAGTAATGCGATGCATGTGTCGCTGTGTCTCTCTAAAAAAATAATATCACACTTCCATGTCGATACCACAGTTATACCAGTGATTTATACACTACAAGCCAAGGTTTTCTACTAAAACTAGATTCCCCTCTGCGACCTAATCGTCCAGGATTCCCATTAATAGCAGGTTTCTGTTGGCATTAGATGGGAGGCACCGCATAATGATGTGTTGTTAAAATAAGAAACACGCTACCCAACAGAGCCGACACAGAATCATGGCTTTTTAAGAGGAAATATCCCGCATTGATATCTTACCTTGTAGGGAGATTAACGACAATAAACACCCAGAGAAACAGCTTCAGGGGGAGGGAAGGCTTCGCCATTGCTGTCGAGCATTTGGAGGCTACATTTGGTGAAGCCATCATCACCATCTTCGTTTCCTCTTTATTGCAGATGGACGTGTCCGTCTATTTACTGTGTTTCCTCTCTACGATACATTACGCACGTTAGCAGTAGCGGGTCTGCAAATCTAGACCCGAGGCGGACGTGCGGTGGAGTGAAATCAGCCAAAACAAAATCGATGCGAGTCGAAAGCTTGATTTCGTATCGCTCGTTTTTTTTTTTTTTTTTGCGTGTCTGTTGCCGAATCGACAGCCTAGCAGGGCCTTAAAAAACTGCCCCAGACGGCGAAGCCCCCCCTGTATAAGCTACAGTAATATCGAGCAGCTGAGAAAAGCAGCGGAGCCTCAGTCTGAATGCAGATCAACACTGGGGTCAGAGAGGAACTGATGCACGTTGCTGCAGCACGGATCAACACATGCGTGGTTTCACCAAGCGGAAGCAGGGCTGCATAGAATAAGGGGAAAAGCCTTAGCTTGGTGCTACAGGAAAAATGGTGGTTTTATTTTTTACTGCTACCACACTATTGGTGTATACCACGTGATGATTGTTAATAAAAAAGAAATATTTTTAACATGAGGAAACTATACCATGTTAGGATGGTGACGATCTAAGTATTGGCTGCTGGGTGAGTGTAAAGCTTGCATCATTTGGCAATAATGTGATGCAGCAATTAACACTATTCAATGCAGGGGCTCATGAAATCTAAGGTGACCTCCTGGGGTGCCTAACAGACTAATGAGGAGCAAATACATAATTTTATGCGCTACCAGTGACCACAATGCCAGTCTATAGAAAACTTAAAGTTGTAATCATGTTTCACTGGCACTTTTCCTACCTTCAGTGCAGACAAATAAACTCTCGTTTAAGTAATTACGCACATCATTTTAGGTGGAGAAGCGTGTGTGAGTACTTGTACAGATATCTTTGTGAGAACCAATTTGAGTTTTAGACTTTGGCAGTGGAGACATTTTTGGAAAGTGAGGACATTTTGGCCGGTCCTCACTTTCGGACAGACCTTCAAAGGGCTGTTTGAGGGTTCAGACATGGCTTTAAGGTTCAGGTTGGAATTAGGTTTAGGTTAGGGTAAGGGTTGGGGTTAGGCATTTAGTTGTGATGGTTAGGGTTAGGGTAAGGGGCTAGGGAATGCATTATGTCAATGAGTGTCCTCATAAGTATAGAAGTACAGGGTTGTGTGTGTGTGTGTGTGTGTGTGTGTGTGTTTGTGTGTTTGTGTGTTCCTTGATGCCACACAGATCTATTTGGAATCCTAAATGAGGCGCATGCATGAGTTTAGTCCAGTCATGGTTTCAGCACCTTGGACAGCTCTATTAGTTTCATCTGCATTACAAACCACCAATCAGCACCAAGGACAGCTTCCTTCAGTTTGTTACTGTTTAAGTCAGAGGGATACTGGCTCTCACGGTCCAGTTGATTTAAATGTAAATATCCTTATCCCCAAAATTGTGACCAGAAATCTGAATAGTTTACTAAGCTGTTTTTTTTTGTACATTCAGTGACTGATTTACTGAATGAGGTTAAGTGGGAATGCAACCTGTGCCAGAGGTTATGTTCATATTTAGGCAGCATGCATGATTCTTCTATGATAAATAGAAGTCTTTTGACGTATTTTGAAACCAATCCAGGGAGAGTTTCCTGAGGTTTGCATTGTCCTTTGTAAGGTGCTCTAGTACCAATTTCAATACCCTTACATAAGTATGCTAATGCTCCTGCTTTGGTAGGGTGTAACTTCTTTCCAAGGACTCCTTGAGGGGATGTTTGAGGAAAATATATGTGTTCATAATCTAAAATACAAAATGGTAGCCTGCCCCACACTGTCTCATAAATTACTTTGATATTGCTGTTACACTTTGCAATATCACTCCCTTTCCTCTCCCTCTCTCTCTCTCTCGCTCTTTCTCTCTGTATCTGTTTAGCCACACACATTGCTTGAACGGCTAGTTTCAAATCTCTTTTTAATGCTACTCTAGGAGAGAGCAGGAAAATAAACATAAATAAATAAATAAAACACAAAAAACACGTAGATTAAAATTGGTGCTTGTTAGGGCTGTGTGCGTGACGTGAATGACGCATGCAAAGTAGGTCACGTGTCCTCAGCAGCATTGTTCTGTCTTCTGTTTTGAATGACCCAAGGACACTTTCACATCTGCCAAGTTTTTATTTTCGAGTGTGTATATGCTGAAGATATCTTTCATCCAAGCTGCATTTATCATATATTGTTATCTTCACTGAAAGATGAGAAGAACAATTTGCTAACACAGTGGGTAGTATTTTTTCGTTTCTTCTTCCTCAGTTTTATATATATATATATATATATATATATATATATATATATATATATATATATATTACTGGATATCCCTATCCAGTAAGTGTTGTTGTCCAGTGACACACACAAACAAACAAAGAAACAAAAATACATTTAATTGATCTCATTTAAAATGAAAACCTACCAGCATGAAAGCTGAAGGGGGGAAAAAAAACGAGCACCAGGGAGAGTGGCAGGTGCAGTGGAAACAAGCAGGTGCTTGCAAAGTCGTCATCTTGTCATGGTGCATTAGTCCAAATTCCCCTCTGAACATTTATTCCACAGGCATACAGGCAGTGAACATGCTGCACTATCACTTTTACAGTCCCATGAGGCTAAAGCCATGGTGAGCTGTTGCACTGTCTTTTTTTTTCATATGTTTGTGGCCTCATGTGAACTCATTCACTCAGAATGATAACCAGCCATTGTCTGGTATCTGTTTTTAAACATTAGTTATTCAGATTTCACTGTGGCAATCAACGTTGATTGCAGCTGTTGCCACCTAAGTGTGACATGCATGGAAGATGAGGTGTGTCTGATTTGAAAACACCATCATGTGTTTATTTGTGGCAAGTGAGGCTCAGCGTCGGTTAATCATCTTAAGGAAATTGACAGATGCTTCATCAGCCATGCAGTACTCCTCAAAGCCGAGTAAACCAGCAACTGCTCCCGAATAAAGTATAGATAAAGAGAGGAAGTCACTTGTAATATTATTCTCCTATTACCAATTTGCAATGCACATTCTCTGGCTATACTGTACCTCAAAACTTCTTTCACTGTGGAGGTTATACAAGCCAAACAGCAGTTTAGGTCATGTTTTGACACTCTTTTTATCTATAATAAATATGGCTGTAATACTTGCAAAACCCAGCTATATTACGCTGTATTCATTTTGATGTTTTTATAATTTTTGTGCAGTTAAAAGCTGCATTAAATGTAGAGAAGAGTAATCTCCATTGTCCTCACATGCTATTTTTCAATTTCATATCACTGTATAAATATTCTACATACCTACAGCTGAAATGAATATTTAGTATATATACTGTAAATTACACTGGTCTAAACAGAGGCAAACACACACACAGACACACACACACACACACACACACACACACACACACACACACACACACGTACATACACTGCCCATATTATTTGGTCCCCAGGGCCAGATGTCTCTCTCTGCCCTGCAGCCATGTCACCACAGCTGTCAGAGACTCTGGCCATGCGGAGATACTGGTTAGCAGTGGGAAGTATTGATCTAGCTGAGATGGAAGAGGTAATTTAGATAAATGCTAAAATACCCAATGGCCACTAAACTGTAACAGGTAATTAACCCATGTGGATGTATTTTGTTAGTGGGAGACATTCACGGTTGGTTGATAATTAGATACATGAATGAAAGGATGGGTGTAGGGATAGAGGGGAAGGCTTTTGTCTACTTGTTGCTATCACGGCATGTGACTAGATGTTTACTTTTAATCTATATGGCTTATACCGAACATTTATTCTGATTATACAAGGCAGCCAGATAATATCCCTGGCAGAAACTGCCTCTGTTTCTCTTTTTCATACTCTCCTCCTCCTCCTCCTCTCTCTCTCTCTCTCTCTCTCTCTCTCTCTCTCACACACACACACACACACACACACACTAACAGAGAGAGAGCGAGAGAGATGTCAGGTTAGATTCACTTGGTTCAATAGTCACAGCACAAATTTGAGCCAAATTGGCGCATCCCCATATCGTGGATGCACCTGGGCTCTCATGCACTGACCTACCTCCAGAAACCTATTCATCTGTGTGTGTTTATAACATTGAGAAAATACATGCAGGTAGTTACCTTTACTGACAATTTACAAATCAAATCGGTTAAAAAAAAGGACCCTGGCTTACACGTGAAATTAGTGCTTAACAGTCAGATATATTACAAAAACCTGATCTGTAGTAAGCAAAACCGAGCATCCGCCTGTAGTGTCATGTTGAAGTGCATAAAATGTACTGAGCGTATTACAATACAGCATAATATAAATAACAGCAGTCTGTTACAAAGCATCCAGGCTTTTCATTTCTGTAATCAAAAAGATTGGGCACATTGTGGGCAGTGACAGTACTGGCATGTGAAGGCTTAGTTTAGTGACATTTCTGCTTAAAACAATTTCAATAATGATTTCATCTTTCATGGCACCCATTCTCTCCGCAGACAGAGTGGCATGTGTGAGTCTGGCTGTGATGATATGTTGTGTCATCTTTAGATAAGAGCTGGGGGAGGTATAGTCTTCTATAATGGCATCATTGAACACACAGATGCCCAGTTCCACTATCATTCCAGTTTTACAACCCACACATATGCTGTCACAGCCCCACTCGGTTAGCATCAAGCTGTGGGAGCAGAATGATATACTGTAAGCACTATTGGATATGAGAAGCAGTCTGGCATTCAGACCAAAGTGATGTAACATCAGAAGCAAAAATCCAAAAAAACAATTGAAGAAAAAACAAACACAACAAATTTTGAAACTTGTTCATGAGAAGATTTCACTGTTATTCTGCTGCAGCGATGACAAAAACAAAAAAATAAAGAGCACTGAAACTGAAAAACACAGGTGCAGTATAAGGCCAGGTGATCTGTTTATTAAACTTTGCAAATGTGCAAACACATCCCTCCTTACTGAGAGCTTTCGTACATGAAACATGGGAAAGCACTTTCTGTGGCCTGACATTACTAAAATTTTTAAACCACAGCTGAAATGCCACCAGAATGGATCCCACCTTGTCTCTAAATTGTCCTCAGTCCAACTGACTCTAGCTTTTTATGTTCCTTGCCTTGTTATATAGCACAATTTTCTTTAAAATCTGTCTTTATTAGACTCCATTTAGAAATGGTTCCTTTATCTAACAACGTGTCCTGCTGTGTCATTTGGTGCTCTCTGCTGATTTAATGAGGGCCCCCATTAAGAGTAACATCTATGCGTCTCTTGATTTACTGCAGTTTGCTTTTACCTTCATGCTGATAACGGTTTCTATCATACTTTATTCATCTTGTTAACTAGAAACACAATCTGATTACAGGAACAGCCTAGTGGACATCCTCTTCTGGGAGAGGCCTTGAAAATAAGCTAGTTTGTATCATTATTTACTCAGCAGAATCTTGCTGCATTTAGGTTTTTACCACCTTAATCTGGGGTATTGACTGTATATATTAACTGTATATGAGAGGAACATGTGTTTCATTCACTTGTCCTAGTTGGGTGTTCCTGACCAAGCCTGTAGGCAACGTTTTGGTCAGAAACATGTCTTCTATGCTACAATTCCCCCTCCCAGACAACTGGCACATCATACTGCCCCACAGTACCTAAAGTAACATCATATTCTTATTATTGCATTGGCATTTGTTTTCAAAATCTCAAGTTACAGCTTGAGAGCCTGGAGGTTTGCAGCTGAATGTTATCACCATGGAGGATAGTACCAGTAGACTAGGCTTGATATGAGATGCCAACAACCCCCTCGCTGTGGATAGGCAGCTGCAGAGGGTGTGAACTGTTTCAGATTTGTGAGCATTCAGATCTGTCAACCTGAAGGGGGCACAAACCACCAAATCAATCACCTCTCAGGCATGATGGCACGCCTAAACGGGCTTTTACCCTCACACTGTCTGCATTTAACCTGGCAAGCTATGTGGATTGTGTTTGGATCGTGGGTGGATCTCACTTTAAATACTGGCCTTAGAGGAAGATGACTCTGTGAGTAAGCAGATGTGATGAACGATTGACATTTTAGACCAAGGGTAATATGCAAGTATAGGCAGGATGCTGAACTTAATGTAAAGCAGTGAAATATATCTTGTTCATATAAATCTAATATCGTTCTATATAATGTTGTTTTTTCCATGTATGCGAGACAGAGTTGGCTTGTCTATATCTTGATCTATAATTTGAGGGTTTGGAAGCTTCTTTGACAGATTACTGAAATAATAAATGCCAGTTTGGGACATACATCATATGTAATGTTTGGAATTGTCTTAAATCTTAGCTGTGTCTCAAATTGTGTACTTCTGTTAGTACACTTACATGCAGTATACTGTGTACACTATGTACTGACATGTGTAGTGTGTTAATTTTGACAGGGTAGTGTTGTCTCAAATCGAATACTGCTGTTGTGCGCTTACCGGAAATGACGATCGCAACCTTTGACCACATCTTCTTCTTCTTCTTTTTAATAGCGGATTGCAACCGGGCGGAGTATTATCACCAACATTTAATCGCGATTGCTGAGAGAAGTGTGCAGCGTTCCACACTCAACTTTCTGACCGTTTTGTGTACATCATCCGGGTACTCATAGTACACTGCATTTTGCCATACTTGTCAGTGTGAACGCACTTATGCACTCAAAATATTAAGTGTAAGTACGGAAGTACGCGATTTGAGACACAGCACTTTACTTTTTTAATTTAATCTTGTACAATTATTTTGCATGCAGTATAGATAAATTAGTCCAATAATTCAAGTTATTTACAGCTAAACAATGCCTTCAACACAGTGGGAACAACCAAGTGAAAAAATATAAATAATATCTTCCAAACTTGTTTTACTGAGTTGAAAGAAAGTTCAAAAAGACAACTTATCTGGCTCTATCTAAATTGTTCTGGTCCAGTAAACCGTCCATTGTATATGGATTGAATAAACCATAAGGATTATTTAGTAATTCAGTTTGCTGTACGCCTGCAACAGTCAAGCTCAGTCGTCTGCTTTCCATGAGGCTTGCACATGCTCCTGAACTGTGGCTTGTGAGGCGCCTGCCAGCATCTAACCTCTCCACTGTGATTAGGGAGAAATTTAGCTGGCTGATTTCATAGCCTCTTTATATGGTATTTGGTCTGCTTGACGTTAAGCAGGTATAATCTCCACTCCCCAAGGTAGATCACAGGGCGTTTCTGCTTTCAGCTCTGGTATTATTTCTGGGGCTTTTATGTTCTCTTCAGGGTCACGGCTTTATCAAACACAAACCACAATTGAGCCCAAAGTCACTGATGCAGATACTACAGATTACATATGAGGGGAAAAAAATGCCAAAATGGAAGAGTGGTGCAAGTTTCAGGCAGAACACTGCCAAGTAATACGGGAATATGTGGAGTGTTTTAGAATATTTCTGCTTTGAACACTTAGGAATTTGTCTACTTTTTTCTAAAGCCTCTTTGTGAGAAAAAAAAACTGAAGTGTGGGAAAGCTGCAACACACAAATGCTTCCACACAAACACACACACATATACTGTGTGCAGATGCCAAAATATTTATCTGCTTTGGGATGTTCTAACAGTATGATGCATTTTTCTATCAACAGTAAATCTCCCTATCATTACACAACAGCCGCCATCAAGATTAGCTGTTCCCCTCGCAGAATACTAATGCCCTGAAAACTCCAGCAATGCTTTTAGAGCTGCTGAGAACAACTTTATAGTTCAAAACAAATGCATTTCAAATCGCACCCTGATGTTTCCAAAATAAAGTTGTTCTCCACAACACTGCAAGTGTTGGTGGTATTTTCACCTTCAAGGTGGCCTCTCTGTTTCCATTTACCTTATTTTGCAGTTGAAGATGTGCCAGAGCCCCACTTTGTCATCTGAAGAACACTAATGCTCTGCCATCCCCCATTCATCACTGGCTTGAGTTTCCAAAAAAACTTCAAAACTTAGTTTGGGAATCCATATTATCTTCTTGGTCCATTTTTTGTTGGGAGATTGAAATAGCTATAAAGATGCTTTAGTGCACACAGATCAGATAATACAAAAAGCTCTAATGTAGCCTGATGCATGTGTCAGAAAGAGAAAAGGCTGCTAGCACCCGTTGTCACTAAATGGACAGTCCAGAGGGAACACTTCACCATCACAACAGCCATCAGCTATAAACTCTTGTTTCTGCGTTTTAATGGCATCCAAAGCACCACACCAGAGGAGGAGCCATTTAGTCCATTTACTCTGGCTGCACCCGTATACATTCAACACCCCTTCAGATGGAAAGCATGTCACCTAAGTCATTAAGAAAACAGCAGGGGAAGTGATTCTCAGGGCAATATATTTTTTATGTCTCATTTTGATAATTTTAAAAGGGTTTTCTAATGGTGGCCAAAGGCTGTGGCTCACACCACTGCAGATGGGAGAGCAGAGCACCACTGTATCTTGGTTATTCTTTAGCAACATGGTGATGTCATGGAATATGCCAACTTGATTGGGCTATAACTAATGCGTACGGATAATGTGGACAAAATGATGACTTTCATATAAAAATAAGATTTCAACCAGTAAAAAATTAATCTTTGAACCCACAAAATGACTGCCTAACATTTACTATGAAATACTGCTCATCATATAGTATTACCTGTAAGACATAAAGATGAAAGTATAACTGTAGCTTTCACTGGAAATATTATTTTCACGCGGTAGAGCAACACATCACGTTCACACTTTATGATGACATTCAAAAGGACTAGGGAAGAAATTACTGTAATTCAGCACAACAGTTTTATTTTTATGAATATGGGGCCTACCTAACTTAATCAGTGCAGTACATCTTCACACACCTCAGTGGTTTTTAATACCTTTCATTTAAATTCATTGCGTAGGAGAAGGCTCTATCCAAAGCTCATCACTCTTTTCTGCGTCTCCATCAGGATGCTTACATAACATCTTGTTCAACCCAAGGCCACAGCACTCTGCCCCATTATGCATAGCAGGCCTATTGGTTACTCACAACAACAGTTGATAATTTACTCTGCATTGTTGTGCTCATGGTGGAGAGGGCGTCCCATTTTGTCTCTGACTAAGAGGATACAAACAGCCAGGGTTAACATATCCATAGAGTTCAGGGCCTTTAACTTCTTTGAAGCACCTTAAAAGTGTTGAAAATGTATTTTTGTTTTTTAGTTTCTATGACAAATAACAAAAGAGGGGTATTGTTAAAAAGAATTCTGTATGAAAAATGACACACCAAAAATCTTCAATCTGTATGGACTCTCTATGATCAGTTACAAAAGAGAAAAATATCCACCAAAACCTCAAACACTCTTCCCCTGTAGCCTTGAAAGTTGGCTGTGAAACATTTCTTGCTCGCTCCTCCAAAGAGGATGGCAGCTGTAGTCGGCTTGGATTCACAACAGTTACAATGGATTTCAACTGCAACTCAGGTTCAGGGCAAAAATGAAGGTTGTGTTTTGCTATGTGTGTGAAACAGTGTACATCTTGGGAGGCATGACACATTTCAGAAAAATATTCAGATAATAAATTGAAATCAAATCAAATCAAAGAAAATGTATAGAAACTCCAAAAACACATATGTTCCTTTAAGGAGTGGCTAGCCTAACCAAAATCCAAGATAATTTCATTAGTAAGGGTGTCTGTAGAAACTTTCAACATTTACATGGCCTTAATACTATTTCACCCTAACACGTCTTTCTTGGCAAAACATTACAACTGCATGAAAAATGTTGAATTTAAACCTGCATTAATAGTTTTTTTTGTTGTTGTTGTTTTTTTTTGGCAACTTGTGAGCAGCACAACAAAAGGTAAACACAACACTGACATTTTATCATTTTGTAAAAACTGTTATGGCTAATTAATGTAAGTCCAACATTCTTCTCCTGAGGAAACAAATATGACTTGTTAGCTGCTAAATACCCCACTATGTTGACCAGCTAGAAACTAACTGGCTGCCGTTTGATGGTGGGCAGGTAGTGTACTGTTAGTTTATCTGAGCTTTTTAGCTGGTAACAGTTTTCTGTTGTGGCTAAAAGTTGATGAGAGCGCTGAGAGTGAACCAAAACTGTAGTTTCGGCCCGTAAAACCGAAACCATGTAATGAAAGAGACCAAAATGCTCCATAGAGCTGAGGGGAACTTCAGGGTTGGGTCATAATTGTCTGTGGGTTTGTCACTATGAGCAACACCTTTCACATTACACATAACATGGTCATTTGACCCTCTGTTGATCTAAAAATATTGATTAGTGCAGCTTTAAAGATAATAAATGTTTTTGGCTGTCATCAGTGTTTTACCGTCACGCTACATGTAGAATCAGCTCCAGTATTTATACAACCTGCTAGTGCCTCTGTGCCCACCTGTATTTGTGTACCCTGAGATTTGGCTGTAAGCCTGGTAAGTGCAGGTCGCCTGCCTGCCTCTGTGTCTTTTATCCCTCTCCACTGAGCAGTGGGAAGTCTGTGGAAATGTATCCCTTTCTGCTCCTCTGATCAGCAGCCTTTAAAGGCCCTGGTGGGAGCCCTGGTACCCGCCTGATTTGCTGTATGAAGTCAGACAGCAAAGCTATAACCGTGTGTTATAACCGTATGTCTCTACAAGTTCAGATCCTTGGGCTCCTCACGCAGAAATACCACCAGCAGAGTTTAACATAGGTAAAGAGCAATGCTGGGTTGATGTTTGGAGACACACCAAGGACAGGACTAGGGTTTTTGAGATGTGAAGAACAGGAAATCAGCCAACATCCATAGCCACACCTGAAAAATAACAGGGAGAGAGAATAGATCCCTCCTGACAGTAAGCAATCACATCAGGAATTGTTACATATTTCATTCTGTGACTCCTCTGACACATCACAGAGTTTACGAGAGTGCTTTGTTTATAAAGCAGCCAAATGCATTCTGCATCAGTGGGAGTGTCTTCATGCCTGTTGCCTAACCCAAGGCCATTCGCTCTTACCTGGGGAATTGAAACATGCTTTGTGTCTAATTTAGGGAGAAAATAAAGTGCCTTGGGCTGAAAGTGATGCATTTGGTGAAAATGTAGTGTGTAGGACTCTACTTTGGGAGTGCGCTTGCGTTCATGGTAATACCCCTGGTTATGTTTTATTTTTACAGGCTTTAGGTGATGGGCTGCTGCATTCTGAAAGCCTCCAAACTATTGTAGTGAATTTGGTAATATGTCACTCTCTCTCTCATAATTCTTAGGTTTGTTTGAGACCAATTCTTAAAACATCCAAGCAGAACAACTGTTACGTACCAGCACTACTCTGCACAAATATACAGACCGCCCAGCACAATAAACTGTAACATTATTATGTAAAACTCTACTAAAATAATTCCCTTAATATTTCTTCCTTTTTCTCAAACTACATACATAAATAAAACAAATATATGTATCCAGCAATAGAAAATATTATGAATAAAAGCATCCACAAAATGTTATTATATAGAGCTGCAGATGTACAACTTTTCCAGTTCTTACTCTTGCTATCTGCTATGAAGTTAATACTGCGAAATTGTGCAAACCATGAAACATGTTTTCATATTAATTAATTAATTACATTAATTATTAATTAAAATTACACTATCAAATCATGTAATGTTAATTTCAACTGAGACCAGGCATAGTATTTAAATGTGAAAGAAAATTCAACACTCTCATCATCTCGGACAGTTTAATTAATATTTATGAACACGAACAAGTGAACCCCAAAGCTAAAATCCAGACAACCACGACTATGAGATCAGCATCCCATTTCTTCAGGTGCTCTCCTGTCAAATAATGGGAAACCGACTGTAGAATAACTGCTGGGTCTTTTACACCCAGATGGGTTTTAAATAAAAGTTCTCCGAACCAAAAGATGGGCCTACACCCCCAGAAAATAGCCTTGAGCCCTGTCACACTATTCCCAAAGTTGGCCCATCTAACGGGAAATGGAACAGGTCGGGGAGGTGTCGCTTGATGATATCAAAGATTAGCCTTCACTCTCTTGTGTGTGACTTCCAGAGAATTAGGTCAGAGAGACATAGTGTACACTTTGGCTTAAACAACATTTTATTTGATTCAGGAACACTTTTGAAGGCTGCAAAGGAAGAAGGTTAGATTCTTATTTTGTTTAGGTAGTTACAAATGACTGTAGTGGCTCAGTTATGTAAAAGTGTGCATCTTGCAAAGCTCTTCTAATAAGAAAAAATGCTGGTAGAAATCCCGTAATGGTGATTTTCATTGTTAGTAGAAGATCATGACTGGGCAAGATATTGTGGAGGTCAGAGAGATTCCTTTAACTTATGTTGCAGTTGTAAATAATTTTAGTATAGAGAGTCTTAAAGGAATATTTAAGCCAAAAATTGTAACTGTAATATTATAACAATCTCCTGACCAAAGAAAGACTGGGTGGGAGAAGTGTGTGTGTGTGGTGCAGGAGTAATTGATACTGAAATGATAATTTCTGGGTGAAGTACAAAAACCTATCAAGAACTGGACTGGACTCAAAATGCAGACATGGTACAAGAGTCCACTCCTGTTGATGTTCTACACTGAAAGTTGATGGGATTCAGTGTCCATTTATATTTTAAAGATTTTCAATTATGCAATGCACCCCTTTGATAGTCGGCATGTAAAGGTCAATTTGGGCTTCACACATTGAAGGTTTGAGTAATTCATTTGCTGTGGCACAGTCATTTTTCTTACTTGCAGCAGAACGAATGAGGACTAATGTGGTCTGCCTGCAGTGTGTTGTAAATTCTGATTTGTGCGCTAATGTGTTATATACGATATGATTTCATTTTCAGTGGTCCTCCAAAAACACGTATTATGCTGACTTTGAGAATGGTACTTATCCTTCACAGATGCCAGTGGCGCTACTCAGCAGAAGAATGGCATTGTATTGGAGAGTCTCCATGTATAACAGCGTGCAACAGAGAAACTACACTGCTGAAAAATCACAGGCACAATCAGCCTTTATAAAGAGAGGTCATCATCATCATCATCATCATCACCACCGCCCTTGTCATCATTATTGTTGTTTCTGCTTCATTATACTTCATTTAACGTCATCGACACAATCTTGGTGACACTGTCCTCATTGTGTTTATTGCATCATCAACATTATAACCATCATCATCTGATTCATACTTCATCCTCGGCCCTTCACTTAACCATCCCTCATCTCAGATGGATGGGGGCAGGGTGAATGAGCATTCAGGGGATGAAAGTAGGATGTAGTTTTTCTAATGTGAGAACAATTACCTGAACGCATGATTTGATTTAGAGCAGAAAGGCAGGCACATCCTGTGAAGCATAATGGATTTAGCTAAGTAACTTCTTAATGCTTTTTCTGGAAAGCATTCAAAACCTCTATTGGATTTCTTCATCTCCCCCTCCCCCCTTCTTTTTGCTGTCTCTAACATTCCCTCCATCATTTCTCACCCTGCATCTCTTCATCTGCCTCTCTTTCCCAGGCTCCAGCCCTGCATCCCTTGCTGTGTCTGGTCTCACGGTGCCAGTTGGGTTGAATATGAAACTCGCATGGACGGTTGCAAGACAGCGTGGAAGTGTCACTAGAGAGGCAGAGAGAAAGGGTATGTCAGATAACGGTGGTCTCGCTATGCCCTGCCAGTGGTATATCTGATGCTCTGTCCATCACATGCTAACCTACCGTGGACCCACAGTGAATAAAGTACTCTACCTTCAGAATAGAATACAATAGATTTCAGTTTGAGTTTGTTTCAGTTTGTTTTTTGTGTTTATATTCAAGTAGAATTCTCTCATCTATGTGAAAACAATCAACAGCTCAGTAAAACAGGTTGTGGACTCACACCTGTCACAACAGGCAACCAAGTCTAAAGGAGCAAAGCAGGGAGGCAAAAGTCCAAAAGGCTGGCAGGAATAACATGACGAGAGGGCTGGACCATTACAGCTGGGATGCCACAACAGACAATTTGGCAGAGAACAATGCCTCAAGGGCAGGGTTAAGGAGATATTACAGTTTTTCTCCATTAAATAGATTAACTGCTGCCAAGACTGCAAATGCAACAATGCAGAGATCATAACTTCAAATGCATTCAGTTAAGTTTTTGTGATTTCTGATTGCAGGCCATGAGTGCAGAGTGTATTCTTTAAAACAAGATTCATTTGAAATTAGGCTAGTTTTCTGTTAGATATATACATGCAATATGTATACTGTATATATACATATATATGTGGCTGAGCATAAGATAAGTTGAGGAGTTTTACAGTTTTTGGATAAAAATGAAGGAAATCTTGCTTCAGTTGTTCTTAAAAGTAACGTGTTCTCTGTTCTCACTATTTGCCATCAAGAGCCTTTTTTTGCATCTTGCCACACATTTGCAGCAAGTTCTTAAGTGACTTGCGTGATGAAATTAACTAGAGAGTTAAAGAAACCCAAACACAGTATGAAAGCAAGTAAAACAGAAAAACACGGTTCAGTGGCCATAAACTGAATCTGTCACCTTCAATGGAAGTTCACTGGCACTTTGAATTAATCAAAATCTGATTATGTTGACACACACGCATCTGTTTAGACATTTGGTTGCCCAGCATATTTATGAAACCCAATTTGCTTCATTTACCTAATTGAATTTCAGTCAGGGGGAGCATTTCCTCTCAGAACAAAACACCAACTTATGAAAAAATTAAAATGCAAGAATCTTATGAGTTTGGCTTTGAGACATAATTTGGAACAGAAGAAGGCAGCAGAGGGCTGGAGGCTTGTGCAGAAATAAGGGGAGAGAGAGAGATTTGTCAGTGGTCAGGTTTGGAATACAACAATGATTTATTTAGTGCTAAAAATTCAAGATCATACACGTGGCCAGACTCAGAATGAATAATAGCTGGCACCCAAAGGCACGTCACGACCCGGCTGCGCATGTGCCTGGGCAATGTGTTAATAATGTAGCTGAAAATGAGACCTCACATCACCTCCAAATTGCCACCAGTAAAAAAAAATCTTGTTTGTTGTGATTTTGACTTCATGACACAGAAAAAAAGCAAGAATAACATCTGTTATTCATTAAATAATTAGCTATTGGCACTGTTTTCTTGACAAGATGTCTTTTTGTGTGTGTGTGGTTATTTGTCAAATTCACACCCTAAGCCACAGCATGAGCAGAAATGAAGTCTTAAAAATAAAAAGGGAACTGGAGCAACTGTGGCCAATCAGTGTCAAACATATTACTTGTTTTTAAACTAATGTTAAACAGCTATACAACATGTCTGTCTCAAATGATGAAGACGTTTAAACCCATTATTTGGACAGAACATTCTGTCATTGCTGCAGGTTGACCTCATCATTCAAGCTAGTTAAATGTGACAGAGTTTATAGTTCAGTTAACAATAAGGAAGTTGCTTCTCCTTGATCTACTGTGGCTTGGATTGTACCTCATTTGTATGTCACTTTGGACAAAAGCATCTGCCAAATGTATAAATGTAAATGCTAATGTAAATGCTACAGGGAACTTGCAAAATAAGACTAAAATGACAGCAGAATTCTCTATGGCATGTTGTTTAATAATTCTAAACACGCGGATGCAGGTACTTTTTCCCACTGCTTGGTGTTCACCTGTGTTTTGATCAAGCTCATTGGATCACATGTCACATTCAAAGCTGGATTACCAGCCAGGCAAATCAGGCAACTGCCTTGGTAATACTGTGTGCACAACTAAAGTGCAATAAAAGTTAAATAAAAGAAGATATAAAACCTAAATGATAGGGGCATAAAGCTAATATGCACTATGAACATAATCTTGAGGCCCCTCCTTGTAGAGAGGCCCTTAGATAAAATCTATTTTTAAGGACTTAATTATTTCAGTTTATATTGTGCATATTCCTAAATAATCTGCTTAATTAAGTTACAAAATAAACATTTTTTTTAACTAATACATTCACAATGCTGAGACAATGCAGAGAAATCTATAGAGGCCTAGAACTCATTTTTGCCCTAATCCCATTAGAGTCCTGTTTTTCACAACCTGTCAAATGTAAGTCCAATATTCAATGGACTGGTGTGATCTGACAGTTCCAGAGAAAAATATCAGCGTCTCATTAACTTGGCAGGGAAGTTGTATATTATGAACCAGAACCACCATTGCTGTGATATGCTGGACTGCCAAATCAAAAGTCACTTTAAAATACCTAAAACTGGCTGAGAGCTACATGGTGTAGTAGACTATAGGGTGTGGAGCTGCAGACCAAAAATGTAGACAAACTTCCCACCACTATCGTACAAAAACTCTGTTACTCTTTGTAGACACACACATTGTTAGGAGTCCCATGAAATCAAATGAGGAGAATCAGTGTGACAGTGAACCAAAATCCCAAACCTTTCATTATTCTTTTGTTCTGTGATAATGACCACCTACTGAATGCAACAATCGCATTATTTGTAACAGAGAGATACAACTCTGCCTCTGTGTCTGGGTTCATCCCAATATCCTGCTCTCTCTCTCTCTCTCTCTCTCTCTCTCTCTCTCTCTCTCTCTGTCTCTCTCAAATTTTCTAATTCAAAAGGCTTTATTGGCATGAAAGGTTCCAGAAGCAATGTTGCCAAAGCATCAAAATCCAATGTGTCCATGTGACTCTAATTGGACTCTCTCTCTCTCTCTCTCTCTCTCTCTCCCCCCTTGTCTCTGTCCCACTCTCCCTGCCTTCAAGTCAGACAAAACATCAGAACCTGTGTGAGGGGAGACATTTCATAGTTTTGAACAGCTCTTTTTTTTACCGCTCAACATGTACCTTTCCTCTAGCCAAGTGAGTCAAACTTGAGCACAAAAAGAGGGGAGAAATAGAGAAAGAGACATATATAGATATATAAAGAGTGAGAGAACAAACAAAAAGACACATCAACTGTCTATTTGATATCAAAGGACTCTGTTAAGGACCCTGTGCAGTTTTGTGTATCTGTTTAGGGAGCGCTTCTCAAGTGTGGAGAAAAAGTTACATGTATTTCTATGTAAGTCTGAATGTGATTATGCATTTAGCTGGGCTTTTGCAACAGACAGCCAGCAACCAACCAAATATTGCAACACCTCCCCCTGCTGGATCTACTGCAGTGAGATGAGCAGATGAATAATGGAGGATCTCTCTCTCTCTTATCTCTCCCTATCTTATTCTTTCAGTCTCTTACTCACTTACCCTCTTAAGCGTTCTCTCTCTTCTTAGTGTAATATCTTTTTCTCCAAGGCTTTGATGGTTTGAATCTATCTATCTATCTATCTATCTATCTATCTATCTATCTATCTATCTATCTATCTATCTATCTATCTATCTATCTATCTATCTATCTATCTATCTATCTATCTATCTATCTATCTATCTATCTAACCCCCCCACCCTCCCTCGATCCCTGTTGTTGTTTACATGGTGGGCGGGGTCTGATGCCGGATGACACAATGTGAAACAATAAGGGGTGGATGAAGAGGGAAAATGCATTGCCTGAGGCTGGAACAAATGTCAACATTAACAAATTACATCAGCATTAGCAGTGTGTGTGTGTGTGTGTGTGTGTGAGACACAGTGGAGGGGAAAAAACAAGTGATTTCAATAAATGCTCCTTAAGGATTTTGAAATATGTGGAAGTGTTTATGGTAACCAACCACACAATTATATACTGCATCACATTATGATGGATATTGGATTCATTTGTCCTCAAGGTGACTGTATGTGTGTGTATGTGGCATATGGGTCCATGTACAGTATGCACAGCATGCACACGGACGGCACAGTTTGTTACGGCTGCTGTCCTGTTTCTCTTCTTTCCAAAACATGACAGAGAAAGAACACACTCATTTAAAATCATACAGAGCTTTCATGTTTAAGAAGGAAATCTGCATGGTTTGTCTGAGAGAGAGAGCCTCAGGCACACCCTCATGTAATATGAAAATGTTGCCCAGAAACGACCGTTGTACATCTGTATTTTATAACAGAGTGACATGTTTTTCCAATCTTTCCCTCTATTGCCTAATGTATCTTGCAATCTCTGAATTTCTGAAGAACTTCAAACAGAGCGATTGCCTAGGAGAGCTGATTAAAAAAAAAGAAAAAAGAATCAGATGAAGCAATGACATGGCACCATGCTGCAAAAGACCAAAGTCTTGGTGCTCTTTCTTAAGCCTTGTGTCTTGTCCCACACAGAAGTTACAGAACTGAATATTGTACATTATTCCATTTACACACTAATAAACAGATTCTTCTCATTTGCATAAACAATAGATTTCAGCATACTATGTTACTATTTATAGCACAGCTGTTTTGGGTATTTGGGGTCACAAGTCTCAAAGCCTTGAGTCCAAATAAAGTCAGTCTTCAAGCAAACTGCAATTTATAATTTTACAGCTTTGCTTTGTAGTAAACCTACTGATTAAAGGTTTTCATTCTCAGCCTTGTCACGTCCCTGGTAACAAGCTGCAATATTTACCTTGCACACAATATCTTTTGACTACACTTTGTAACAACTGCTACTCGGCCTGTTTGGAGGCACGCTGGAAGAGAGCCCCATATGTTTTGATTTGCCTCTAGTCTGATCAGGATCCATTTGCCTTCCCCACTATTTGCATTTAACCTGCTAACTGTTGATGGATGTTTTAGCACCACATGCATCCCTAGGGAGGTGATGTGAGATATGTGTCGATTCAGTGTGCACAGTCTATCAAGGCTTGATTTATGGTTTAACACACTGCAGTTTGTGCTGCCTACCATACACAGAGCAGCAGATTGAGAGCCAAACCATACATCTAAAGATAAAAGACTCTGAACGGGCCCAGGTTGGTGAAGAGAGGTTTTGACATTGTGTGGCATTATGTGAAAATGTGACAACAGAAACTGAAGTGGAGAAGCATGTCCTCCTCAAATCTGGTTTTCTTGAGATTATGATTTCTCATAATTGCATTGCAAAAGCATGATGTATCTTACCTATACATCCAATTAATGTTTCACACTGTGTTTCCTTGGTCACACACTGTGTTATCCTATAAGTTCTTTATTGATTTATGCTCTTGAGACTGGAAAAGCCTCGAGAGGAAATCATATTTTGTACCTGTACAAGCCAATACATTTATTAAGGTTACAGCCGGCACTGTGTCATGCTTTCAGGAAGTCAGTTTTGCAGGGTAATCCCCAGTGGAAAACAGGGCAAACCTCTTTCTGAAAGTCCATGGTGCAATTATCTGGAATAAGAAAATGTGATAGGAAGTAAAAAAATAAATAAATAAATAAAAAGTTATGCTCCTGTGATTGAATTCGATACAACTTGTGCCCTTTGAGTTGCTATTCTTCCTCCCAGAATAGATGGTTTCAAAGGGGCATGTCATGGTAACAAGATATGATTGAATGGCAATGTGTGGCTGAGCAGAAGTGAGCTTCATAGCCTTTTTGAACTGCAGAGCTTGTTAGTGATATGCATGGCAACTATTAGTTTTGACAAAGAACATCCGGGAGGCCTTGGAGAGAGAAGGGAAATTGGAAGGGATGGGAACAGACGGAGGGAAAGGAAAACAAAGAGGGACGGTAAAAGAATATTACAAGAGAAGAATGAACACAAGTGATCCCTTCTAAACCCCTGAAGGAGGAAACAGTGCTCAGGTTGAACAGGGCACAAGACAAAGACGAACCGTAACCATGTGATACTTGCGCTGGCCGTGGTAAATGTGGGTTTACACTGTGATTTATAGGAGTGAAAAGGTGAGAAACACAGCTCTAGGCGGGACACACACAAGCCCACGCACTTTCACACACATATGCACATGAAGCACATATGAGCATTGTATGAGCACACAGGCACTTACACACAGAAAAGATTCAAAATCACACCATGTAACTGGCCAAGGTGAAGCTATAAATCTATTACATTTGTCAGCTTTATACCTACCTTTGGGCAAATATGTGTGTGCCTAATGCTCAACAGGCCTTCTGGCTGTGACAGGTGCAGTACTGTAGCTGCATCGGGTCAATACTAAACATGCCTACTGGAGCTTACATTAATACAAGGCAGCTGACAGCACACACATTCTGATAATACCCTGTAAAGAAAGTCATTTCCAGACCAAAAAATTGTTCCAAGTAGCCCCACACTGAACCATGCAAACATATTGTCCACGTTGGATCCAAGAGTATTTATGCTTTGACCTTCAAGAATTAGGCAGTGTTTACTGACTGTGTAGCCAACTAGCTTACTGCAGCAAAACTGAAGCCAGGGCCATTGTTTGGAATAAAAGAATTCAAAACCGCAAACGGGTCGAATTTGTTCCACATAAATCCAGTTGTATTACTACAAAGAGTGGATTGTATGCTGCACATATGGTCACTGAATTCACAAGCACCACCTTACTGCTGTAAAAATGAGAAAGTGCCCTGTAAATAGTTTGTTATACATATATCTTTAATGAGTGCACCTATTTAGTTCGTGCAGCTTGAAAGATTCTGCATACCGCAGCTATCAAATGTAATTATTAAAGTTCCATTATTTCACAAGAGCAAAACTAATTGTGTTTTAGCAGTGGTCCCAAAATAACAAGGGTCTCCATATGCCTCTATAATGTGCTATGTTTGTGACTCGTATTAACTGGTGGAGTTGAAGTGGTGTTTCTGTAAGCAGTCAGAAAACTAGTAATTCCACATGAAAGCCCTCACTTGCAATTTAATGGAACAGGATGCATTCGGTGATGTAAGCCAAATAAATTACCCCTCTGTTGTCTGGTATTAAATATAACCACGGATTGCAACAAGCTTAAGACCTCTCTCTCTGATTCAGGATGCTTGGCTGGCAAGTGGAAAGCACACAAATGTAATCCAATGATAGTAAAACAGCAACTTTTAATTATGTTACATAACTGCCATTATATAAGGCAACCTTACAGACAAATTGAATGTGTATCCCACGAAAAAGGAAAGCAATTTTGTAGATGACAAAGCTGCTTTTGTCTTATTAAAGTCCAGTGTACATATTTAGAGGTGGTGGTGGAGGAGAAGGATGTAGTTTGTGATTTGGAAGAGGCAGATGTGTAATTCAAATAGCTAAAAAAAAATAGGAAATAGGAGGATGAGGAGAAAAAGTGAGGAAGGTGAGATGAAAGGGAAAGGGAATAGTCAAAAGGGCAAAGCTGATTAGAGACGAGCACAGAATATGATCAACCATCAATAGTAATTACAATATAATTTCAAAAAAGCTTCTTTGAGTGTTTTATTATCATGTACCTTACAGTGGTATCATACTATACAAGTGGTTCTACTCCCTATTAAATCCCTGCTCTCCAACCCCCGATTCTTCCTGGGTTTCTGAGCCCATCTCTCAACTCATTGCCATCTTTTTCTCCTGCCTGGACTAACTTTTTTTCTCTCTACCGCTTCCTCCCATATCACTATATTCCCTTCCACAATCCCTAACTTCTTCTACTTCACTTTGCTTTGTAATTACCCTTGTTTTTTCCTTTGCCTTCCATTCTGTTTTCCTTCAACTCCTCCTTTTCCTCATTCTTTCTTCCTTCTCTGACCTTTTCTGCCTCTGGACCCTCACTCATCCTTGCTGATCATCTCCCCCCTTTCCCTTAATCTATCATCTTACATGCCCTCTCCACCCACCCTCTTCCACCCATCTCCTATTCTCTCATTTCACCTTTAGTTACTTGCTCTCTGTCTGCTGTACCTAATTCCAATCTTGGCACAAGTTCATTCCTCCTGGAGAGCAGAGCAACAAAACATCAACTGCAGTCAAAACTGATGGAATGGTTGAATAGGAGATCAATGGTTCAGTGGTCAGGTTGACCCTGGATGTCAACTTCAAAACAATGAGAAAGACAAGGAGGGAGAAAAAAAAACAGAAATACAAAACTGTGGAGACAAGGTATAATCATCGCTCTAGTCCTAGAAAATACATTTAAATGTGAATGATAGAAATAGAGAAGACAAAAGGAGACGTCTGTGTTCTAATGAGAGCTGCGGGAGGAAAGACAATATACTGATGATATCATGATGGCCTAGAGAATATGTCCCATTCTCATCCCTACCATCACCCAGTCTTTCCTCTGGACTGACGAGTCTTGCCTTCGGCTGCTTCCACCATCATTAGCTGATGCCCAGTGTTCTGCAGTGTTCAAACAAGACTTAACGACTAGCTCATTTAGATAAACCTGTCACTGTGGTGGCTCTGCAAATGTCGTGTTATATGACTAACATTATCCTTATTGCAAAAGAACAGCTCGTGGGCTAAATTCTGCATCGCTCTGCTTCCGCGAGCTGGCCTGGCCAAGCTTAGCAAGTCATTTTCTGTGTTCTGTGCAACATTATGGCTGCAAATGGTAACATCCCCCAAGAGGAATTCTTTTTGTAGTAGTAGTAGTATTTGCATCTAAGCACCTTTGAGGTTGATACTGCCGTTATATGGGTCTGCTTTGTGTCTTGGTAATTTGTGGAAATCTCATGCAGTGCAACAAAGCCCCTCAGGCAAACTGAAACGCCGTCGTCCAACGAGGCTGAGATGAACAAAGCACAGTTCTGGAGTTCAGTTTGGGGTTGAACGTCATGGACAGGAAATACAGCATAGGAGGCCAATTTGTTTGATCGATCTGGTAACTTCACTTCTCTCATTGTAAAGCTGTTGCTATTCTTTGGTGAAGTAGTTGTTTTTATAGTAACACCAGCCGAAAGTTTGCCAGACCCGTGGAGTTTATTCTCACTGCAGCAATGCAGAAATGCATATTTTTTAATACCACATGTATTTAAAAAAGCATATATGCATTATAAAGAAGTGGCCAAACATATATACCTCAGTGTAAAATGGAATCAATTACAAGCACAAGTCCTGCATTAAAAAATATACTCGTGTTAAAGTATAGAATTATTATCAGCAAATTGTACTTGATGTAGAGGTATGTGTAGCATAAAATGAAAGGACTCGTAGGACTAGTAAAGTACCTGAAAATTCTATTCAAGCACAGTACTTGAGTTAATGTTACATTCATCTCTGTAAAGTTACAGCACACAGACAGACTCATGAAAACACTGCAGAGGCTTCCTGCTTATACCAGCCTGTCTCACTGAGTCACCATAAAAAGGTTGGCACTTTGTGTCATAATACTACCTCACATTACTGCCTAACATTTTGCTGTTATGGACATTTAAATTTGATCCTAGCTTCTATTCAGGAAGAGCTTTTCGACAATGGAATGATAGAATTCACAATGGAAATGGTAGCCTTGAAGAGTTCAATCCAACAGTTTGCAGCACATGTACAGATGGAATATATTGTTGAAAGTAAAAACAATGTTGTCCTTGGGCACAAAACCGTAAGCATTTACTTTTAGTGGGTGCAGAACGTAAAGTAATTATCTTTTGCTCCAATTGCGTTTTCCTTGCTGTTTATGTATTCATTTATTCATTTCAATTGAAGGGGAAAAACAAATCACAGATCCTGATACCTGGCCAAGTAATCTGTGGAGTCTTCCAAAGGATAATTGGGGAAAGACAGCGGGCATTGGAAGAGAGTGAGACGCTGAAGCAAAGGGACAGAAAAATGAGGCAGAGAGAGAAGTAATAGAAATCTCAGGAGATGTGAGTCCCTGTTGTGGCTAGTGCATGAGAATTTAGAGCCTGGAGAATTGGACATGCCACAAGGTACCTCGGATGTGTGTGAGAAAGACAGAGTGTCTCCTCATTTGCTTTTGGCTACCCTGGAGCCTCCATCATTCCAATGTGAACTTCCATGAGAAATAGTTCTTCCTGCAACAACTCAATCTCAACAAATCTCTCACGAGATTTCAGAGCAAGACTTTTCCTTCTGTTTGTGGTTAAACAGAAATGATCTTACTCTCTAACAAAACGGTCTGTCTCTGCAGGGATCCTTTCCATAATATTGTTAGACATTTCGCATAACAATCTGAGCCTGTCAGTGGCAAAAACAATGACTTTTAGTGGATAAACTTTTCATTGGCGCAATTGCCTGCAAGGATTACGTTGCAGCCAGTGCAGCCTGTTCGCGGATCCCAGCAGAGGCGATCTACTGGACCTATTCCAAAACTTTTGGTATTAGTCATTTAGACCCCAAAATAAAATGTAAAAATAGGGCCCTGGTTTAAAAATACCGGAGTTTTCCTTTAAGGATGACAATGTAATTGTTGGCCAATGTTCAAAAAATACCCCACCATAAACCTGCCCTCTCAGTATTAAATCCTTACTGAAAGGTGGTTCTGAAAAGTTTGTATCTTGCTCCTTTGTGGAAGTCATCAGCTTTGATTCAACAGTCACACTAGATTCCAAGGCCACTGAGAGTCAAAGCAAAGTGGTTCTGGGTTGGATTATTTTATGTTAAGAAGAATGATCACTGGTAAGCATTTTTCTGATTTGCCTTTTTTCGTGCAGCTATTGCTATGTTTTGACAGAACTGCAAGCTCTAATGTATGAATAGGGGTTGGTTGAATTTACATTCATTCCTGCAAAAACACGATTCATGGACAGACTGTTCAATGTTCAATGCCTCTCTAAATGGAGTTCCTAGGGAAACCAGGAGACGAGGAGACGTACCGTCTTTTCTTAAAAAGGGAAAGGAGGGTTTGTACTTGTGACAATAGCCATCCACACAATGCTTTTGTGAAATTCAAATGTGTCTAAAAACGCAGATCAAGAGAAAAACACACTATATGCATTTGAGGCATAAACAATAGGAGTACAATTCATCCTGTGTCTAAGACTGAGTGGGACATATCCCCATGCCCCCCCCCCCCCCCAAAAAAAATCTGTGCCTCTGAGGGAAAAAGTGACGGACAGAGAGAGAGAGAGGAGGAGGAGGAAAACCATGCAGAGAGAAAGAGAAAAAGCCTCTTCTCTCTGCTCCTCTGCCAGCGAGAAGCGGCTTTATTACATAACAGTCTCAGGGCTTGGCAGCTCACATGCTTTTAAGGAAGAAGCACACGTTCCCCTGCACCTGAAATCTCATGGCACAGTGGGAGAAGATGGGGATGAGGTGGAGGCTTAGAGAGCAGAGACAGCAAGAGAAGAAGAGTGAGAAGAAAAGCAATGAGGAACTAAATACACTTGTCAGTTGAGAGATGCTTGGATTACCTTTTTTGGTGGCATGAAGACAGGCATCAGCCAATTACTGATTTCAACTACTACCGCTACTATACTGTCACTAATAATAATAATAATAATTATAATAAAGCTTTAATATGTTCTAGCTTTGCTTTTATGATTGCTTTGTACAGGGTAGAACTCTTTGGCTATAAACCGAGGGATGTTTTACAATAGCCTACATGCCTGCTACAGTAAAACCACAACAGCAGTTTGTTTAAAAGAGACCTCAATTAAAAGTTAGAAGCAGAACTACCTACATATATTTAGTTAGGAGAATAAAACAGATAAAGAGAAAGTGATTTGAGTGTGACTTACAGTAAAATACACTGATGCACCGTGATGCAATTAATGAGGTTGAAAACAAACTGCATTGATTCACAAAGTTGGTTGGTTGGATGGTTAGGCAAGTTAGAAACATGCTATAAGGCTTACCTGTGTGGAGTTAGGGAACAGAAGTCCGGACAGTTGTAAGTATCATGAACAAGGGCTCTGACATGTGCAGTATATCAAACCCAACGCCCATTGGGCAAACTTCAAACAAAAATACAGCCATGCTAGCGGCTCTGGGGGGCTGTACTTTTGCACAGTGGTGCTTTGAGCTAAATGCTAACGTCAGCATGCTAACATGCTCACAGGGACAACGCTAACATGCTGATGTTAAGCAGGTATAATATTTATCATGTTCACCATCTTAGTTTAACTGCTAACTGTTAATTTCATACACAATACAGCACTGGCTGATGGGAACTTTATTAGTTATGCAAGTATTTAGACATAAACCAAACTATTGAACAAATATACATTTTGACCTGATGATTTCATGGAATCCATCAGGTAGATGTTGAAATATTTCACAGGATAAGTGAAAACTTTGACCTGTTGTTGGTTCTAGAAGAAAAGACAGGGGATCACCAAAGTTGGTTGGATTCATTGTCTGGGAACCATGAATGTTTGTACAAAATGTTGTGTCAATCTATCCAGTAGATGTTCAGATATTGTACAGGACAAGTGAAAACTTTGACCTGCTAGTGGTGCTAGAGGAAAGGACAGGGGATCACCAAAGTCAGAAAGATTCCTTCTCTGGGCACCAAATGTCTGTCTTAAATTTCAGTTGTTGAGATATTTCAGTCTGGACCAAAGTGGTGGACTGACCGACCAATTGACAGACTGACATTGCCATCGCTAGGGCCAGAAAAAAACAGCAAAAAAAACCCAACAAAATTTAAGTTAAAATTGGATATAACATTTGCAACATCCCTTCGAATGGACTGGGACAGTTTAAATTGGGCAGTTTTATTCTGACTCATCAGTCACTCATGAATTACTAGTGGAATATAAGACTTCATGTCAGGGCTGCTGCTAATTTGGTTCCCAATATACATCTATAAACCCTGCTCTGGGCCCCCTCAGTCATTCCAGGGTCTTCCTATCCCAAATGGCACTACTGTTTTGTGTAAATGCCTGTTTATATGTTTATTTATTATATGCCATATGATTTCTACTTTCACTACTTGTGATGTAAACAGTGCTAAAAAACTCTTCTCTGCTTCAACAGAGATCTATGTGTCTTGGTCTTTGTCTGGTAATCCATAGCACAAGGACAGAGGTGTAGCCACGACTTTCATTTGTTTTCTTTTTATTTAAAGACTAATGCAGAGAATCAGATTCTACAGGGCCATATCATAACCAAAAGAAACAAAAGAAAACATTTACAGAAGGTTCACCATTTCATCTACATCCATCAGAACTCTTCGTCAGTATCACCGAACTACCAACACACTCCTGTGTACTGTATTTGGGTATGTGTGTTTGTGTGCATTTTGAAAGTGTGTGTTTGTCGATGTCCATATGTATACAGTCTCATTCTAGTTTCTCTTACCCTAATCAACTTTTGTGCTTTAGAAAATTAGTTTTTTTTTTACATTTCAGTGAAAATCAGAACATATTTTGCTTGATAAAAATACAAGAAAAAACTCCAGTAGGTATCTAGGAATAACCAAAGACTCAATGTTGAAAAGCAAGTGCTGCTGAGAACTGCAATGGACCTTGCATCAAACATAATGAAATAAATGACTGATATGCCTACAAATGTGATATTTACATGTATGCTCTGCATATGAGTGTGAAGGTAAAAGTTGGAAGCTCATGATTGCACTGTGCCTCATATTTCACATTCTCTCTCTGGAGCATTAAATGTAGCAAAACCAGACCTGGCTCAAAAATATTTGTCTATAGCATTTTTTTGATCCTGCTTGTAGTACAAGGTTGGGGCGCAGCAAGGATATTCCCAACAGAAAAGTGTACAAAATTCACTTTTACTCAAAGTCAAAACTCTCTGGCGATCCCTGTAATATCATTGAGCTTTGGAAAGCAAAAGATAAACAAAATGATCCATTTTGCAAAATAACATTTTCACCTGCCTCCATTTTTGTAATGACAAACAAGCTCAAGAAATGAACAGAAATATTATTAACAAGGTGATCTTGTTACAGTTTTGCTCCTGGTTTTTCAGTTCAATCACTTTATTGCATGTCTCCGGAGAAAAAGTGCAATCAACAACGAAAGCCATTTTCCCTTCAACCACCGACAAATCCAAAGCGCAAACAAAAGAGATAATCCACTGTTTTCTTTGATGTCACCCTGTATAGCCATGGTTGAAAGAAAAAAAAGCTAATGGGTGCACAGCTGATATAAAAGCTAAGCTTTTTTATTTCTTTTTTTTATAATAGCTTGTAAATCTGAAACACAATGGTCAGGGAGAGAAGGTCAATGATGTGGTTCAAAGCTGTCCTTGCATAGCACGAAGCTGACTACATAAATGTAATGTTATTGTTCTTCTAAATGTGCAAAAGGCATAACAATAGGTTGATAATACAAACAATATTCATCATCATCTTAGCTAATATCTTCATTAATAGAATCAAATACTGTATGCATTATGTATTTTACATATGTATATATATTTTTTCTTCATGATAATAAACATACATACAATAGTTTAGAATTCAAATATCTTTATACAACTCTTCACCCTGAACTTTGCAGTTCCTTGACCCTCTGCTTGTAGGTTAAGTGGCTGTTAACAGTAGACTGCTTGCATATGCTTGCAAAGATCTCTGCCATTAGGGGATAGGTTCAGTATTGGTCATAATGATAATGCAAATAATAACAATAGCAACAACCACCGATCTCTTTTCCGTTTCCCTCTGGCGATAGCGTGATCTCTTCACCCCAGTGCACAAACACACAGAGAATTCTGCAGGGTTCTAACATGTCTTTTGGCCTGTTCAGTGCCCTGTAAAACATATTGAAAAAAGCACACCCAGAACCCATAATGCAATACAATGCACCCCCACTCCCTGACAAGACATATGGAGATTTTGTGAAACAAGATTAGAGTGGAAGCCAAAGGCATCAGAACCCAAGATGGACACACAATGCTGTTATCTTTGACCAAATCTAAATAGATTCTAGATTTCCATGTCCAGTATACAGATGAAACTACAAGTAGAGAGGGGTCAATGTAAAGCTACAATGGATATTATCCCCAGGCTGAGTGTCAGGTTCAGGTCCTAAGAAAAGCCCTTGCTAATTAATATTGCTACATTAACATAATTTAAAATGGACTGTTCAGAAACCTCAACGTGCCACATCAGAGAAGAAGCATTTCCTTAAAGTATGTGTTTTTTTATAAGTTAAAAGAAAAAAGAGCAAGCAATGTTCAAGACAAAAAAAACAAAACAAAAGCATTCTTTTCACATTTGCGTTAGTTTCTGTTGGTTTTTCTCGGAAGAGGGATTGACATCATGCTACAAAAATATATTCATCTTCGTCACTATCGTAGAACTACAAGACAAGTCCTCTGTGCGAAACACAGCGCCGGCTAAAGCAAGATTACAGTGCCACTTCAACTCAGTGTCTCCTTTCTCTCTTTGTCTCTTTCTGTCTCTGTCCCTGTCTCTCGCTGTTGCTCACCAACAAGCAGCAACAAATAAGTCCAAACGGGCATGTGATACTGAAGGCAGTGTAGCTGGTACTTTCTGAGTGTTATGTCTCAATTTTCAACTGAAAGGAGATGGGGACTATGGCAAACAGGGTCTGGGGACACAGTGGGATGGAAAATACAGACGCGCCATCAATCAACAAAGTAGCAGCCATCACAGCTTCAACTCTGAAAATGGAAAAAGGCACTCCTCCTTCTCAATGTGCCCCACCCCTCTTTAAGCAATGTCGACTGTACTTTGCTATAAATGGTGTTTTGGCTAACGAGGCCCCACCTTAAGCAAAACAAACAAAACAAGTAAATAAGTCTAAATGTAAAATGCACTCCAGGATTCGATGATTTTTACATTCTTACTCATAACTAGCCAATTTCAGTTTACACCGTTGATGTTGTTGTTGCTGTTGTTGATGTCAGTGTGTGCACAAACACACAGTTGAATAATATTTGACTTCAGTGTGAAAGCAGCTTTGAATGGAACGCTAACTTGGTGAGAAAGTCACTTAAGCATGAATTAGACCAGTATATACTCCTTTTGTAGAAAGTATCATAAACACAAACAAAAATAAATTGAAAAAAGTTCACTTTTCCATGTATTCAATAAACATACCCTTTAGTTACACTTTGCAAAGCTTAAACATAATATTGACATCTCTAACACTTGATAATATTTACAACGCTGTGAAAGGAAATTAATAATATTTTCAATGTTGAGCACAGAGATGGTTGAATTTTTGTATTTTTTTATCCCTAAATAAATGGTGTGTCCACTGAGACATGTTTTATTGCTATTGCAGAAACCCTAACATATTTTAAAGAATGATGTAATTAATCTCATAAAACATCTACAGAGAATTGAAGATATTTTGACAGAGACTGAGCGTAGCCTTTTGCTGCTGATATCAAATAAACTAAGCTATCAGTCGATGTTGATCTGTATTTTGAACACGTAAACATAAATAATAAGATGCCCTGCCCATGCATATACACAAGTGCCTTTTACCGTGTCTGTGATTCCATGTTTAAATAAAATAGAAAAAAATGAAAATTAAGAAAAGAAACATAGAAACAAAAGCCCCTTAACAAGTTTGGGCTATGTGCAGTTGTAGAATAGCATTCTCTTGGCTATATATTTATAGTAGCATTTTCTTAGTAGCATCATCCGAGACCTGAACAACACCCTTTCAAAAGTCTGTATCATTATCGTTCTTTTTTTTCTCTATTTTGTTTTTTCAAAATCTTCAAACTTTAGGTAAACATAGAAGCAATGCAACGACTGGGAATTCAAACCAGCATGGACACCATGTTTGTCTGAAAATAAACACCTGTTTTAGGAGGATTAAGAAAGAAAATGAAAAACAAAAAAATTACAGGTATAATTTTGAAGGAATGAAACATGGATTAGTGTGGATTCATCCCCTGCAATTTGGGCTTCTTATTCAAGTAGGTTGCCCAGTAGACCAAGTTAAAGGTTCCAAAGAGCAGAGGGAAGGCTATTCTGGCAATCCTGTCTATCTTGCTCACACTGTTAAAGGTCTTCTTGGCCTCTGGAGGCTTGGGCTTTGGCTCCTCCTTGGGCTCAGTTGGGGGTGGTGGGGCGCTTTTGGCAATAGTGGCCAATCCAGGGTCCCTGGCAATATTGGGGGCGAAAGCTGTAGCAGTGGCAGCTGGGTAGGCTGTAGTGTTGTTCTTCTTGAGGAGGGACTCCTTCTTCTTCTTTTGCTGATTTTGTTTGTTGGGGATAGCATTGGGAAAAGTAAAAAGCATAGAGGTCAGATTGTTTTAATAATCCATTTTATATGTTTTGCACAATCACTGATGTGAATAAACCATTCAGCAGCCTGGTGAATATTCAGTTAATATATGGACATTACGTTGGGAATTATTAATTCCTCACATCTACATATTTCCAAATAGAAGCCTTAAACTCAGCAATCTAAGAATTAATATTGGGCTCTATGTTTTTTTTTTTTTTCTTTTTTTCAAAAACGGCTGGAGATTACAGAGCACGGTGCTGCTAACTGTAGCATAGAGACAAGTGGAGAAGAAAGCACAAGATGAACACTAAACTATTAATGTTCATGTCATGTTACTCAAATTGCATTTTCTGTGAGATGAGCTGGCGACAACAACTAAATGTTCCCTGCCTGGCCTCGCTCCCTCAACAGTTAAGTGCTAACTGTCCTGGTGCAAAAATGAAAGACTTACATAAATCCATATATATGACTTCTACAATTATATTTTAGGTAACTGGTGTCTGACCAGGAGGCACTCGAATTTTGTTTTAGTAAAAACAAGTGCAGACACTGTAACTGAAGAAATGGGGATAATTAATGGAGTCATGTGCCATCATTGCCTAACAAACCATATTCTGTCAAAGCTTTTGTCTATTATCTCTATTTTTCCTATAAGGATCCCTTAGGGGTAAAAGTAATATAAAAAAGGGCTTCAAATACCTTCTCTGGCACCACACTTTTTCCATCCCAGGCGTAACCCCTCTTGGTGAAGTAGTTGACCGTGGCAAACTCAATGAGGGCCGAGAAGACAAAGGCGTAGCAGACAGCGATGAACCAGTCCATAGCTGTGGCATAGGCCACTTTAGGGAGAGAGTTCCTGGCGCTGATACTGAGCGTGGTCATGGTCAGGACAGTGGTCACTCCTGCAGGGAGATGCACAGGCAAGATGGATATGTGAAATATGATCAAATCTCAGATAATACAGTCGCTATCATCACTCGTGAAGTATTTTGGTATTATAAATTATATCCAACAAGAACAATGAAATACTATAATAAAGTTAGCTGGAAAAAAAACACCTTCAATACTTTATTAAATCAGAAATTTCCAGAGCAGAAGTGTTGTGGCATGAATGTGAATTTACTGTTGATACAATATAAGATTGTCCAGGAACTAGTACATTCTATATAAGGACCATCTGACAAAATGGAGCAATCTTAAGGTACCATCATATAGGGACTTTGCAGGGCATGTTTTTTTTTTCTTAAATCAAACGAGCAAGCAGTTCTTTCACATTAATCTATGTGAGCAGCTGATACAGTCTTGCAGCTTGTGCTTTTAATAGACTCGGAAAGGTAGAGATTTCCATAGATGCAGCTGGAAGATGCAGTTGGCCTCAGAGATTCTGCTGCTGACTAATAGCAGGCAAAATAAGCTTTCTGTCTAAATTTGACCTGCACACTAATGCACAAGCAGTAACAATAAAATGAATGAATATTGAGGAGTATCGAGGAGTGCATGTCAACCCTGGAAAACCAAATTGCTAAACTACGACATCGGCGACTGAAAGCTGAGATGAGGCACTGTACGGAGAGGGAGAGGAACTGGGTCAGAGCATAGCTAACGATGCAGCGCTCATCACAGAACAGGCTACTGCAGATGTTTACACACCAAATAACATCAAGCAGCAAACAATCCACCAATGCAGCCTGAGCTATCATGAAGGGAGCTGAAGAACAGCTGGTTTGTACAGGAATTATAAAATATGCAGAGAAGACCCTCCCACACATGTGGAGAGAGATGTTTATGTACATGTACACGGTACCCCGACATACACACTTCCATGTTTAAAAGATCCACAGAACCATCCACTTCTTAAAATCCTCTATATCTTAAACTTCAAAAAATAATAATCTTGTCTGAATTGTCTTTTTGGAAATTGTTCCTTAATGCTGAGAAACTTCTGGAACTTTGAAATATGCAATCTGTTATCATGACTTTTCATCACTCCAGTAAAAACAAAACAAAAAGAAAATCTTCTTTTAATTAAAGTCTGAAAATGAAACCACCCTATAAAGCCACCTACCTACTTCTGTGAAGAATATTAGTTAAATATTTGATCAGTCAACTCTATGATTTGTCATGAGGTCATAGTTTGTCTTCTTATGCAACTATACAGTTAAGCATCTTTCAATCAGTGCTGGTGAGGATCTATTTTTCACAACTGTTCCTCCTCTTTGCCAGTGCAATTTTTTTGTGTGTTTGGTATATTGTTATGACGTTTAAGACTTTCTTCACTGTATAGTTGCTCAGTTTTACAGTGTTTGTGACTAATATTGTCAATCCATGCAGAAAACCTCCAGCCTCTTTGTACTACTGTAGTTGCTTCATGTTGACTTAAATAAAATAAGACCTCTAAGAAAGCTGCAAAATACTGTTAACTGGTTCTTAACTAAATATGACTCATCGCTGCCTTTGTGATTTCCAGGTCATTGCCTTTAAAATTATTATTTACAAAGTTACAAAGACATTAGTCATAAGAAGTTCACAATTTTCATTATGACATATGTCAAAGAAAGGAGACCTGCATTAGCAATAAAGAATGGTCACCCTATATTATTTGCTCTACAAAATCACCAACCATAGCTTCAGAAAATGACTGATTAATCAACTCCTTGCTTACACAGTCTAAAGACAAAGAAAAGCTTCATAAAGTTAGCATTTGCATTGGTTGTACAGTGTTCCTGTTATTGTGTCCACCACCTCCAAGCTGGAAAGCAGCTGGTACTGAGTTATTACATGTGTCTTGCAATGTTACTGTTTCCCTTCAGATTCTTCTTCTCCTTCCTCCTCGTTTTTGATGAAGTGTTAAGTGATGAATCACAGATTCCTCATCTTCCCACTCTCTTTTCACATGCTTCTGGCATTGCTGACTTGGTGCTGTGACATGAAGCATAAAGGATGATTATTATGTTCTCATTAGTCAGAGCCAAAATAAACGATTGGTCGTTAGCCATAACTGAGCAAGACACCTCTGACGGATTTAGTGGCTCTGCATAGTAGGTACACAGGGTGCGTGATCATACATTTCTGGGGTTCATTATGGCTCCAAAGGGAATAACAAATAAGTAGGACAAAGTTATTTATTCTGATGTAATTTATTGTTGAAATTGCATGTTCTTTTATCAAATGTCCTTGATAGATAATTTGTTTAATTAGATTAAACAGGACATACAGTAATAATCAGGAGTAACACCTGTCTCATCATCACACGTGCTATAATTGCACTTGGCATGAGCACAACTGGAACAAACAAAACACAAATGATAGCTTCACATGAAAGTGGCAATATTCAATTCCAATTTGGTGTAAGGACACAGCTCAGGCGCCCACATAAGTGATGTACACAGAAAAAGGAGAAAGTGAAGAATAAAAGTAGCCACAGTTAAATACACTGAGATGTGACTTATGAAAGCCATTTTTATGCTACAGTAAGTGTATCAATACAGTTATGTAATATAATAAAATCCACACATGACCATGTTCTGCACTGCACCCACTACTGCTAAATAGGGCATTGAATGGTTTGTTGATATATTGTTATGGGGATGCATGGCAGCAGGAGATATGAAAATATTAAGTGATGCTTAGTCATGTATTTATACCAGATTTTCCTACCCTTCTTTCTCAACTCAGAATTATGTTCATATACAGCTAATTTGTAGTAACTAAATAACATTTTGGGGGAATACATGCTGCAATTTTTTTAGGAGCATTCATATTAAACTTAGCTGCAAATGTTCACTGACCATATTTGTCATTTGATTTCCCTCAAGGAATAAAAAAACAATAACAGAAAAACACACCGTACAAAAAACAAAATCAGGTGTCGACCTGATTTTGGCAGTATTTTTGGTGCTGGACTGTGCTGAATAACTGTCTAATGCAAAAAACTGTTCACATTTTGTTCTGTTTGTTTTCCCTAAAGTATCTGCTCAAGCCACATTAAGCATGATTAAGGTAGTAATGGTTATGTTAAGGCAACTGTGAACACTTGGTTAAGGTTAGGGAAGAACTGTGGTGTTGTGGTGTAAACTCCAATGTCAAAGTGCAAAGCTTTGTACAACCTCCTAAAAACCTCTTGCATTGGAATTAAATGCTGCCAGTTTACCTAAATTGCTGCTGCAAATTAGTTGCATGCAAATGCAAGTTGTAGAATCAACACATACTGTACAGTGCATCACATAGAGGTGTAATTTGACTAGAAGCATCAGCTTGGTGTCACACTTTAAATCATTTTAGGGTTGACAACAGTGTCTTGAGATTTCCAGTGGAGTGTAACTCTAAAATCGAGGTGTGACTGCTTATGAGGTGGGTGCCAGAACATTCTCCATTGGAGAACAGCCAGTGCAAAGTGATTTTGCCAGCAGTCATGTGAACTTATAGCCTCAGCAGGTGCTGGAGCATGGCACCTCACATACTGTATATTGCTTCTGTTCTGAGAGCTGCAGAGGTGAGATGGAGTGAATGAAGGTGAATAAGTGTTCAAAGGGATATCTATTATGGGGAACAACTAGATAACCCTAATACATGTGTGTGAGGAGAATGAAGGCCTGTATGCATATTTAGAGATACGTGGGGTACAGTAGCAGGAAGGGATGAAGGCAGGTAAGGGAAGGTGGATGGAAAGATAGGTGGCAACAGAGTGGTGTCAATCTGTCAGGTATTTTATTTGCCAGTAAATCCGTTAATTTCGTGGGGGCGGATGAAGGCAGCACCACTGGGTATTACACAAGTTCTCACAAAAGCGCCCCGATGCTTGGAATCATATATACTTTACTGTGTTTGACAAGCTCTGTTGTCATGGAAACAAGTCTTAAAACTCCTCCAATGTCTTAATACCACAAGAGAAAAAGAAAAACAGAAAAACATTTGGTGTTAAAATTTGGAACGATGCATGAATCATTAGGTGTTGGCTTGCTTTGTTGCTCGCACACACTGATGTGTTTGAGGGTTGTATGTGTGTCTTTGTTTACAATATTCTGCATGTAGGTATGTAAGAGTGTGTGTGTGTGTGCTAACAAGGTGGACAGCTTGTGTTTCCCACCTCCTGTTTAGTGATAGGTCTACTTAGGAATAATTTAGAACACTAGTAAGTTGATTCATTAGAACAAGACTCCAGAGCTGGTTTTAAATGACTCCATTTGACATGTTGTAACTAATAGACTTGAGGCTTTGAAGGCTGTTAATGAACAAAGTCGCTGATCTGGAAAGTTCTAACTGGATTAATAGTGGTGTAACTCAATTCTTGAGAGTCCCCTCCACTCAATTTAGCTCAGTGTGCACAAGCACTGACACTTGATTTATATGATACATATCTTCTAACAAGGTTTTTGCCTCTGTTTGCATACTCACTTTCAAATACGCACGCATACACACACACACACACACACATACAGGGCGATGGGAAAAATGTCAAGATATAGAGAAAGATGGTACGAGAATGCAAATTTGGGGAAACTAAATTAGATATTTAAGGTGACGAATGACAAGGTGAGGCACACTATTTCAAGGTGGGAAGGCTATCACTGCTGCCTCGGGCAAGGAAAAGTTTGATATGACTACACGCAGGCAAGCAGTCCGAATGTGCATTTTTGGAAAATGTGGGGCAGATAATGTCCACTTGGTTAATAGGTTTCTGACACAACAAGGTAGAGTTTATAAAATTTTGATTTAATGCCTATCAGGGTAATCAGTCTGATAGACCTTTAGTGCTCGACTGCCTGTAAGAAGCTGCAGATTAGAAAATAAATTGCTCCAGGCATGGCTAAAAATAAATTATTGGCTCTCTGAACTCAACTTCATTTGTCCCTTAAGGTCAAACAATTTTTCAGCATAGGTGCAAAGTCATTGTTTATTATTATTATTGATCTTTCTGACAATTTACTGTTTGCTCTGTTGGTTCCAACTTTAGCACTTGATTGACAACCCTTGAATGACTGGTTTCAGCTAATCTGACCAATCTCAAGCCAGTGAGTAAAATGTACTGCTCAGCCGTTGAATCACAGCCAAGCCACAGATCTCAAATCTCTGTGGGGTAGAGTGAGCCTTCAGGAAAATGGCTGTGCTCTCTCTCTCTCTCTCTCTCTCTCTCTGCTCCCTGGTTCCAGACAGAAATTTGCCTCTAACAATGTTTTGACTGAGTAGGCAACCAATCAAACATGACAATCAAAATGTGGGACGAGGTCAAAAGTACATTGTGAAGTGCAATGTCTGCTCACTCAAAGAATACATAGTCCGTTATGTGTGACTTCAACCCTGTATCCAGGCCACGTGCTAAAGAGGGCCTTGCAATAAAGTTGCTTTTAATGAACTGTTTTACAAACCGTTCATTGGCACCTACAACTACACCTGAACAAGGACAGCACAGACAATACTTGTCACACATTTGCAAAGATGCAAAGCCTTTCAGAAAGCTTTTAAAAGACTCTTAAAACACCTCTAGTGAAACTGGTTTTCTTTCTTGCATCAACCATATCTAAAATTCTGTGTTTCACGACTGCATTCACTGGCACTGCATTTTTTATTTCCAATCAAGAACAGTACAACCACAGGACTCTGACATAAGAGGCAAACATTTGGTTCAGGTTAGGGAAATATAAATTTTTCCTCATTATGTTGAAAACAGAAGTCCGGATTTTGACCCAAAAATATATGCTGATGCAAATAAGTTGATCATTTTAGACACAGTTGAGTATTATTTCACTTATAGGAACATGGTGATGATTAGTTGGATCTTAAACTAATACATTAGTGAGGGTACCACTGTTGTATAACTTGTAAAGGCTGTTGATGAATGAAAATGATTGTTGTGTAGGGAGTTGTCAAACAACGTTCTATATTCCCTCAACCAGTCCCAGGAGGGAAGCTGTCTTTGTTGGATGTCTATCAACATCTCCACTGAGCTGCGGCTACTCATTTATTCATGCCTTATCAATAACTGGAGCCTCAGTGGGGCCTGACTCAGAAACACATTACCTTCAGCATCACTACGTCACCTCTGATTTACATAAATGAAGAAATAAAGTGACATGTTGATTGACAGGTGAGTTAAATGACTGTGCCAGCACCACAGCTGTGGGAACTGTGCCACACACACACACACCCACACACACACACACACACACCTACAGTACATAGCAGCACTGCCTACAATGTTGTCAGCTAGTAATCATGAATTTATGAGCTCCCGCTGGCACACAACCCACATGTGCACATATAGCGAACAAACACATGCATTAACACATATACACGTTCACTTGTTTACATACACAACCAAACTCTGATACACCCCCCCCCAACCACACACACACACACACACACACACAAGGTGTTATTCCTTAATGAGCAGATACATTAAACAGCATCATGGGAGAACCAATAAATACCCAGCCAATCGCTCTTAAAGAGGGGGGAAGGAAGCGAGCTAATCTTCTGAGCACTGCTGTCAGCTTAGAGACAGAGAGAGGGAGAGACAGCACCATATCAGCACCATCAATGGCTGTTTCCTTTTGGTTTTCATTTGGACTGCAAATGAATAAATAGCTAACAGTTTTCCACTACACCGAACTAGCTATAAACTAATCAGCCTCTTAATCGGCACAATGATAAATAAGACAACTCTACCCACTGCTGTGTTTTTAAATTGCCTATTCATCTACGGGGCAAGCTTTAGGGAAAAGATTTAGTGCAGAGGCTGTGCTTTATAGACACAATATAATTTCAACAGTGTTTTCAATGCTGCATTTGTTCATGTTAATAGGGTTTCTGTGTCAGCTTTGGACATCTGTGTTGGAAACATAAACCTGATCACATCTGTAGTAATAAGAGAACACATATAGTATTACAGTAGTTGTTTGTTTACTCCTGGTATCGGTGCACCACTTGATATCTGTTGTGAAATGAAAACAAAGAGAAGCCAAGCTGTGAATAGGTAACTGCGGGAGGAATGACTAAAGTGCATTTGTGCAGTTTAGTTATTCCTCCTGCAGTAAATATAATATTAAAAACACCATATTTTCTTTTAGCTTTTTTTTTTTTTGTACTCCTAGACCCCTTTTCAGACATGGAATACGTCACATCTGTTAAAATAATGGCTTTTGTCATTCAGACATAGGTGTCTTTTATGTAAATGTTCCTAACAGCTTTATTCAGGCAAGACAGGATCATTATGAAAAGAGCCATAATGCTTGCGTAATGTTTTGCACCTGGTGCGCAAGAGGGAGCGGTGGTACAAGTGGAGAACAGCAGTTAATGGAAAAGTCATGACACAGTATGAAGGAAGAAGAGTGTTTTCTGTTCTCTCACAGCCTGCATCAATTATGGATTTTAAAACTTATTTTGCCCTTGAAGAATAACAATTAAAGACCATTGTGGGCACGAATGATGCTCGTCCCTACTTCTCACAGTGAATCTCCCTAATAAAAATTCTCATTAGAATGACAAGACATTAAGTTGGGACTCTCATTTAATTCCTATGTGCCCACCCACTGTATGTGAAGCATTTTGACAAATATTCATTCATCCATCCATACAGTTGGCATTAATGGAAATCAAAAATATAGGGAGGCAGTGCTGGTCTGATTATCATTTTGGCTATGTGGATTATTAAACCAATTTTATTCTCTTTGTGCATAAGAAGTAATAAATAAGTGAAACATTTATTACAGTACTCTTAATAAGCGGAACAATATGTGCATTTAATATTGCTCTGCGTATTTAACCTTGTCCTACGGTAGCCTTTATGTTAATGGCAGGCATTTAAAGTAGACTATCATTTTGTCTTCCTGATTGTCCATGCTGTAATTTTACTATGTTGGTTTATTGCATGTCTGTCTGGGAGTTTTTCCTTATCCAAATCTAGGGTCTAAGGTAGAAGGGTGTCAAATGTGTAATTTGTTATATTGGGCTTTATAAATATAATTGACTTGACTTGACTTTTAGTTAAAAGTGACGTGGGCGCTTATTTCGACATGAGACGCACTTTAAAATTGCCCTCACATGTACATAACGAGGTGCATTTCTGAAAGGGACTGCAAACTACAGTACATCTAGTGTTATTTGTGTTTCTGTCCTGTCAAGTCCTCAGCTGCCTGCTTCAAAACTCTGACATCTGTCTGTGTCACATCACACTCATTGAATGTTTAAAAAAAAACATTTACAAGCCCAGCTCTCAAAATAATCAGTGTATACAGCAATATAAAAAGTCGCAAAAAGATAAATGGAACCAGAAGTGCTGAGACACATTGCCCCCTGCAAAAATTACAAGCAGTGACACCATAGTAGACATTGACTTCTGTCTAACGTGAACATGCAACACATTATTCCTTAGTTTACGCTGAATATTGCAGATAGCGTATTACTTAGGTTGCATTTTACATATGATTTGCCACGATAAAGACATACAATATATAAGCAATATAACAGCTTCTGTGTTAAGACAGCTCAATGTACTCTTTCATCCTAATAGCACTAGACACGTGTACAATGGTTTGATATACACCATAAATCTTTGACTTAGATGATAGCCAAAGGATTAAGATGGCAATGGAAGATCTTGATCATCTGCTATGTCTTTTTAATGATTCATTTACAGTGATATTGACATTGTAACCTCTTTGAAGAACAGGCTCATTCATCTGCTGTCTCAGATGATGCATATTAATCACATGAATGACCTACCTAGTATACTGAGATGCTGCGCTGCTCTGTGTCTTCATGGAAGCGTGTACATGTGTTTATTCAACTGTGTGTGTGTGTGTTTGTGTGCGCATGTGTGCACATGCTGCATGCATGTAATCTCATGAAGCAGAACCAGTAATGATAGCATGAGGGACACACACATGCCCTAGATAGTTGTTTGAATCTAATCCAGGCCATCCTCATTTCCCCTCGACACGTGACAAGCACCGCAGGTAGCTAGCTGTGACACATACGCATACACATATGAAGACGAGCACAGCTCACACAAACAGACACCAAAACATTGCAGGAAGAGTAGAAAAACCTGCTAGAGACTGCAGAGCTGCAAAATCCGGTGCATGTATAATGTTTCTGTGAAAGCTCTTTAAGTAGTGGGCCAAGGGAGAGACTGACATCCATGAGAAGAAGACAGAGAGAGGGAGAGAGAGAGAGACAGAGAGAGAGAGAGAGAGAGAGAGAGAAGAGAAGAAAAAGAAGAACAAAGAGTATGGGGTGAGGTAACTCAAGGACATTCTGCCTGCTGCTGTGCTTTGCTGCTACGGAGCATGCTGCAGACTAGCAAGAGCTTTCCTTTTGGGCAGTATTATGTAAGACCTTAGTGTGACAGACAGACAGATACACACCAGATACACACACACAGACACATACAAACACTCACGTCCCCATGCCCAGACACATGCACACAACACACATTGGCCAATTTGTGCGCTCACACACACACACACACACACACACACTGATGAACACTTACATCACGCAGGCACAAACACACACACTTGTAGACACACATTCAGAGCACGTAAATCTAAATTCACACTGAGCCTTGTGCTTGAAATTCTACCGCAGCCAGCCACAACTGATTAAAGCTCTTGTTCACCTCATTGGTGCAGAGACAGAATAGAATAGATAGATAGATATGAATGTTGGACTGAATATGCAATTGTTCAATCAGTCCTTTTACTGTAACTTTTAATATCGTTCAAAGGAATAGTTTGACATTTTGACAAACTAGCTTTCTTGCCGAGAATTAGATGAGAAGCTAGGTACACTCTGTCACCACTGTGAGGTTGCCAGGCAACCAGCAGAGGCACCAGGAAGTCACTGCGCCCGGCAACTGTTCACCAAGAAATTCTAACAGCATGTTGTCCTTTTTTTTCCATTTCTGTTTGTGTACAGATTAAACAAACAAGATACAACATGTTAATTAGTGAGCTTTAGAGGTGTTGGTATTTTGGACAAAGCAAGGCTAGCTTTTTTCCCCTGCTCCCAGGCTTTATGCTATGCTAGGCTAATTGCCATCTAACTCTCATCAAAGAAAACAAATAATCCATATCAGAGAATCTTTCTCCAGTGATATCAAGTAAAGTCATCATACTCTTTGCTTCACTTTGATTGTTAATCAAACAGTCTCAGTCAATATGCTGCAGTACCATGAGGCAATTCGAGGACCCAATCCTTTTCTTTTCTTTTTTTAAAGCAGTCTCCCTCACACTGAGGTCTTGTCTTATTAGTATTATTCAAACTGTAGAAAATACTGACAGCAAAAACCTTTTTTTTCAATCTTGGCGCAAAGAAATGAAGCTGCACTTCAGGGTCATTGACAGCTGTATGTGGAAACACTGTGTGTCTCACAGTTGCTTCTATTTAATCCAAAGCCAAGTGTCAGAAGTATTTCATTTTAAAATTCAATCAGATGGTGTTACAGTCATTTATGTTAGGATCAGAAATTCACTTGTAATGTTTTGTGTTTTTTTTTTTTTTACATAAAGGGAATAATAAGTTATGTATTTTAACTGAAATAGCTTTCAAACAATGTCATGTATTGAATGTGTAATAATGTATTGTGCTGATATAATAAATTCCTCCACAATCTAATGCAACCTCATTATTATGTTAACCAATGATAATTACGTAATAATGGGTTAAATGACAACATAATATTTTTAAACCATGTAATACTGACTAACATTATATTCTGTAACTCATTATTTTTTATCATTAGACAACTAGAGGTTGTATTATGTACTTGTTCCATTTAGAAGGACTTTTTCCATTTTATTATATCTTTAAGCAGCCCTATTGGTTTAGCGCCTTGCTCAACAGCACTTTAGTTTCGAGTGAGTGCCTGATGTAATGTCATCATATCTTCCACATTGATTTTCCAAGATCAGATCTGAAACCCTCTCTTCATGGGCTCATTTCTCTACCCACAGATGTTTAGAAGAGAGGAGAGCAGAAGACTCACCAAAGACAGTCCTGGCAGGGACGGACTCTCTGTTGAGCCAGAAAGACACTTGGGAGAGGATGACTGTCATGATGCAGGGTAGATATGTCTGGATGACAAAGTAACCAATTTTCCTCTTCAGGTGGAAGTGGGTTGTCATCACAACATACTCTCCTGTGGTCGGCAGAGAAAAGACATGACAAGGTCAGAAAGAATGCACAGATAAACTTAATACTTCACTTTAAAATATATACTTAGGACATCTATTGTACCTGTCCTTATAGTCCAGAGTGTTTTTTTTTTCTAAATGGTTTGTTGTGTTTTGGCCTTCAGTTTTATTGTAGTTGAGATTTATTGGCACAGTTATGGGTGTCATTTGTCAACAAGCTCAATACCCAGGCATGTTCCATTCCACCAGAGAAAATACGCCAGTCACAGGAACAGCACTGGGGTTCAATTTGTTTATTAACAATATGTTGATTTTGAGGTTTTCCAGAGACATAAATAACTGGAACAAATAAAAAATAGAATGCATTTATATATCGACATATCTTATTCAATCTAGCTTGGTAGATACAGTCACTTGGGGGCTTGTTGCTAATAAAACAAAGTGTGGCTTGGGGGATAGGGCTGTCTTCAGCATTACTTTCGGCCTGCAGCTAGCATCACTGCAAACAGGTCACCCATTTTATGCTGTCACTAATTTTTGCCAGTATCAATGGAGAAAAGGGAAGGTAGGGAAAAGACGTATCAGCCAGTAGGGAAATTATGAATCTGGGACATGGCCTGTCATACCTAAAGTGACAAACTGATACTCAAGATGCAGATGAACTGATGCAAAATCTGCAGTTTCAGTCAATTTTTAGAGAGTGATGAGAAGGACTGTGTAACTGTAGATGTACTGAGCTTGAATCTTTCTCAGCAGCTTTTACTGGGTAATGCAGTGTGAACATTAAATATGTCAAATGAATGAATTCAAAATGCAAAACCTCCCTTTTAAACATTTATTTGTTTCACAAGAAACTGTATAATTAAGAGCACGTTGTAACCTAACTGAAACCTACCTGTGCTGGACTGCACCACACCAGAATCCACACTCTGCCCCATCAGATCGTACTGGTTTAATCTGGACCCATCCTCTGCCACCACCACGGACTGGGCAGCTCCTCTGGTCCACACATACACCACCTCTGCTCGAGTGTAGGCATCTGGCAAGGGCGAACAGAGTGAAAAGTTATAAATTATTTTGCTGCTGGTTTACTGTCGTCACGTGTTGCACTGCAGGTTATATTTTTGGAGCTGCTGGGGATGCCAGGTGGAAAAAAAAGATAAATCTGAAATGAGGTCTCCCGCTCAAATCCTCTAGTTTTGTTTTACCTGATCTCATTTGGTCTCATCTTGTCTTCTCTCATCTTGTCTAGTCTGCTCTCATCTCAATTCTCCTTGTCTTGTCTCATTTGCAATTTAAGCATATTATCCTTTTCTTTCTCCTTGTTAGTGTGTCTGCTAACCTCATCTCCACTGTTTTATCGAATCTTTTTTTTTTAATTATCTAAGCTCACCCTGTCTCATATTTTGTTGTCTGTTCTTAAACATTTTATTGTGTGACGCGATTGTCGTGTCACATCATGTCATGTTACATCATGTCATCTCTCAACTTATAAAAAAAACAAACAAACAACATCCCAACAGGACAACATGACCTTAAAACAGCCAAGTCAGTCTTTTCTTCCCTCCGGCCACCCAACCTGTCAAAGCTGCAGTGTGGCTCGACCACTGCAGAGGAAAGGATGGCTCGACTGCAGACTGCAGCATACGGAAGAGAGCTCATCACTGAAATATTTAGGGAGTGAGTTCAATTTAAAGGGGGTTGAGGCTTGGTCCTCTCACTCATGCTGTGCAGCTGTCTGAAGAATGGCATGGAGACAGTGTGATGTTCACTTCTCTATCTGTTTCATTTTTGCTGTATTTCGCTTTCTCTCACCACCCTACGTTTTTCACCCCTGAAGTTTTTCTCTCATTCTCTATTCTCGTCTCCAACCTCGATCATTCTATCTCTTATTATGTCTTCTCAAGGATGATGCAGGGTAGGGGTAGCTGTCAGCGGTGAGCAGCTGGTGTGATGCTCTGGAAATATTACAGAGAGTGCTGCCTTGGATAAACACAGATCTGTGCACTGTACGCCTGCCAGGGTCTTGCAGGGTCTTGCAGGGCCTGGCAGGGTTGAATGGAGGGACCAGAGGGGCCTTGGCAGACAGTTCCTCTGGGGGAACAGCTGTTACCACACTGTCATCCCTTATCAGGGACTGGTGCTGGGGTCGCGCTTCCAGTTGGAAGGTGATAGCATGTCAGAGAGGCATGTGTGTGTCTGTGCTGTGCGCCCATGTGTGTTTATGTCCATGTATGTAAGGTTGTTTGTGCGTACAGAGGCCACTTACAGCTGCCAAACTTTAGTGGACAAGCATGGGCATCCATAGGGAAGTCTTCCAGGTGCATGGGACATTCTGCTCTTACTGTAAGCCTAGAGAGATTCATACAGACATGGATAGTGAATTAGAAAAAAACAGTAGCAAGGAAAATAAGAAAAAGCAGAGCATGTGCAAGGGGACTGACATTGCAGTGAGGTACCAGGAACATGTGGTGTGCTATTTTTTTCCCCAGTCTCTCAGCACCAAACACTGTCAAACTGCAGCTACTTTTCCCCAAACCAACAGAAACGCTCCAGTTCTCTGAGCTGTGGGTTTCTATTTCCTGACAGCTTGGTGAAAAACAGCATGTCAGGCCACCCGTGACACACTAATCTCCCATCCATCCCTCATCTCGCTCATCTGTGACAGCAATACGGGCCTCCGCCTCTACCCCCTCCCCCTGCTAGTAAACATGCTAAAACAAATGTTTTACAACCCTTGCCTTAGACGTCTCACATTAGCATCGCCCTGTGGTGTGCATCAGGGTTTGTACTGTTAAGGCTTTTATTTACCCACCTTCTGCTGAAGGCTACTGAGGTGCCACGAGTGGTTCTAAACTCAGCTCAGCTGGTCATACACCTTATCTTCCTGCTCGCAACTGTCAGGTAGCATCCCCAAAGTGATAAATCATGACAGCATAAAACTGTTTTATTTTTCCTGGTGAACACTACAATGGAAAAATGACAAATTGGGATGAAAATGTATGTGGTACACAGAACTTATAAATGGCTCACCATAATCTCTAAAGAACAATAAATAAATAAATATATAGAAATAAAAATCGAAATTTAGTGGTGTAGTGAATCATCTTGAAACATATACAGTATGTATAAAGTGGAATATTGTGTGTATTCACAGTTAAACAGGATAGAAGCAGTGCACCTCAGAAACGTTACACAGAAAGTGAGTCATTTAATGGCTTAAAAGATAAAGCTGGTCATTTTCTATTTTATTCCTTTGGACAACAAATTCCATGAGCAAAAAACAAGACCAAAACCAACAATAAATTGATCCTACTAACAAGTACTGTCTGTGTAGCTGAAGCCTGATATAGCTTATTCCTCTGAGTCACAGTTCTCCATCATTGTCCAAAGACAATTAAAAACACATCAATAAAGCACACAGTTGGACTGGGTGACATGTCCCTTCATTACCTTGAACATGGGCACTGTCATTTATTATGAGTCATTCTCACATTGACCATTCAAGTGCTGTCAATACTTACTAGTGCACCAAATGTGTATTAATGTGTAGCTGAAAATGGTCCCCTACAAACAGACTATTTTCTTCAGTTTGAGTAATGTCAAGATTTAAGGACAAATGGTCTTAAGGCTGAGTGCTACAGAGAGCGTAAGAAAGTCAGAAAGTATTGAGAGGTGGGCTAGCACGTTGTTGCTTTTGGTTGTTTGATGAGATTCGCTGAAAAATATGGTGATTTCAGCCCTTATCCTTTGAGCTGAAATCACCAAAACTGTCACCAGCCATGTTTTCATGATTTATCAACAGTTTGTTCATAAAATTACATCAATCATCCTCTTTTCAATTTAGACAATATAAATTCAATGTGCTCTTAACCCTCTTTCCTCTTCAGCAAATGAAATGTGCGCTGACAAGGAAGTTTAAAAAACATTTAAATCTCTGGCTTGTTCTAAACTCCTTTACTGCACCGGTATAGTAGTAGTAACATGTCAGCCTACCTCATGGTATACAGCAGCGTGCCTTCCTCCGTAATCCGCAGCAGCTTGTTTGGCATGGTCATGTTGTGGGCCACTGACTTCTTGCCATTGTGGAAGAAGGTATCGGGGGTCCAGATCTTGCTGGCCATCAGGTTGTTGAGACGCAGCACGGCCATGGGGCCTTTGAACTTTAACCTTTCGTCCTTCCAGCTCTGTCTGAAGAAGACATCGATGGTGTACTCCTATAGGTGGACGGTGAAAGGTACAGAAAAGGAGAAGTCAATAAAGAAGGAGACAAAAAAAGAAGAAAACCCAACCCTGTAGCTGTTTTCTTTCTACCTCTACCTACTACAGCTGGCTTGGGGAAGATGCTGAGTAATCCATCCTTATTTTTCCTTTTCTACGCTTTTTTGAGTTCTCACTTTTTCCTTTTTCCATTCCTCGTGTCACTTTGACTTTCTTATGGTAGCCTTGGCCTAGTTTCCCTGCTGGTAACTGTCTCTTCATGTTAAAGGCTTTGGCAGACATAGGGAGGATCTAATAGATGGAGGTGCATGGTTTTCTGGCTGGTATCTTTTCTAAAAGAATGCCTCCACTGTTAGAGTATAGTAATTGTTCTCTATTTCACATAGTAATATGTGTGGTTGCCTTTTCATTTTCTTTCATTTTATTATTTACATAATTATGGTCTGGTCAGTTTAATTCACTTTATGCAAATGGAGGATAATTTGGTATTTGGTCATTTGGGATTGCATTGTTAGGTAAGTGCCCAAAATGATCTTTGTTGGCATTTATCTTTGGGGAAACTTCCCTGCTCAGTAATCTAAATTACACTGGACACAAAAAGGAAGCACTGGACACAAAATTAGGAGGACATTTCATTTTGAAGACAGCTAATGACTATAGCTGAGAGCAGATTTTAATGGTTCCACACGACTGCCCGCCAGAGTAAAGGGAACCTCTAAAAATTACAGTGCAGCCTGTTTTTTGTCCCCCCCCCCCCACCCTTTCCACTCAGCCCGCGTAAGATAATTAGTGTGAGCTGAAACAGGGCTTCAAGGTAATAGAGGAGGATAGGCAAAGGCTGAAGATGGAGAAAATATTCTTCAGCTCTTCCTTCTGGCCTTAACATAGCAGCAAAATAGTCCTGGCCTGCATGTCAGCCAGTGCAATTAAAAGAGATTATGTCAAATAGAGTACACACACTTCACGTGCATATAACAGGAGTCTCTTTTTTTTTCAAGTGGTATAGGAGAGGCAGTGAGACATTTGGATGAGATTAATTGGTTTCCGGTGCACAGAGCAAAGATCAGATGCTCATGTTTGAACAGCCCACGGCTTTGTTTTTTTTTTTTAGGTAGCATATTGAAGAAGACTAAAGGAATCATAAAAGCGATGATTCATATTTTGATGTTGCTTTTGCTATTTTTTATTGCCACCTACTGTCAAATCAATCAAACTGTAGTGTTTATCAAGAAGCTCAACATGGGATTTGATAACAGCTTGACCTTCCAAATCACAGCAACACGTAACATAAAGTATATGTTTGCAGCAATTGAATTACATTTCAGGAGTGAAAGAGAGATCAGCACCTTGATCTGATACTTCTGATGATTTTATTGATTTAATTAATTAATTGTTTTTTGCTGCTCTTTGGTCCTTTAACCTCAATATCCGCAAGTTTCTTAGCTCCAGATTTTTCTGTAAAGACAGATCAGCATGGGGATAGACCTGAAATATAAATACTCCTTCTATGAGCCAATCAAACAGAATATGTGAGGCTTTTCTCAGTATTCCAAAATAGATAAATAGAGTTTGGGATCAGAGTTGACAGCATATTTTTGGCATGCACATAAAAGTCACATGCAGCCATATTTACGAGTAGGGGTGGCATTTGTGTAGAGTGGGATTATGAACCATGCCCCAGAAAATACATTTCACACATGTGACGGGTTTATTAAGACATCAGGAGTTAATGGAATGAATCGTCAAATTAATAATTATTTCACAGTTTAGACACCATTGTGTCCAGAGAGGTTAGAAGAGACGGGTGAGGATGGAGGGATGGGGACACGGGGAAACTGGTGACATTTACAGAGGCAAAAAGAGTCTTACCATGTCATGGTCCGAAACTGGCCCAATACTAGTCACGAAAATGTCAGTCTTGACTTCAGTTACACGCTCTGTTGAAGCAGGAAATTGCCAGAGTGAGTGACTATCAGTGGCATTCATTAGCCCCTAACTACCTGTTAATACAAGACCACCTGGCTATAGCCTCTGATCCATTCAATCTATTCAACATTATTTTTAACACTTAGACACTTTGACACAAACACACACACACACATTGGAAAGAAAACAACACCATCAAAATGCCCATTTTGGATGTCGATAACCATTTCTGCTGCTATTGGTTTCAGTGTCAGCTCCATTACCCGGACAGTGGTTCAATCTCTTAATAAATTTGCGCATTGCTGTGTTACTGAAAATATGCCACTCTGGTCCCATAATACTGATAGCCAAAATGAGTCCAGTGGGGATTCATTTGGAGGAGGCACAGAGACGATGTGTGTGTGTGCGTGTGTGTGTGTGTGTGTGTTCATTCCTTGTGATTCTGAAACTGAAATATGACAGCATGATTTATGAATGATACCCATCATAATCCATAATTTCTTCCCCCTCAGCTGCTGAACTTCTAGCAGGCCTGGTTTTATTCGCCTGTCTGTTTGAAGCCTGCTGCATCACACTGTGCGATCCTCAGTGTCCTTCACACACCAATTCTCACATTATTTCTCCCTCTTTTCTCTTTTACTCTCTGTTTCATTCTCTTTCTCTAGTTCTCTCATTTTCCCATTTCTGGATTTGTCTCTCAGTCTCCCTGCCATTTTGTTTCTCTCTCTAACAATGGACAGTTGACAATAGAGTGAAGAGGAGCCCACACAATAAAATGACATTCATTGTGTTATATTAGAAGTGCTGGCATTATGACAATTCAATGTTTCACAAATGCAGCAGGTGAAGAATGTCAATTCTTTTTTTAACTATCACACACAAAATCTAACACTGAAAGCAAACCCACCTCCATAGGATTTAGTCATATGGATATTACTATGTGTAGTCATGTGGAAAGTAAGCTATTTGTAGGAGTCTTTTGGATGACATTTACATATTTGCAAAAAAAACAAAAAAAAAAAAATACAATGATTCAAACAGTCACCATGAGGGACAAAATACATTCAATGACTTGGGTTTACTGACCTCCCAGTCCTGGCCTGAGGCGATTGTCATAGCCATCCAGAAGGCTGTCTAAGATCTTGGTGAACACTGTAGTGTTATCTTTCTGTTCATCTGTCATGCCGTTCTGCCCAGAGCTGGCAAAGCAAAGAAGAAGATTTAAAGTCGGCACAGCTACAGTCCAAAACCACAGTCAAAACTGCCAAAAGAGTAAAAACAAACTCTGAATATGAATCATATATCAAAGGAAAAAAGGTTGATCTTTGCTCTGTAGTTAGCAAAGAGTACATGGGCGGGAGTACATGGGTAGCACAGAATGCATCGTGAATCACATTGGGAAAAAATGGACAAGAAAACTGATGCTGTCGTTGCCAATTTACAATTCACAGTGTGTGACCACTAGATCATATTGATATGAGATGGATGAGCAAGTAATTATTGTTCAGTGGTGGACAGGACAGAAAATATCCCTGTTATCCCTTTAGAAAGTCTGTATATTAATAAATGCATGGCTGCAAGTGTTGAAGTTATTTTCATCAGCGGGATGTAAAACTGGGCATGCAGAGCACACCTGCACACGCACACACACACACCCACACTTAGGCACCATCTCACAGAGAGAGAGAATAGAGAAATCATAATACATTATTTATACCTTAATATGGTCTTTTAGACCACACAGGCCTTGCTGAATGTGGTCTTTGAACAACATGAAACAAAATGCTTAGAGCAATGCCGAAAACAGTCACAATCAGTAATTGTGAGAGCAGAGTTTGCAGCATCTCCACGCATAAATATTTCAACACACTACTAGGAATACAGCCCCTAATTACATTGCGTATCATAACGGCCAGATACGACAGGAATGTTTAGAGAGTATGTGTGTGCATGTGTGTGTTTGCATACCTGAATCAATGTATACATGTACTGTAGGCTTGGGGTCTGTGCACATATCCAAGCTTGTGTGCATATTCATGCATATGTTTGCATGCGTATTAGTGCTGATCATAATCAGATGAACGTCTCTAACAATGTATTGTATGCCGCTAAGCAATCATCCTCGCCCTCTTTTTTATGCCAGTAGCGTTTGGTTTGATTGCATGCTAAATAAACAGCAAGTGTTTGGAAACAAGCTCTGCTAGCTAAACAGCTCCAAGGAGAGGAAGAGGTCATCAAGATTAGTTAGCAGGGACCTGCAAACAGGAGGGAAGGAAAAGTAGGAGGAGGGACGGCGGGAGGGAGAGTGGCGTCTGATGAAACATGCGAGGAAAGCTCTAAAGAAAAAAAAGATGGAGATAACAGATGGAGTAGAGGTAGATAAAAGGCAGAAGAGTGAGGTTGGGAAAAGGTGACGATACTGTTAAGTGAAACGTGGCGTTTTATAGACACTCAAAGCTCTGGGATTGAGGCAGATCCTACAGCTTTGAGTTTGAGCAGCTAAACATTTTTTTTTTCTCTCTAAATAAGGAGGCGCCATCCGCGTCACACATGGATTTGTATTAAAGGGTTAATGCGCATCTCTCTGCCACCAATTTCCCTTAATTCACAAGCATCCCTCTATCTACCAAAACAAAAAAGAACTCTCTGAAAACCAAAACCAGCATTAAAACTGTAGAAAACTGTGATGAGCTATTTTGTTTTGCGTCAGTCTTGGAGGTAACAGCTTTGAAATACTCAAATTCAAAACAATAATTAATCTGTTTTGTTCTGGTCTGAGAAGCCAATTATGTATAAATACAGGAAGCATAAATTGCATCCATGGGACATCAGCTGAAGCTAAAATAAAACACAACCTCATCTTCCCTCCTTTATATTCCTACTTTCTACATTTATTTAGACATTTCCAATTTGCCAAATCAGAGCAAGACACCGAAGCAGTTTTTGGTCTGCCCCAAGGGTTACAGTCCTCTTGTTATAGTCTCCAACAACAGACAAAACAAGCCAGGAAGTCCCTTAGCTGTTTTAAGCTCACCAATAATTAAAATACACATAATAGGGGGAAATACAAGGAAAAAATCCATCCTTACATGTCATTAATAATCAGTGGAAATATTGGCCACAGTAAAGGGCACACTTTTTGACCTTGCATTTCTTGAACGATAGCCTGCTTATACATGATAACGACAAGTCAAATTCATTATCTCAACTCAATAGAAAGTCAAACATTTTACATATTAGAAATGTATGGAATAATAAGGGCACGTATCTTTTTTTTTTTTAAGATAGACATTTTTTACAGTGTATATGGGTGGTGGGGGGTTAGGGTTGTATATCAAGGAAAAGAAGAGAAAATGGAGAGGGAAAAGGTGCTGTGGAAGAATACACATGTTTATCAGCCAGGGGCCACTTCCTCATAAAACATTGTACACCATCCCCATCTACAGGTCATCTGAACAGCAACAGTGCCGTTCACACTCACTCTGCTAATGTCTCTCTCTCTCTCCCTTTCTCCATGTTACTGTACGTCTCTCTCTCTCTCTCTCTCTCTCGTCACTCGGATATCTAATTATAAGGCAATTTCTTTCGTTGGCAACATACTGTAGCAGAGTGCTAGGTCTTCCTGATTACCGTGTCTCGTTGAAATCCCCCAAGGTGTGTATGTGTGTATGTGTGTGTGTATGTGTGAGTGTGTGATTCTGTATGTGACTTCAAAAAGGGGACTGGATTATACAGTAAATCTTTGGGTGATAATTGCTTTGCAGTTTGCAGTGACAGTTCCTCAGTAAAGTAATCAGTACTTTTACATTTTCTCTAATGTGCTCAACATACAGCACATCAAACCCAATAAATCAGACCCTCCATTTGCTAGTCAGTACATCTCGAAACTATGCTACAGCTGTGATTAATCAGTTAGATCAAATCAGTGTGCAATAATGACGTATTGCAGTGCATTGTACATTTAAAATAGAGCATGTTCCAACTGTGTTCTGCATGTGCTCAGGGCGTGTAAGCTGAAACATGTACTGTATACTGTATGGATGTGTGTTTTGGGGGTGTAGCGGTTGTCACTGAGAGCGAAGCAAGCTGGACCATCTCAAGACATCACCATTTAAGTCAACTGCCTGTGACAGTTCTACTGAATTATTCAACCGTGCAGAAAAGCCTGATCCCTTCAGTCTCTTCAGGATTCTCCAGAAGAACCATAACGGGATAAGAGCTTAAATTATCTCATGCAGCTGCAACAGCTGATGAATTGTACAACTACCTTGTGGTTTTATCTGTAACACTGAATGTTTAACTGGTCAGCATGTTTATTTACTGCAGTGTTCAATGTCAAAGTTCTCCACATTAATCCAAGGAGAGGAGTCAGATTATGATGTTTTGAGGTTTACTACACATGAATAGCTGGCCAGCATTTGAGTCAAGTGGGAATTAATGCAGTCGCAGTCATATGACAGTAGATCTTATTGCTGTCATCTCTTATCCAATCATTCTCTCTCTTTCTCTCTCTGTTTGTCTCCTTGTGGTTAGGCGACATCCGACACCTCAGTGTTGACACTGAGAAGTGTGTCTGTACATCGACCCTACTATCCCCGCAGTCACTGTCAAAAACACATGTGCACAAATCTGTGGCAAGTGACACGATGCAACACACATCGTCTACTGTACACAGCCCAGATCTTAAAACTGAGAATGTAGACGTTGGCCCACAAGGCTAGTGAACCAAAATAAAAGTGTAACACTATGGTAATGTGGATAGTGGCTATTTGAGCTCCTCATCTCCTCTCTCTGTGTTGCACTACCTCTATGCAATTATAGGCATGGAGGTGTCCTGTGGGGATGCCCCAGTTACAACCACAGTGAATATGCTCTGTAAGGGTGTAACCCAATAAGCCAAGCAATAGGAAGGAAGACAGAATATCAGCCCAGCAGGTGTACTACTGGTTGCCCCCTTGGCTGGCTGACTGCCTGACTGATTTACTGACATATATACTAGCCAGTTGACAATTTGGCAAGCACTGAGACCAGCATTAAAAGGTAATTGTCCTTTTCAACAAAACTACATTCAATTTTTTGCCCAGTGCAGTGTGATCTTCACGGTTTCCATCCCAAATGTCACTATGTGCAATTACAGTGTTCCAATAGTATCTTGATCATATAGGCTGAGTGTTTGTCTCTGCGTAAGGCTTCAAAACCGTCATGTGAAAAGTGTGCATGATGTGTGCAGATTATCTGTGGCTTTCATATATTTAGAGTTATCCAATGATGCAATGTAATACACAAGGTACATATGCATTTGTAAGGTAAAGTTTGTTCTTACCTTTTCCCACCCAGTACGCTGTTGGCGACAAGCAAGCAAGCCCACAGACACAGAAAGGCCGTCCTGCTCCGTCCACACATAGTTGCAATATGAGGACCTTTCACTGCTGGAGGTCAAACAGAGAGAGAGAGAATGGACATCATTACCAAGTCACATGAGCCAGTGGTTCACCATCAACCCCAACATTTCAACACATCAAAGGTCTACAAACATGTAGATGTGGTAAAACAATAACAGCCAACGTGGAGGTGGAGCCTGTGAGGGAGACCTTGTTCCTATAGAGATGCTTAATGTGAGGTTTTTTGGTCCTGGTTCTTAACATCTCTCACATATTCACTGACAGCACATGAATCAAACCAAATGGCCCTGCCACATGCGTTGGGCCATCACATGCCACTTGACACACGCTTCCCTCAAAGATTTACATCATCGTTGAGAATTATCTATCACACTGACAGAGACATATTCTACACCCTATGTGGGAGACCACATTTAAATAACTGCTCGGCATTTTAATGATCAGTAAGCCACCCAGTGTAAATACGACTTTCATAGCTGACTCTCAACACACACGCACACGGTATGGCTGCATCTGTAGCGCATAATGATTAAGAAGAAATAACAAGGCAACATATCATCGACCACATAACACCCTGTGTGAGCTTGTATCACCTGTACACAGCCTCCTCTAATACCCTGCAATGTGAAACGCGGCGGTACCGCAATATCAAACCAAATCCCACTAAAATAAGAGCGTTTGCTTCCACCTCAATCATTAAGCTATGATGTCAGCCGGGTCATAAAGTATGTAAGCAATTAGCCTGCGCTATAGTGCATGCAAAACACAATGCTCAGATTCACGGTCCATTTTTGAAGGCATAATCGATGTGTCCACGAGAGGACCAATTACTTACTTATAGAAAAGCGCTAAACCAGTATTTCACCAACGACCACGAAATTCTGCCACTGAAACACAGCCCACATAGAAGACAATACCCCTGCTACTTGCTTGTGATGTTCCAAGGTACACTGTGAGCGGATGGGAGTCGGGGGACATAGCCTACAATGCTCTGTGAAAAATGAAATAAAAATAAAAATAAATCCTTTGGTTGACAAGGATTTGACAAAGCGGGGATGATGCAGATTAACGAATGGAGGAGACAATCCCGCACAAGCACACTTTCTAAGTTATTCAGATGAAACGTCAACCTCTCGCCCACGATGAATATATTCGAGCTGGATGGAAATTTTGCATGCAACTGGCATCCCTGCAAGGCTGGTCTAAATACATGCATGGCGATCCAATTCGTGCGTGGCGGAGTAATTAAGCAAATGTGCGTTGATGCTGTTTTATTCGGAGCGCTGTCCGAGGTGCTGAAAACCAGGCTGCCTCCCGTTAAAAACATCAAACGGCTTGTTTGCCATAAAATACCCCTTTAACGGTCCCAATTTCGACGGCAAACTCCCCCTTCTCCCCAATAAAACTCGCCTTCGATTCTAGCGGTGTCCAGCAACACAAACCATCCCTTTCTAAACCCGAGCGTTACTCCCCTCTCCCCTTCTTCTGCCCGATAAAAAGGCGAGAAAAATGGAGAAAATCACTTACAGCAGATGAGTCGGGGTATATTCGGTGTCCGCTGGCTATATCCTCAAACTTTTGAGAATATCGTTTCTAGCCGGACTGAATGAGAAAAATCCTGTGTGATCTCAGATCTGACGAATTTTAGCTTGAGGCTGGAGAAGCGGCTGCTGACGATATGCGCAGGTCTCTCTCACTGTTCATTGGTGGTGCTGTAGTGAGTTGAACTCTCTCAGTCTGTCAGCAACAAAAAATCTTCTACTAAACTAACAAATCTGGCCTGTGTACCGGGGTCTCTATCCAAAATAAACGTTTTAGTTCATCAGTCGTGCCTGTAAATAAAGTGCATGGCAAACAGACTGTGTCCAAGCGCAGACCATTTAATTTTAGAATAGGCTGTACCAACCTAATATAAAGACTAGCCCGCCCATTTTATATGCAGCACAATTTAACTTCCACTGCTGTCGTCCTAATCTCTTTTCAGTGGCTGCTAAATAAAAATCCTCTTACATTTTCAATTGGGATCAATTGTTTTTCCCCCATCGCGCTTTCTGTCTCGCTCCCTGACTCCTATAGGCTACGTGATGATTTCCAAGGAGATAAAATTGACATCTATCAAAAGACCGTCTCGCGACCAAGACAGCTAGAGCATCTTATGGACAAGAGTGGCAGTCATAAAACGGACAGTTTAAGTACTTACGATGAAGCGAAAAAAAGAGAAAGAATTGAAACACGAATGGATCACACGGCTCGAATACGCGCGCACACAAGCAGGGAAAAGACACCTCCAAAATTTTAAGAAAATCGTGTTCCCTCACCAGCTTGCACTGATGAGACGAGCCTCTCTCTGCAATAAAATCCTCCTCGAATCACTCACCGTCTCCTAAAAGCCTGCGTTTCGCATCGAGACAACAGCACAGTGTCTCTGTTTACAGCCAAATATTCTGCTGCTACAGCCGCGCCACTCAAGACTGAGCTCAGAACGGCGAGGAGCGCTGAGCTGCGTGCATCTGCAAGGGAGGAAAAAAAAATTGGGCTGATGATACCCAGCGTATATTTTTGTAGTCATCTGCGTATTTCAAGTTAAACTACAAATCAGAGGACATTTTCATCACCAAGGACTACAGCATGAGGCATAAGAGGAAAACAAGGGCATTCTTATGGGCAGTTTATATCATATCAGTGTAATTCATGATTGCATAATCCTCCTATAAACCCCAGCTGTTGATTTTGAAATGCTTTTGACAGAGGAGCAACTCATTTTTCGCCTTCAGTTTTGACTGGGGGTTTATTTTCATCAGAGCAGGCAGAGTGAGCTGGCAGTGTAGTCACGTCAGTCTGGTCTGCAGTGCAACGTTTCCTCTGTGAGCGCGTGTGTGTATGTGTTGCCTCCTCACGCGTGGTTAAAAGTAGTGCATGTGCGTGATTAGTTATGAGGGATGTCATGGGCTTATGTGCCTGTGTATTCTTTGTATTCCATCAAACAAATCAGATTGTTCGACATCTTAGGATAGGCCTATACGTGTTACATGAACGTCATTTCAAACCTTCTAAATACAATTCATTCTGCAACAGTCCAATCCATATATTTGACATGGACTTCTCCCCCCTCTTCTCCCTCTTCTTGCGCTCTGTTCATATTTCGTCCTCATAACCTGATGCTGCAGGTGCACGCGCATATTTTAATAATAATAACAAGAACATACACACACACACACATACACACACAACCCCACCGAGCTCCTTCCGTAGAATTAATACTATTGTAATGCAAGTGGAGTATCATTTCAAGCAGCTTTCCTTCTCTCAAAGCCAGACGCCACCGCTGCATGTGACTCGATTTGCCAGTGTGCGCGCGCGTGCACGTGCGAGCATGCATAACCAACACGTGCCCGCGTGCGTGTTGTGTTGGCGCGCACCCCCGAGACGGCTAGTGGAGAGGAGAAAAGTACGGCTCTCGTCTCTCCGCCCCCCCCCACCCACCTCACGTTTTAATAACCTTCCGTTCTGCCAAAGAGGATCATTTCTTCGCGGGCAACAATAGACAGTTTCTCCAAAACACTGCAAGTGATCAATTAAGCCGAATTTCCAGTGACGCCGCTCAAAGAAATAAGGGCAAGCAAAGGCGACTTGCCTACTCACAGCTCCATCTCTGGGCAGGTGATGGGAACGGATAGTGAAGTGAGGTGTGTGTGTGTGTGTATGCGCGCGCGGAGCTAAACGGAGAGAGATGGATGGCGGTAATTTAGGTGAGAGATGTGCAGGTTATGGGGAAATAATCACTCGCAGTGCTTTTGAATTTTAAAAGAAGGGATATTGACGAACTACGCCCCCCCCCCTCCCTTGTCTGTTTGTGCATCCATCATGCTGTGTGCAGTGATCATTTGTTTCATTTCACACAAACTTAAAGTACCAGCTGGGGTAAATTGATAATCAGAAGCAATGTGTGGCACAGTCTGTCCTGTATCACTGACACAAAAACTAACCTGCAGCCACCTTTGTGTGTTTGCACTTAATGTTAGCCCCACTATGTATTTGTATTGTGCCTGTGGCCATGTGTGTACTGGATGTTTTGCTCAGGTACACAATCAATCGTGAACATGTCAGTGTGTTTTAGCATTTGTCCGTTTGACCTTTTAAAGTTAAGTCATTCACTCGGTAGTTTATCACTGTGTTTCCATGTGTGTGGGTGTGTGTACGCATGCACCTGCATATGCACAACCATTTGCTCTTTGGGGTGTCCTATGGAGCCTTTGTCCTGCACTTAAAGCACCAGGATTGTTGTTTCTCAAGGGAAAAGTGGCCCTTTGAACACTCATGACCCTGAAAGGTTTTGCTGAACTCTTTTTAGTTTAGTGAACACCTGCCTTTTAATGGCTGTGATTCTTTGTCAGTCCTGGTCCACAAGCACACAGACAACAGCAGGTGAAGTCTCAGTTTCGGTTTATTTGCTCTGTGAGTCTCTCTGCTCATGGACTCTTCTAGCCAGCGGCATGTTGTAGCTCTGGTTAGTTTAGAGCTGGTCCTCGATGAAGAGGTCGCTCATGACCACTCTGTCCAGTAGGCAACAGCAGGCAGGGCTCCCATCTGGCTGCCTCCAACTGAGGCTCCAGCAGGAGAGAGAGAGATAAACCCAAGTGCAGTACTTCAGTTCAATTACTTACTGCTGTAAAGCTTGATTTGTGCTTGCCTTTTTGCCCCTTGGGCTTGTGCATTTTACAGTGCCAGCGGGTTGAAACTCTGCTACTGCTCTAGCTCTTGAACCCGTACTTGGTGTCTACTGCTTAACAGTGTCTCATTTCCCTCTTGCCCTGCTCCTGGTTTCATCTTTTTACCCCTAATCCATCCGATCTGGAGGCTAAATGAGACTTTCCACAGGTGTGGATGAATCAGTGGAAATATTTTCAGTGAGGTGCTATCCACAAGTTGTACCAAGAAGGGGTGAAACACTCACAGTAAATCAAAGCCAGTGTTACTGTAGAGCTCCTCCAACAAACAAGAATGTAGGAAGGTTGGCTCCAGCGTGGACCAGAATGTACTGTCAGAAGCTAGTGCTGCCGGATTGCTGGGTACCATGCCCTTCCAGCAGTTTTACTGATGGACACACAGCCACTGTGGCTGTAGCCTGTAGTTCCCTTTCTGCAGAGCATTAAAAGTGACTTGCCTCAATCAGTCATCCTGAGGAATAAATCAGGCTGTTGTAGGAGAAAAAAGAGAGCTTCCCCTCCGTGAGCTGCTCTCTGCAATCAGCCATAAACTGGCATCTCCTCTGACTCACTATTTCAGGCCAAGTCCAGTATGCCCCACACACACACACACACACACACACAAACACACACACACTCACATTCATACCTACTCATACACACTTGCTCATGTAGGCAGATATGCACACATATATACTTATACATACCTACCTATACATACAGACTGTATGTGCACACATGAATTTAACTGAACATACTGTACATGTATGTGTACACAAATACCGACGTGTACAACTGTTATGGATAATCTTACAACGTCTATGGTAGGGATTGCTCAGTGGTTTGACCAGTTGTGTCTCAAAATATGATTTTGTTAAAAAGATGATGGGTATGTTTCTTGTTTGAACAAAATAAAAACATCATTTTAGGCTGAAAACATAGTTTTAAAAACATGTGAAAGGAATTAAAGAACATTTAAGTTCAGCTTAGTTTATACAGTGCATATAGGAAATCATCATACCCTGTCAAAATCCTTACCTTTTGTCACATTACGACCTGGAAATTAAAATAAATGAAACTTTTTTTCCAGCTGTATTTACACATTATAACCCTCAACAGCAAAGTGAAAATAATATTTTGAAAAAATCTGAAAATTAATAAAAAATTGCAAAACTAGAATAAAAGGTTTCGAAAAGTGATCTGTCCCCTGATTTAATACTCCGTAAAGCCACCTTCTGCTTTAATTACAGTCATCAGTCTGTTTGGATATGTCTCTTCCAGCTTTGTGCACCTATTTGGAGAATATTTGTCCATTCTAACTTGCAGAATTGTTCGAGTTGAGTCAAATTTCGTGGTGAGCTGCGATGGGCTGCTCTCTTCAAGTCCATTCACAGATTTTCTATCATATTAAGATCAGGGCTCTGCCTTGGCTGCTAAAGGACATTAACCTTTCTATCCTTAAGCCACTTGGGTATTTTTTGGCGATGTGTTTAGGGTTGTTGTCGTGCTGAAAGGTGAATCGCCTGCCCATCTTCAGCTGTCTAGCATAGGGCTGCAGGTTTTCATCAAGAATTTGTGCATCCATTTTGCCTTCAATCCTGACCAACTGCCCAGTCCCTGCTGAAGGGAAACACCCCCACAACATAATGTTGCCACCACAATGCTTTACAGTAGGTATGGTGTGTTTTGGGCGGTGTCACTTGAGAAACAATCTTTTGAGTTTTGACAATTACAGATTTTACTCAGATCTAAGTCTAGTACATACAATTTTGATTAACCTGTTCTCTCCTCTGTTATGTGACTTTCTCTTTCTTTGGGCTGAGAAAATCAGGAAATTCTGTATATCTCACATAACAGATTATACTAGGCAATCAGATTCACCAGTTACAGTAACACTCACAAATGTCTGATGTGAAAAATGGCCAGTAAGAAGGCAAAGGGACATAATATATGTGTAATTTAAGCAACTTAAATTACACATAAACAAAAATAGTGTGAGTGATAATGAAATAATTATTGGAGTAATAAAAGAAAAGAAATGTCATTCTGCAACAGTCAAAAAAAACAAAAAAACATTCCAACTAAAAATAAATAATTTACCAGAGTATATTCTACAGCTTAATTACACAACATAAATGAGTAAGATGAACTCAAACCAAGATGTAATCTGCACATTAAGTATATTACAAAAGCTTAAGCATACAGTATGTGTTTGCAAAAGCACATACAAGCAAATCCTGTGTGTATGCATATTAACAGACATGCATACAGTATGCATACATAAGGGTTGTGCACAAATATCCATTTAAATCCCGCATATGTACACTGTGGGAAAGGCTTGTGAATTAGCTACAAGCATACACACACCCACATCTGTCTACTTAAACACACACACATACATACACAAAGACACACACACATGCACAACACAATGCAGGACAAAATAATGAGGTAAATCCAAAGCTAAAGCTAGAGATGGTCTGCAGATCTCTGCAGGCAACTGGACTACGCAACCAGTTGATCTTTTCACACTCAAATATTCATGATTGCCAATGTACTGCCACAATTTATAAACACCATGCAAATGAATATCAAAAGAAGTAAACTGCTCAGCTCTATGTTTAGAATACATATATGTGCTAACCTGAGATAAGGAATTCAGAGGCCTCTCTGCTGCAGCTTTGTACCACCAAGTACATACAGTACAATATAACATTGATTTTCTGTATACTAAGACACACTATGGACTACTTTGTCATACTTAAATGTACTGTATGTGAACTGTGTGGGTGTGTGCATGCGTGCATGTGTGTAAACGCTCTTTACTTGCAGTAAGATTTAACTTCTCAGTATTTTCACATAGTCACACCTTTTCAGATTATTTTGTGTATACCTTAACATTCCAAATCTTGCTAAGAATCTGCTTTTCATATCAGTGATGTATAACCAAATCCTACATGTAGAGGAATAGGAGACATTAGACCCCATGGAGACTAGCAATCGCTTTGTAGAAGCTAACAGGCACCCAAATAACGTTAAAATAATAAAGAGGGGAAAAAAGAAAGACTTTTGTATTATGTTTTTGTAACTGCTATGTCTTGAGACAATTCAGCATCTTCTTAACTTCACAGCGACACAGTCAGTTCCTTTCCAACAAGGTTAAATGTTACACTGCCTCTTCATGCCAATATGAGCATGTGTACATGAGCTGCAAGTGTATACATTACATGTATATGGTCAAAAAATGTATAAAGGGAGCCGTGTATATTGGCTGTAGACCCAAGGGCAGGGCCAGAGAGGTGGCCAGTTGGCTCATTAGTTTTCTGGCTGGATTACTAAACAGGCCCAGGGGCCCCTGGACAGAACCTCTAAATGAAGTGACTGTTAACATTTCTTGTTGGAAAGTCAATCAAACCACTACAAAGAGACCCAAAACGACCACAAAGTGACACAAAACAACAACAAAGAGATGCAAAATGACCACAAAGAGATGCAAATGACCATGAAAAGATGCAATACAACCACAAAGAGACACAAAACGAATACAAATGACCCAGGCTTTCTGTCTGGGTGTCTTGCTCAAATGTAGCAGTGGTAGGGGGCCTTTTACAAGTCTTTGTCAAGGGGGCCTCGTTGTCTCATAATCTGTCCATAGCTGTAAGCTATTTGGATTACATATAACAGCTATTTATTGATATAATTTCATATTAGAATAGTTAAATTAGTTTATTTGGCATTCATTTATTACACAGAATTAACAGTGTAACTATATCTAATATACGGTTTATTACTGAGAAGGACCAGGGCTTTAAATGTCAGTCATAACACATTTTTACTCATTTTAAAAATGGGCCCCTCTTATTTAAAACTGTGCCCCAACATTCAAAAATCTCTAAACCCGCCTTTGTCTTGACCCACTTTCTATTTATACCTCTCTTGGATATGTTGGGGTTTTTCCCAGTCACTTCAATAAAGCTTATTGGAGCCAGCCTCTAGTGGCCATTAGAGGAATTGCTTCTGTGGACACTTCCGCTTTGGCCTCAGCATTCAGCAGCAGTGGTTGCTGCGTACTGTGATGAACTGACGTCCTCTTTAGACTTGTTGGTGTCACTCAAATGGCTCTGCTATAGAAAACGTATTTGAATTCCACTGAATGTCTGAATTTTTCAGCATCCCTTCCTGCTGGCCTTGACCTCTCTCTCTCTCGGTTTCTCCATCTCATCCTTCTTGGTTTATGTCCATTCTGGCTCTTCTCTCCCTTTCCCTCTCAAAAACATTGGCGTCTGCTCGTGAGTACACTCTAAACATAGACACACAAACAGCGCTGTGGATGCGAGCGAGTAGGGCCACGGAGCGGAGGCAGACCGCACAGCAGCAGCAGCGCTCTCACTCGTCAGTTTACATAACACTGATTATAACCCTGAGATTTAGTCAACCGACGCGCTACAGTTTAGTTTGGCCTGGGCATTAAAATCTCAGTGACCATCTGTTCCACTGCTTAGTTGCTTTCCTTCAAATACTTTTCCTGGACACTGATTCTGCCTAGTGGCACTGTACACTACTGCCACTCAAGCATAAGAGAGCAGTGACTGACTTTACTTGTGTTTAAAAGTGTTATTTTAATTTCTCCTTGCTGTAAAGCACTTTAAGCTTCCGTACATCCCTTGTATAACTCATATTCATCATTTTGAAAAATAAATGAGAGCTTTTTTCAGATTTAAAATTCAGCTGCAGTAATATGACAGTGGCTTTGCAGAAGTTTTTATCTTCTGCATTACTGTAAAGATATTAGAGTCTTGACTCTTTTATGTGAATTTTAGAGTAAATAAAGTTTGTATCTTATGTGTAGGTACACATTTTAAGTTGAGTAAACACTTCTATCCTTTTGCACTTGGGAAGTTATCAATATTAAACTGTCAAACAATGCAATGTACAAATCTATTGTTCTTGGAGATTGACACAACTTAATTTTCAATAAAATATATGTGGTTGAAAGGAAATTTGCCACAAGCTATCTTTCTGATATTGAAATTTTCACATAAGGGACAAATTTTCTATAGAGCAACAGAGATTTAATTGTTTTAATGTCAAAGTTGATTTGCAGGACAGATATTTGATATATCAGGAGCTATAATATAATGGGCCTACAATGACCAGGTTTGTGTTCACAAACCAATTAGAAAGTTACATGTTGTTGATATTGAGGTATCATTGACTTCCCCAGGTAAAATGTCCCAACTCTGAGTAAATTGTAAAAATTGGTGGACATTTAAATGTGCAGAGTGACCACAGACTGATTGATTGATGACAGATATGCTGATTGAGAATGAGAAAGAACTCTATTTTAATATTTTTATACTGTCTTTTTATTTTATATATGTTATTTATGTTCCTTTTGGTATCTAATGGTTGTTTGAGCTTGAGATGAAAGACTGGAAACTCCTCTTCTCCTCTCATCTGTTTACTTCTCCTCTCTTCATTCATGTGTACATTTGGCATACTTTTATAATAATTGCTACTACATCTGTATCCCAATCTTACAAAATGAACCATTAGTAGTTAACACAGATCACAACACAGATGTTTGAAAGCTAATTTGTGATGCTCATTTCATAACTTCTACACTGCACAACAGGTATTATTGAGTAATTTATTACAGTGACAGTTACACATTCATTCCATTTAGCAGGACATGTTTATTAGATTCTGACAAGTTATTACCCTGCATATTCCTACAAAGATTTCTTGGCAACACACCTTATAATCAGTGAATGTTATTCCAGCTGGCTCTGGGATGCAACCAAACAGAACTGCAGATGCTATTCCAGCATCAATGTGGTGTTAATTTCTGCACATCCTTTATTCTGGTAATGTTAGCAGACCCTTCAGTGACCATTTGTCTTCTCTCTCTGTCTGTGACAAATTGTGGATGGGGATGCAGTCAAGGGTAAACCCATCAACACTCAGTTTATCTACCGTTTTATGTCTCTTTGTCGACTGTGGACGTCATGGTTTATGAAATCAAACTGTTGCAAGTGTCACAACAATAAGGTTAGTGCTTCTGCTGCAACCCTATTGTGCTTCTCTGAGAACTGATCTGTGGTTATGTCAGTGGTCCTTTGTGTTATGAAGAGCAACTGATTGTTATAGATGAGGAGTCCTCTACATCCGTGAGTGCGACTCAGCCTCCTCCGTGATGGACCTTACTTCCATTCTGTCCTCGCTTTTTTTCCTCTGAGCGCAGTTTACAAGTTAGAGTACAGACATTAATGGATCATAAACTATCTTCCCTCTCCAGATGCGATGGAGAAATTGATGTGTAGCACCATTACTGTAGCTATGGCAATTAAATGGAATGACAGTTTCTCTCAAACATCCCACTGATCCCAAAATAATGACAGAGCGGGAGAGAGAGAAAGGCAGAGAGAAAGAGAGAGAGATGTTCTCTGATTGTTAGCACAAGGTAATGAAACACTGAAAAGGTGACATTATCAACATGTGGGCCGCGAGATTCAGTGAGACTGTTGCTCTATTTCTGGAGGTGTAGGAGTATTTGTGCATGCATATGTGTGTGTGTGTGTGTGTGCATTTGTGTGTGTCTGTGTGATTGAGAGAGAAACCGATGGTGTCGGAGTGTGCATGCGTGTGTGTGTGTGTGTGTGTGTGTGTGTGTGTGTGTGTGTGTGTGTGTGTGAAAGAGAGAAAGTGACAGAAAAAAAAACAGAGACAGAGGGAGGGAATGGAGGGAGAAGAAATATTTTTCACACATCTCCTACCTCATTAGAGCCCATCATTCAGTCATTCAGCAAAACTGTGAATTTGTATGGAGGTGCTATTCTGGGTTGCAGCCACAAAAAGTTGCTCTTCAATTCCCACCACGCAGCCAAGACTGACGATATTTCTTTTTGACTCATATCATTATGATTAATGCCTTAAGCGTTAAGGTTGTTCTGAGCATATCTCAACGTGTCAAATGGTAAGATATGAGAACAATGGCCTGCTGTACACACTCCTATATCAAATGAAGAAAGCATACACCGCAAACACGTCAATTTCTGAAATTAATTTATCTACTTCTTTCTGAAGATCACAGTGCTGTGCTTCATTGCTTTGAAACAAGAGCAGATTTCCTCCCCCATTGACTCTCTGGTTAAAATGTGTTGAATCAGTTATTATTATTGTCTTATGTTGAGCAGTGGTTACCAAACTGGGCCTGAAAAACGTCTGAAAGACAGGTTAACACAGAGTTTTGGCGAAGAAAAAGAAGCAGGGCAAGAGTCACACAGCTATGGAAGGAGTTAAGCAACGTGACTTCATAACCACCAGACAAAACTTCAGATATCTTTTTATCTGGCTTCTGTTTTGCCACATTTCAGACACTGTTACTTCCATCTCTTGTTGCTGGTGTGAGCAAATCAGAGACACAGACGATCAACAATTACCCCTCCTTTGACCAGAGTTTAGCAGGAACAAAAGTGGAAAAACTTGATGGCTATTTTTTGTTTTCGCACTCAGAATACATTAGAGGGAGTGAAAGAGAAACAAGATAGTTAGATAGAGAGACAAAGAGAGAGATAGAGAGAGTCATATTTGTGATAACAGCAAAACAAGTGTCTGTTTGTGTTTCTGCCTCTCAGCTTGTCACTGTCAAATACAGCTGCTGACCTATAGCAGCACCACTTACATGTTGTTAAACTGAGAGTAAAGAGTGTGAAGTTGAGAGGGAAAAAAATATACACAACACAAAGAGTTTTGCATAAAGTTAAGATAAACCACAAAGAACAGGATCATGGGACTAATAGGTTTTAATTGACACCCATGTTTTATTAATACAGCAGTGTACTGCTGTACAGAAGTACAGCTCACTTCAAATGTTCAAAAAGCAAACTAGCTGCTGCTTTTGTTTTGCTGAAAACCAGACTCAGACTTTTGCTTGTGGCTGACTCTCTCAGCCCCTGTGGACAAAAACCTCAGAGATTAGCATGAGCCCCATCGCCTCCTGTCAGAAAGAGCTGCTGTCATCCATGACCTTCAGACATGCAACTGTTTTGAAGAGCAGGAGAAAGAGGAGGGATGTAGCAGTGTTTCGGATAAGGTACACTACAGCACCTGTAATTGTAATTGTAATTGTTGAGTGATCAGTAACTAGTAAAACATGTGTTCCATAAAGTAAAAGTTTTTATAAGGCTTTGAGATGATCACACACCCATCACTGCCATATAAATAGCAGCTTTTGCTCCCTAATTTGAATTTATGAGAAAGCCAGGGCCGACCTGCTGCCGACCCAGTGGCAGGCATACGGATTCATAATGTACAAACATCCAGTCTCCTCAGACATGCCTTTGCTTCTGCCAGTTATATAGAGGCATCAAAAATAAATTGAGACTGTTAAATAAACACAAAAAACCTCATCATAGCTGCTATAAATGATTTCCTGATTGTAGACACACACTGTAGCGCTTATTTCTGTGTTGACATGCATTACCGCCGTAATAGTCTTGTAAACAAGATTTTTGCCGTTCTGTAAGAAAGATGCAAGGAAATAACTTGACATAAAAATGCAGCGTTGCACAGTTAACACTCAAACTCTATATGAACACAAACACTCAATCATGTTTCACACACCTCTACACAAACAAATGCTAACACAAACATACCCTCACCAACGCACACACCCAAGTGCACAATTTCCCTCTAGCTTTGTTCTAGGTGATATCATCCATGCTTCGCCAGTCACATCCAAGGTCAAGTGCTTAATGAAAATTGATGTTGGTATGATGTTGACCCAAATTGACAGCATTGACTGTGCGGCATTGTGTGTGTGTGCTGGTGTGTGTTTGTGTGTAAACATGCATGAGGAAAATCTGGAAAGTGAGAATGAAAGACAAATGTGTGCAAAACAGTCCTTATGAGTTTTTATAACATACAGAAACTGTATCAGAAATTTAAACTAAATTCTGATCAGATGTCAAATATCTGTAAACTGTGCTTACAGGCTGTATATTTAGGCTACATTACCTTGTCCCAAAGGCTTTTCAACCACCGCCAAGCTGCCATTCGGCCTCTATAGCTAGTTGACCATGATTGATGAAAGGCACTAGGCCACATTGGTGAGGGAGAGGTGACTGCTGGAGCTTACAGAGGTAATAAGGTGTGATGGTGGTTGAGATGACTGCCGTGGATGTATTAGTGCCACATACAGTAGAATGTAGGTTCACATTCTCTTAAGCATCAATCCCATTTTGGATAAAGTGCTCTGTCTGAAAAGACCTTACTGGTTATGACAGTTTGAGAGTCAGTCTTGTGGCTGTAATGTATTCGGAGAGCCCGTCACTCTTTGATGATGTGAATGAGAAAGAGTTACTCTGCTGGTTCTCAATGCATGAAAAAATAACCAAGCTCTTGCTGTTCAAAATAAGGAGAAATATTTAATATGGCCTGCATAATTGGCCCTATTAACATTTCTGCAGGGTATTTGTGCACTTTGGTGTGTCTGTGACTCACACTTCTCGTGGCCCACATTTTTAACATGTAGTCAAGCTGAAACAGCAAGATATTTAACAGACACATGGGGCAATCATGTTTTTGTAGCTGCACGTTTTTTTAAAATTCTACTATCAAGACTGAGAGTTCAAATTTAAATTTGCCAAAGACACTATGACAATATCTTTAATGAACTGATGAACAGTATAAGAAAGATGAAGCAGCTTGTGTGTGGGCATGCATATTCATCCACGCCTATACTTCTGTCTTTGTGAAGATCAAATGTTGCATTTACAGTGACATCAGGAAGAACCACCAAAGTGAGGACATTATTCAGGATTAGGTAAAACACAGGAAGCATAGGTATCAGTTTCAAGATTAGGGTTAGGAAACGAGGCTCAATTAATTCTGTTTTTGATTGCAAGTAAATGTATGGTTAGGGGTTAATTCTAGGGTTTGGGTGTACAGCAGCAGTACATGACTCACAGCAAAAGAAGAACGTGTGTGTGTGCACATCTGTATTCCTCCACTGTGGAAACATTGCTGATAATAAAACAAGAGCTTTTGGTTTAATGTCTGTTCCAAACTTGTTTTTTTTTATTTTTTAGATTTACTAGACCAAACAAAGTTGTTTTGCAATGGGATGTAACATACTTACAACTCTTTTTTTCATTACTTTCTGTATTTTAATACTTAAAATACGAGAAAGTAGTATAGTGTTAGTATAGTATAGTGTTTTAATGCATGCACACAACCACCACACATCATGAGTCTTTGATGTGGGCATATCTTATGCATTAAAAAGATAATTACATAATCAAAGGATAACAGCCACAGCAGAATATAAATTGATAAACTGTAAGTATGGCATTTCTGCAAGGCCTTGTACCTGGTTGCTTGTGTGAGAATGAAGGGAGGAGGAATAAACAATGAAGGTCCCTTCATATTCTGATCCAGTGTGTTCATTGAGCCATAGTAGAATGATATAACATTAAACTCAGTGTCTTTTGGATTTTTCATCTCTTTCAAACTGACCTTCATAACATAAGTACAGTAGTAAAGCAGTTTCCTGGAGCACAGCAGTCGAGGACAGTTGAGAACAGCAAAATGGGGATTTGTGGGTTTTCTACATAGTTATCCATCTTAATTCACAGAAAATCTGAACCAATGGCTGCTATGAATTGGTTTGTTTTAATGGTTTGACTGGAGTTGATGTAGAGGTGATACTTGACATACAGCAATGTTAAATATTCAAACATAGTTATGTTTAAGCATGGTAATCTGTTTTTTTGTACAAATTGTCCCATTTTCTGTAGAAAAAGCTCAGAAGAGAGACTGATCTGGTCATTGGATGCATGATACTTTTTGAAATACGAATTGATGTTAGAACAATGTACATTTGAGGAAATGTACATCTGTGAAAAATGTGTATTCCCTTCCCAGAGAGTGATTGACTCACCATATATCACTTTGGCCCTAAGGGCCAACACTGTAATCCTCCTCAGTTTTGTCCCCTGTGTCCTGTCTGCACCTGTGGCATTTCTCAAGCTATGATTTGGAATTGTCATATTAATGCTTTTTCTGACCTCCAGGGCCAAGACATCAATCTCTCAAAAGGGAATAGAATTGTGTTGGACACCTGGAGCCATTCACTCTGCTAAGATGACCTGTCCACTTTATGGTGATGGCACTTGTGTCAAGTGGGTGGTAAATTCCAGGACACAGGGGTTAGTTTAGCTTCCTAGTTGACGGTCAATGCTTTTCTGAGGCAGCGTTGTTGGAATTTTTCACCGCAACCTTATAGTTATTGTGATTATAATTTGCTCAGGAATGTTGGGATTCTGACTCTTTTTTGCTTTTCACACCTTTTTCAAGTAGACGCAGGTTTTAAGACAGAGGATCCTAACCACAAGGCCACAGACTAAAACCAGGTGATGGGTCATTTCTGCTTCCAACCCCTCTGAAACTGCTGTAGCAAGGTAGGGAAGGACCCTTGTATCTATTTCTGTAAGGACATCACTGGAGAGGTGGCCTCCCATATTTATTTACATGTTGGCATGCAGCTGATGTTCTCACCCAGAGCTCTTTAAAATGGGCTGGAATGGTTCACTGTCTTGCTCAATGACATGCTCTGCGACAGAGTGAACACATCAGCTGCTAAGACGGCAGATTGGACTTTTAGCTCTACATACATTTCCTGGAGCTGCTCTGGAGGTTAAACCTCAATAAACAGAACCAAATGATTAAAGTTTTCCTGACAAGACCATTGTCCCAATTCCATACTAAATGGTAACTCAAAACAGGTTTTGAGTGTGCAGTGTGTTCACACCTAAAATTAACAAACCTAAGTATACTCAAAAAAGTTACTTAGGTTTATTACTAAAAACACTTACTACTAAAAACACTTGAGTTTTGACTGTGCTGTTAATGTAAGTTGCAATGCACAAATCAAATGAAGGAGCTACTCACAGCTGAAATTACAGTAATTAAATCCAATTGCAATTATTGCAAAGTATTCTTTGCTTTCTCTTTATGAACTTCCTTTGGTCTTTGTAATGGAAGACTTTTGACATGTCACAGCAGGAAAAGCACAGGTATAAATACTAAAATTAACAATGGCTGGATTTCATTGAGCTGCCTACGTTTCAGGGTCCTGGTATTGTGCATGCTGGGTCACTGTCACGCTGGCATGGCTTACTGGGACAGGGAACAGAGCTGCACCTGCAGCCACACAGCAGATTTAAATGTCTGTAACCTTCCTGCATTCACACACACACACACACACACACACACACACCTTAGTTTTCTTTATAGTTTATACTCAATAGTTCATTTTCTCCTCATTTAGTTTGTTGACCTTTTGACCTTACGCACATTACATTACCATTGCACATACAGCAAACAGATAGATGAAGACACATACTGTAGCTTTTGTTTCATACACCATACTCATAGTTTATAATTGTTGACAGTGCATTAGTTCTACTCTACATTAGTTCTAGGTCTTTAGTTAAGTTTTACTTGAGGTGTTGTAATTTTTGTTTCTTTTGAGTTACTGGTGCTGACAGTGCCACTGCTGGTTGCTGCTGCTGGAGGGACATCTTGTGAGGCCTAGGCAAAAGATGTTTGTCTTTCTTAGGACAGTTTGGTCTGTTCAGTTCTATTCAGTTTATGTTAAGTTATCATAGCCTGAGTTTTTATGTATATGTCGACCTACCTCCTAGCTTCTTTTTGACCATTAAGTTCATCTCTAAAAATGTTTAGCTAGAGCTCCACTTTATGCTGAATACATCAAACCTGTGACCTTTATGTTACCGGGTAGTCTGTCCATGTTAAATTGCCTGGAAGTAATCATTTTCAAGGGATCTATTGTTGGCTGAGGTTTTGTGGGATGACAGCTGTGCTTCCGAGGGCTATGGGAAGAGGAATGTTTTCTTTTGTTTGGGTTGAGTGTCAGGCCTAAAATGATATATGCTGATGTGAAATATGTCAACTCAACATTGGCCTGAAGGTTCTCCTTGGAGCAGGTATTTACTTGAGCACCGTCAGCATATTGTACCAGGCTATAAATTGGTTGACGTAGAATACGGCTGCACAAGTCCTGATGTGTATTTCTATGGGAAGCAATCTCTGACAAGCAGGCCAGGAAGACAGAGAATAGAGGGGTTGGACTTTATGAGGCACAGCATCATCATCATCATCATCATCATCATTGGTATTGTTGTTTACCAATGAATGCACTGCATCTCTATACTCATTTTTTGTCACGCATCTCTGCCCTAATCAGTTTCTGTTATCATTTAATGCTTGCTTCCTTCACCACTCTCACTTATCTGTTCAGCACACTGACCATGTTCAGATGCCTCCCTTCTCATTTCTTCTTGCTGGCAACCCCCTCTTTTCTCATTTACAACCTCCATCCAGCCATCATCCATCCATTTATACACCTATAGACATTCATCTGTCCATCCAGCCAATCCCTTTTCGTCCTCCTACTGTATCCATTACATCCACCCCACATCCCTTATCCTGAGTTCACATGTACTGTTATATGTCTCTCATCCCTCTGCTTCCTCCTCCACCCCCCGTGCTAATTTATCTTTTTCCAATTTACTCTTTGCTGAGCCCTCTGCCTTACTAAATTACTCTGGCTCCATTATTTGTTTCCTATTCTTCACTCGTTGTGTCTTCTTAGCACCATTTTTGAGTCCCGTCCTGCTTTCTTTCTTTTCATTTCACAGGAACATGATTTTTGATTTCTTCCCCCCACAAAAAGACATATTTCCCAGTTTCCTCTCTCCATTTTGGTTTTGGTCTCTTACCACTCTTACAGCTACTTTCCCATAATGCCTCTTCTCCTGTCCTCTTCCTCCTCCTCCTCAATTCCTCTTTAACCCCTTTCCCCACAACCTCTTCCCCTGCCTTGATCCCTTCTCCCACATCTGTTACTTATCCTTCTCCTTGACTGTGTTTTTCTCTCCTCTTGTGCCCTCTTTTTTCCTCCTCCCTTTGCTCTTTTTGGTCCCATTTCCTCGCTAATGCTTTCACCTTTAACATTTGCCCACATCTTCCAAATATCATTCTTCATCATTCCACATCATCCTCTCAATGCCCCTCTTTCCTACCCTTTTCATGCCATTACCAGCCTCTCTCTTACTTTATATAATGGACACAAACCTCTCCTTCATTCCCCTTAGTCTAGCTCCTCCCTGCTTTCCTTTTTCTTCAATCCAACATGCATGCCCCCTAGTGTGCGCTCAACAGTCTCATTTGGGGTAGTTAGAATATTTACAGATTTATTTCCATGTAATATTAGTAGAGCAGCACATTTTAAGTCTGCAAATAAAGTCTAGAAATAAATTGAGATTATAGCTAAGTGTATAAAGGCAAGCACTGGTATACAGTATGTGCTCATCTTTATATTAAGTCTTTAAGCAATATTTTTCAGTAACCTAGTTGGGGAATTATTCATATATTAACACATGAAAAAGCCTTTTTTGTCAAACTGGTGTTGATTATTGTAAAACACTATCAGAAAATGTTTTTTGCCTGCATATCAGAAGCCACATTATGCCATAGCCTGTTACTCAGTTGGAAAATATTACGACACAAACATGTATTGCCAGGGGAAACAAAGCTGTTAAATTAATGTGAAAAAAATCAATCTTACTCATACTGTAAGCTCAACACGGATTCTTTAGGTTTTGGTTTCAGCTTGGTCATGCAAAACCACCCACCAGTGGGAAACATAGCTTTTACATAAGATTGACTGCATAGCCTGCAGCAAATAGTCAGGAATCAGTGCTGTTATTGATTGAGCTTAACTCATTGACTTACACTACAGCAACATTCTTTATGTATAAACTTTAATCATATGAAGTCTACAAAGTCCTTAGAGATATGGAAACAAAATGATAATGTGCTTCGATTATGGCACATTATCATTTTCTAATGCATTGTGGGTGGTACAAGAAAACACAGTAATCACAAGAAATACATTTGTGTATTTCAGTTGTGTTTTTTAAGTATAGTTTGTAAAAACACAAACTACTTAAACTTTAAATAATTTAATATAAATCCTTTTGGTTTCCCTTAACAACAGTGTTCATGAAGCATTGTTGAAATGCTTTTATTAGCTATATTGGAGCATGTGTGTACGAGAAATCAGAGATACTGCTATGTATGTTGCATTATGGTTGGTAGAAGTGCATAGACAGAAGTCCCACAGCTGGGCACTATTAGTTTTTGCCAAACGTTACTCAAACAGGAGTAAATAGTGCATTTTGTTGGGGACTATTTTCAATTACTTTTTTATATTTCTATTTTCATACTTCAAACAAAAACTTATGGTGCAGCAGTCATACGAGACACATTGCTGTGTTTTAAATATCACATCATTGATAAGTCATTGTTTTGTGTCTCTTCTGTACCTGATCTGCAGTCAACCACAAATATGATATTCTTAGGAAGAAATAGGGAGAAAAAATAGACTGCATGTGCAACAGGAAGCTTAAATGAATCAGTGGCCCACTGTTTGTTATATTTTGGACACACTGCAAATTATTATTATTTTTTTTTTTATATGATCAGGGTTAGGCAATCAAGAGAAGCTGAAAGTGTCCAGGCAGACAAGGAAACCATTCAGCCATAACAACCATGCCTTGACCCACGTGACACAACTGTCTGGTCAGGGCTCATCCTTCACTTGAAGGTTTGCTATTCAGTAAGATTTGCTCTCGTGTATTTGTGTTAGGCAAGGTTTGCTCAGATATTTCAGATCGACTGGCATCTTGATCTCATTCTCTCTTTATCTTGTATTTTTATTTGTAGGGGACAGTAAAATTATTGTGATAAAACATTATGAAAAAAAAATGTTTTCCCCCCCTAACTGTCCATGACATTTTGGTTTTCACATTGGATCTCTGAGCTAAAATCATCCAAGCATACATTCAAGAATGTATAAATCCATCCATCCATCCATCCATCCATCCATCCATCCACTCATCTATCCCCCTCTCATCCCCTCATCTATCCACCCACCCAGCCAGCCAGCTATAGCTAGCCATCTGTTATTTTCTCAACTTTTCCCCTTGCTCCTTACTCTCCCTCTATTTCTACCTCTCTCATCTATTCTCTCTCTCTCTTGCTCTCTTGCTTGCTTTCTTTCTCTCCCAAAGCCCATCCACGATATGAACGCCCCGCTCCAGTGAGCAGTGAGCTTTTTCCCAGACATCCTGACGGAGAGAGACAACCTTGGCAGAAGACTTTATGTAAGCAGTTCATTAGCTTCTCGGCTCTGGACCCCCCACACTCAGATGATAATCAGAGTGGCCGCCATGGTGAGAAATTACCCAGAAAAATATACATTTGACATACAGACTGAAAACACTCCAGCCGGACATGTTATGCAACTGTGACCCTGGTCTCTTTGCGCTGCAGGAGTGAAGGCATTGTGGGGCAGAAAAGACCAGTCTCATTGATTAAAAGGACACATTAAAAGGGCTTTATTTCACTGCCCTTTTAAACTGGCACTTTTTTCACAAGAGACACCTCTTAAACTCAGGTTTGTGAAACCAGCGCTGCGTTATGATACAATTTAATTCCACAACAGGGGGTTGTTACTGTACCTCACCTGCCACTTGCAATGGTAAGCAATGGAGCAGTTGCGGTTTAAAAGAGGGTATGTCGCTGAAATGGCCTGTGCTATGGGAATGGTTATTGACTCTGGGCACACTTACTGTGGCAATCTGATGCTTATGAAAGCATCTTGTACTTTTTATGTGTAGAAATGCTTTTTGTACAGATAAGCTATGTTCTTTATTGAGCATTGCAAAATTAAAAGTTATTGTATTGGGAAAATTCAGGTATGAATCTTATCATCATAGCTGTTGAAAGAAATTGTTTTATAGCACGGAAACTATAGTGCTCTAAGTGTGGAATGTAACTAAGTATGTGTACTCAAGCACTGCACTTACCCCACTACGATTCAATAAATATTGTACTTATTACAGCACTACAGCTTTAGTAACAAGTTACTTAAGTTAAGATTTTACATACGTAACATATGAGCTTGTAAAATATGATGCATTGTTATAGATTGTACTACCCAACAGTATATAAAGTAGTCAAAATGAGCTTCACCTCAACCAACAACAACATCAAATTTAATATATAATAGTATAACATTCACAGGGGCCATTTTCTGCATTATGAGTGCTTTAACCTTTGATTTTCAATGCAGGAACCACTGTTTTTCAATGTGGGCTATTTATTTATGTCAGACTCTACTTTGGATTTAAGTTTAGAGAAAATGCTAAGGGATTGTATGACAATTGTTGGGCTTTGGGAGGGGAGCTGAACCTTACGTTTCACTTTTCTAAAAAGCAAGTCCCTCCCCACCATTATTCATCTTTGCTTTAAACCCTCCCATTGCATTTTGAAAAGAAATGCAACACTCTGCCCCCAATATCTCAAAATCATATGACAGTACTGAGTTGGCTTCACAATATAATGCCACCAATACACATTAGAAGTGAAATTGGCAATTGCCAAATTAATGGCAAACAAATTGATGCATCATGTTTACCAGCCACTATTTATCTTTGAACCAAGAGCAACTAAATCAACACATTACCACTGCCACTGAATAAGTGAATTGGGCACAGGCACCAGTATAACGACTTGAGCACTGTGATATTTTCATCTCACCCCTGGATTCCAAATAATAAAACTAAATTGTGATTATACTGATGTGTTACCTAATATTAGATTAGTTGCCTTACTCTTCATCATAATTAAACCAATTAGGCAGCGTGATTGTGAGCTGCATTACCAGACACCAGGGATGTTTTGGCACAGCAGCTGAAGACTCAGAGAGGGATGTTTCCTCCAGATAGCTAAGCCAAAGATTGCACTGCAAATATAAAAAAAAAAACAAGTTAATAACCTCTGGTAAATGGTGAAGTCCACTTCTCACCGACATGCAGGATAGAGGAAGACAACTGTATATTACACACATTATATTCCACACTTGTCCTGCTGATTTTTGCGCAAAGTGATAGAAACGAAACTTTAAGTGTCTTGGTTACAGTTCGTCTAACTGTGACAAGTAGGACGCTGACAATTCTGCTAGGATGCAGAATAAAGGAGCAACTGTTTAGGCTAGTAAAAAAAACAAAAATGAAGCGCTTGAATAATATTCAATCACTAATAATCACAAATTAGATCCACATGTGCTGTGTTTCTTAAAATGCTCTCCCAATGAAATGAAAAATAGCATATCCCCGTATTGTCTGACCTTTTCTATCACCAAAAAAGGAAGCTTTTTTTGTTTGTTGTATATGATAATAGTCAGTGCAATGAATGCTGGGTAGGAATGTCTTCTTTTGCTGTTTTTTTTATTTTGTGAATACTTCAGAATTGAAACTGCATAGCACAGTATGTTGCCGCCTGAGTGAACATGCAGATCCTGTATGACTATAACAACAGCAGCTGGTATGAGGTGTAGGAGAACCGACTCAAAGTTAGCTGAGGAACAGATGGACCAGCTGGTCTCTTCTGGTGGGTTACCATGGTAATGTGAATTTGACCTTATTTGTGTCTAATATTTCTACTGCCCCAGCCCCACCCACCCACACCAAATCCTTTCTTTAATAAGATAGGCATATATGTCCATATTTATACACACATTAGTGTACTCACATGGATATCCACTTAAACACACATTACTTAGCCATCAACAAAAAACACACACGTTTATACCCGTGTGCCCACACACCTATTTCCAGCACTATTCAGGCAGCACCCGCTGTGCTTGGAGTCACTGTTGCCTCTTTTCATTCAACTTGCTTTCTAAACCCAGGGGAGGTCTCCTGTGTTCCTCATTAGCATAGGTTCTGTCCACAGCATGCAGCCTGTCATCAATCTTCCACTTAAAATTTGCAAACTTGGAGTAAAAAAAAAAAAAAGAGAGAAAATCAGACGACAGAAGAGTGTAGGTCAATTTTACAGTAGAGTCTAATGCTGGTTGGCAGAGCAGATCTGTGAACTCTGTGAATTTCCATGATTTTAATTTAATCACATTTTAATTTTTGTGTGTAATGTCTACGTTATGTTTCATAGTCCACAGGGTTTTGTGGCTACATGTAAAGCTGAGCTGTTTGCAATGGAAAATGGGTTACAGTGTCACCTCTGTCTAGGTAGCCACAGTATCTATGGCTACAATGCATGCTAACACTTCATAAATTCATAAAGAAGTCATTAAGTACTATCCTTTACACGCGTAAAGGATTTCTGTGTCCACTGCAGCTTGTGATTTAAATTGATAAAGTGAGTGCACTTAAATAAACTGTACTCCTGTTACTGTTTTTATACAATGAACCTTCAGCCACCTTAAATCTGAGCTGCTTAACTTTGTTAAAATTCCTCCTTTACTGGCTATTGAACTCTCTCTTCCCTGCATCAGTCTGGTCCTTGCTCCTCCCAGTCTCGATCTGCCTTCTTTATAGCCTATACCAAAATGTCAGAAAAAAAAAATAGAAAAGCTAAATGCATTGATTTCAATGAGGAGTTCTTACTGCTATTAAGGCAGTATTTCCTGCCAGTAAAACTCTTTTTTTCTTCTTGAGTGCATAGAACCAGGAAGCCCAGTTGATGTATAGAGATGCTTTAATGCAAAAATCATGGTGCCTAATATGCTATTGGATGCTATAAATTGCTTATATAGCTGTTTATATACTGTGAGTGCTGGTCAGGTTAGAGGATGTGTGTATATCAACATGTTTTTCTTTTTTTTTCATATTAATATGCTTGTATCAATGTAATAAAAGAAAGAAATATATGTTAATAGTTTACATTCTGATATACTACAAACAGGATATCAGCTTGTTTCTTATTATATGTTATGTGGATTAATGGCTGAGTGACTCCACAGTACTGTATATCTACAGTATAATCTACATGTTGAGGTCACACCAAGCTGCTTAATAGCACTGGTTCCTCTGTACTGTAAGTACAGATCGGCTTTTCCCATCACCCAGTATGTTTTCCTCTCTCTCTCTCTCTCTCTCTCTCTCTCTCTCCCCTGCTGTAATCCCCACAATGAACGTCTTTTGCCTAAATTGCAGTGTCAGGACACTCTCTGAATGAATATGGGATTTAGGTGTACGAGTTTGTGGACAGGAGCAGAGTTTAAAACATACATCGCCGGACAGCTGAGCAACCAGCAGTACTGTTTAGTTCTATGGTGGGTTTGTCAATAATATTTGAATACAATCCAGCCATTCAGAGCTATGGGTGAATATATGCCATAAATACAGGCGGTGGACAAATGAACAAGGACACATTAATGCAATCCTGTACAATAGCCTTTCAATACTAACATTGCAAAGTTCAATTGTTGTGATTAATATTTAATTATTCACTTTTTTAGACTGTGTCAGAGACTTGTTGAATCAACTCTGAGGTCAATTTATAGGCCACGGCTTGTGGCAGTTGAGTAATGGACTTATCTTATTGTAAGGTCAGCCTTTTAATTTGTCCACCAATTTATATATGTCAGTCAGATTAGTGTCCTCCTTGATTATTTCATTTAAAAATATGACTGTAATGAATAACTTCCACGTCAATCTGCTGAACCATAATCAATAAAAAACATTTGGGAAGTACTATTGCTATTAAAGATGAAATCACAATTACTATGTTGAATAATATTTGAACACTTGAGTAAACATAATAAATAAAATAAAATAAAATAGATGAAAACAAACATTTAATAATAATAGTACCAAAACTAGTAGTAGTGCTTCCGTCCTTGAGAATCAATAAAAGTAATCATGGTTAAATGCCCTATCCTCAGTACCTCTGTTATTTTCACCCATTAAAAGACAGACAAGGGAGTCAGCCATCAGCACTATTTTGGGTGGCAGACACATCATCAATATGACTCAGCTCCTAAAAACACTCCCCCTTGTGCCTTTAACCTGGCCCTGTTCACACGTATGTACTCAAAGGGGAAGGCTCTCACATGTAACATGTTTGAGATGCATCATAGAGAAGAGGGAAGCCTTTGACAATCAGCTTTTCCTTCATTTTTAAGCAGTTTTGCATAGTTGACTTTGAGTACTTTGAAATCAACGTTTCCTGAGGGCGAAACAAGTGCGATTGGTTGTCGCTACCGTGCATATGACGTCATTTGTGTAAAGTTAAACCTTTCTCAACTTCACTAAGCTGGTCGACTTTTGAGTCTTGAGCCTTTGTGGGCTGCACCAGTGATGTCATTTCAAGGTTCAGTTCACAATGAATTGCATCCTGTCGTGCCTCCAGTGTGAGTCAGTGTGTGCATACGAGGGGTAAGACAAGGGTTAGGATCACAGGATCAAAAATAACAACCTTTGTCATTTTTTATATTGTTATAATTGTGATCATTTTTTCTGATTGATGATTCATTTTCTGTTAACACAGCACCCACCAGCAAGGTATGTGGATTTTGCAGGCAGCACATATTAACAATAGTCAGGTAAAAAAGATCTAACAATCATTTCTTTGATTGCTGGAGTTGTTTCCTCTAATTTATCCAGAAAAAAATAATCTGATAGCACAGGCTACACTGTGATTAGTAAAGTGAGGTGTTTCTCCACAATGTGACTGTGTTTACATACTTTTGTCGCCATAATATGATTAATACAAGCACACACACACACACACACACACACACACACACAAGCACATATGTTGGGTCACCCATGTCCAACACCCTAACTGACAGTGATTATATCCACCTCCTCCAGCTTGTCAGCTGTCTCACAACAGCAAGTGTTTCGGCTCAATTCATCACATTTTACAGCCAACCTCTCATCACTTTAGTGTAGTCATGACTTGGGAATGACCCACTGATTTTGCATCCGCATTTTTTAATCCTGTATGCACCTACACTTCATTTAAAATGTCAAACAAATTATAATACATAATACATAATTTTCAAACAAACATGGAGAGATGTGTTTGGAGCCAAGATGTTCATCTCCAATGCCTTGTTTTAAAAAGATGATTTTGATTAGAATTTAGTTGGCTAGTCGCCCAGGCCATAGGATTGCATCTATTAACTTCTCCTCATAAAAACTGGTCATACAAACTGCAGCAACTTCATTATTAAAATGTAGCCTTCAACTCAGATAAATCTGTTACACTCTGTAACCAAATGCAATTTTGTTACCCTGGCGTACACCAGCTATTTGTAATATTTTAGGTTTAATTAATTGACATAGGACCTTGCTAATCTGATATTTGTGAGTTGTACTCTCAGAGTGAAATGTATGAAACTGTGGGGAGCAGATAAATTAAGACTTTCCTCATCTTCTCTACGACAGAGTCTTGTGCAAAAGGCATTTGTGAAGATGGTGAGAAACACTGAGTAACATGAATAAAAAAACAGATGTGTACTCATGAGCAATTTGTAAGAGGAGAGTACAAGCCTGCAGAATTTCAGATGTGACCTTTCACCTGCCAGCGTGGGAGACCCAGCCGTTGGTACCCTGCCATCTTCTCTACAAGCTCCAACTGACCTCTTGCGATAAAAAAAACAAAAAAAACTTGGTTGCTATGGTATCAAGAGAAATTGTAATGATATGCCTGGAGATGTTGCTATGTAGAGGCTTTATAGAGACCAGTTTAATGCTGCCAAAGAGTGGACCATATTTCCATGCCTACAATGGCAGTAGGTTATTTGACCTGCCAAAAGTGATTAGAACAATGCTTTGTTTTAACTGGGGCCCAGGTGGTGGTGCAGGTTGCCTTCCATTTTGTGTAGTGATATTGCACAGAATACCATTTAGCCATGAATATATGCTGAAATGCCAAATGAGTTTAGAACAATATATATTTTAACACATATTTTATTGCAGAGCATTTCCATAAAAACTGGAATTTGAAGGATTTTGCACTCCGAACAAATGCGAACAGCATCTGAATTTCTTCCTTATAATCTTGTTTCAATGTTCTTATTTGAGATTTCTAAGGATTTAAATTTTAAACAAAATTTGACCAATTGATCAAATAAAGCTGCAGGGTATGTGCCATTGTGTTCAAATAAAAACATTGAAAAATCTTCCTGCTTATAATCCATTCAGAGACTTTTGGATCTTACATAAAAATGCTCATCGAAGCTCCTCTTCTGCCCAGTGTGGTGTTTCCATTCCAAGAGCATGTTGAGCGCTGGAGTGTATCGAAGGAGGTCGTTCGTCACTGATTCTGTGGTTATTTTTAACTGTCCCCCATGTGCAGGTCTAATCAGAACAGGATCTTCCTCATCAAATTAACCAGGAAATATATTTTTTGGAACACAGTATATACATTCTTTACCCAAAAACCTTCTTTCTTTCAGGGAAAGAAACCTAAGTTTGACTTTTAAACACAGATCTGCAGACAATTAATCAGAAAAGTTCATGTAGTCTCATTTGTGTAATTCAGACAGATAGAGATAGATATATACTTATTTTTATATGATACAAAATATGATAATACAGTATAATTCTTGATGTCCATCTCCTTTTAAGGTTGAATGCCCCTCTGCACTTTGATTTTGGGAGAGGGGGACTGCATGTCTGATGAAGTCACCTGTGCTCACCTGCAGTTTTTATTTAAAAAAACTGTTGCAAACTGAAAAGTTAAGCTTATTTTATTACCATAATCACTGCATTTTGGGTCTGTAGCATTTATGACAGCTGCAGTAATGAATTTTGCCCAACATTTTAGTAAAACACACCCCTCTAAGACATCCTTCCTACTGTTGTGTAAGCAGTGTTTTCCTCTTGCCCTAAGATCAGTTAAATGTCCATGTTTGTGAAGTGAACACGTAAAAAAGAAATGACACATCAATTATGTTGTCATCAACCTAAAGAGCAATCTCTCCCTGTTTAGAATTATTTTGCAACAAGTGACAGTTAGGTAGTCACTTCAGCTTCTTCAGACCTTTTACATTTCAAACAGTGACACATTGCATTATATCACTAAACACTGACATTTTCTCCTTGGGTCGATAAAAGATAGACTGAATAAGGACCACAAGAGCCTCACTGGATCAACGCTCTTCAAAACACTTCAGGTCCATATTTTTCCACATATTCAACAGCTGAAATGTGATATGCCCTGGTGATAGTTCCATTCAGGATACTCCACATCAAGTTAAACCTCCTAAGTGTTGTTTCATGTACCGTACTGCCACTAAGCAGCAAATGGAATTGGAGATCTGTGTGCATGACACCACATTACATCCTTCAGAGGAAACAGAGATGGAACGAAATGAAATGAGATTCAGCCGGCACCTCCGCACAAAAAACACCACCGCTAGTGTTTCTGTGGCTCTGTCACACAGGGAGAGACAGAAAGAGAGAGTCTGAGTATGTTCCCCATCTGTGTGACACTCAGCGTTCTGGGTTATTGGCTGGTTTGTGCCGTCGCGTTTCTTCTCGAGCACCAGCTCAGCATGCCAGCCACGAGAGAGCTGGAGTTCTGCTTGCGTGCCCCTATTATTTATTCATCTTTTATCTGAATCCCATATCCCCCTCCCTCTTTCTTATTATATCTCACTCCTTCTGGCTCACTCCACTATCCACTTCTCAGTTTATTCCTGACTATCCTCTCACCTCTCCATCTTTGCATCATTCCTCTCAACTTCCTCTTTCTGTTTCATCTCTGCCCCCCCTCCCTCTCTCCCTCCGTCTGTCTCTCTATCTTCTTCTCTCCTGGGTTGACAGTGTGGAAAGTTGATGAATCAGACTGCATGTGACAGTCTGGCATTTGAGCGAATCTGATGTGGTTAATATGGTGCCTGCTGACAGCGCTGTGGAAATCGTTCACAGTGGAGGAGCACTGAGACACTTTAGCCCAGTTACCCTCAACCACTTTGCTGCTCGTGTGTCTGCGTAGGGGGAGCATGCGTTTGCTTGTGCATGTGTGTGTGCATTTTTAGGCGTGTACAAACAACTGTTCCTGGGGGTCAAAGGTCAGCAGAATAAGCTGCCTTGCTTTATTTCCACACATATCAGCCATGCTCTGTATTCACCATGACAGTGAAAGCCAAAGAGCTTCACTGGGTGAATTAAAGTGATACTCACGTCCACCTCTCGTCATGGTGTTGGGCTTACAGGAAACAAAGTAGGTGCTCACAAAACTCATGTTACATAATGGCTTGCTGTGGCTAACATCCTTTCTAAAGAGATGGGTAACTTTGGGTGGGTTTCTCAGTCTGAACTTTTACATGCCAAAAACATATGGCTTGCTTCTCTCTTCCTTATTCAAGCTCGACTCGGCACCTAAAACTAAACTTAAACTATTTTATTTACAGTAACGCTTTAAATCAAATATTACCTTAAATTGACCTTGACCTTTGTTGCTTCAGGTATACTAGAATTTGTAATTTTTTAAAGTTTTTGTTAGCTTGATACATTTGAAGTCCATGAAATATTCTTTTATTTTGGTTTTATTTAGATTATATGAAGAACAAATAACTATCTAAAAAATGTTTTTCCCCTGAAGAATCACTATAACGCCCTTTGAACGGTACTTATATTCCATTATATTATTAAACTTAATTAAATAAACATATGAGTAGAGGTCTTACATGCTGAATATTTATTTTATAATTTATTCTTACATTATTAATAAACATTGAGGCCAAAAGTTATTACTGAGACAATCTTTCTTTTCTTTTTTTAAATATATTTCTGGGGGCATTTTATGCCTTTATTATAGATTTGACAAAATAGCAATTACAGGAAAAAAGGGGGGAGAGAGATAGGGAATGACATGCAACAAAGGTCCACAACTGGACTCGAACAGGGGATATTGTGGTTCATGGTTGGCCCTTTAAACCCCTAATGGCTACCATGGGGCCCCTGTGAGACAATCATACAAAAAAAAAGAAAATCTTCTTACATTATTCAGCCGTGTAACTTTATCTTGTCATCATTTGGGAATTATTGTTGAGTTGTGAATGTCAGTTCTTGCATTGGTATGAATCTGTGTGCTGTGATTTTGTACATATTTGTGCATGCATGAGCATCTGTGTGCACCCTCACATATACACACACCAAGCTATTTCTACATGTCAGTCTTTGTGTGTGTGTGTGTGTGTGGTTACTGTGTGCACTCAAACTGTGATTTCCTCCGTGCGCCTGTAAAAACATATGGTGAGTCAGTGTGTAGGAGTTGAGCGCCAGTGTGTCTGTGGGAGGAGGGAGAGTGGATATAGGTGGTGATGGAGAGGAGAGAGGATTCAGGTTGTGCACCAATAGGTGGCACTCTACCCTTTTGTGATTGGCTACGGTGACCCAGACTAAGACAGGTCTGGATGCACATGCGTTTGCATCCGAACGGAACAGGAAGTTGGATGATAAAACTTACTTTTATTCAGTCCTCTGGTTATTTCTGCCTGCCGGCTGCTCTTAGTGTAGAGTAATGAAAGCAGAGTCAGAGGAGAGTGTGATTGGGGGTGGGGGTGGGGGTGGAGGGTACACCACTCTGGATGGATGAATGGAGAGTTAACACTGCAGGGGTTAGAGGCTCACTTTCCTTAAAGGCTAAATGAATGCCTTTATGGTGTTTTAGGTAAAAAAAAAAAAAACTTCGGCTGACAGGTTTGTGAGTTGGCAGCTTTCTTTGTCTGGACAGCTTTTCATCTATAACAGGTCATGCACTGCATGTATATGTGTACATGTTTATATATAGCTGCGTAAACATGGTTGTTTGTGTGTATGTGTTTGCAGTGCAAAGTGTCACTGAATGTCAACCAACACTCAGTGTCATAAGACGTAGTTTGGTGTAGTGTAACACATTCACAAAGTAGAACATATTGAGACTGAATTATATAAATGTGTGAGTCACTGACCAAACCACATCCCTACTCCTCTCTCACGACATCTCATATGACATCATCACTATGATTAGCGGTAAAGGAGTCACGTTTAGTGTACAGCAGCATTCATGTGTGAAATGGCTTTATACTGTTTGGTTAAAAGTAACCATTGTGATCTCCTGCATGAGGACAGACTGTAATAATTATCTCACAATCATCTGTTTGGATGGAAAAAGTTCCTTACATGTCATATAATGAACATTTTGGCAATAATAATAAAATGCCCTGCTAAGAAGGGCTACAGAGATTGCATCATCACAGACTTACAACAAAGATTGTATTTTCAAAATCCTACAATGAGCACAGCCTCAGAGGCTACTTTAAAAGACTGTATCTCTCATTACACAGTAGTTTTATACAAAGTGGAAGAGAGAAATATGTATATATACTGTATATATATACATAATCTGGCTTTATTGAACATAGTAATATACAATCCTGTGGGAAAAGTGAGTATGGGTTCATTTATTAACAGGGGACAAATTACCTGAAAATGCAACTATTGTTTTCTGTTGCAATAAAAACAGGCCATCATGACAATAAAAACTAGGGAGAGCAATGTATACAAGGAGCAAATGTGGAGGAACTAAACTGCTAAAATACAAAAGTTGTTGTCTGTCACTCAAACCAGTACAAATGGCTAATGCAGTGCAGCTGATCATCAAGCAGGGTCGTACAGTTGGAATACAAATAGCAACCTACAGAAATACTCAATCATATTCACAAAATATACACATAAATTAACAATGTAGAGCATTCATTGTTCTCCAAATTGTGTCTACAATGTCTGGCAGTGTAGAAATGAAAAAAAAAAAAAAGGATTAACACTGGCTAAATGAAAGAATCAATAAAGCCCATGCCTGTGGAATGAAGCGAAATGACGAAAGGGCAGTTTATGGCCGCAGTCACCATAGCAATAGAATTCTATATTCTATGGAGTTCACAACCTTCTACATTCAACAACCCTAAGAAGCACATAGAGGGTCGGAGGTCATGCAAGTGCGGTTCTCACTGTGGTGCAATGGAGCTGAGCAGCTAGGCCGGGGTCAGAGGGCAGATCGTTCGGGTCACTGATAAAAGCAGTCAGTCATTTAAAAAAAGCACACACACACACTCACGCACACACACATCCATACACGCCCTCTCACTGCAGCTTATTTCTGTTTGACTATTCAACTGGAGTTTATTCTGCAGAAACGCACTCAGTCACAGCTGGAGGTGGGAGGTCGTTGGTGTTCACTGAGGCTCCATTGGGGTTGAGCCAGCAGTTCTGTAGCAGTCCGAGTTCACTGGCAGTCAGGTTTTCCCACAATAGAGCCTGACGTAGAGGGCAATAAGGGCTGAAATGCCCTGTCTCATCAGCCTCTGCCTCAAAGACAGACGGGGAGGGGGGTGATGGATGAAGTAGAGGAAGAGGGAGGATATAAAGACAGTTCATACAGTTTGACACCACTGTTCTTTTAGTCTTCTGGTGTACATGTGAAAGAAAAATAAACATGCAACAACAGGCCTTAAAATGAACAAATCCTTTGCATTCCATAATTGACAACATTAGGCCATAGTTACATGTCATTTCGATGTCAACTGACCAAACATTTAAAGTACACTCATGAGTCCAAACCCAGCACATCAGAATTTCATGCCAGAAAGTGGTTGCGTCCTGTCACATACTTGCTACTAAAGTTTCCCTTTTTATGTTTTAGTAGCCAGACCCTAAACATACTTTAGTCATACAATAGTTGCCATGCACAGATATTGTAGAAAGAAACGACAATTTAAAATCCTTGGCACTGGATGTAATCCGAGAGATGCTTGTTTGCAACCAGTTCATGAAAGATTTGCAACTTCAGAATATGGTTTTAAGCAATGGATCCCAACTTTGGGGGTCCAACCAGAGTCTATATTGCATTTTTTATTGCATTGCATATTTCTATTCTTGAAAAACTATGTGTAAGTTGTAATCATGTTGTAATCATGCATTATTAATTTATTATATCAGTGTTGTTGAACTTAGCTCTACCATGCTGGTTTGTTCAACAAATTAAAGTGCTCGTAAGAAATACACGCAATTATCACAAATGAAGAGCTTTCTTACCAACTGAAATTCAAACAAAAACCATAACACAAATAAAGTACCAGGAAATCATGTTACTTTTTGTTCAATAACTTCTATAGATAGGGCCCTCAGTATGTACGAGAACAAATTTACACCACAGGATGTTCATCAAAATCAACTAAGGAACTAGAGGAAATGTACAGTTTTCAAGACTACTATGATCTTTTGGCGCAGTGTGCAGGTTTTTCATTTCAAAAGGTGCCTGTGTTGATAAGAGACACCTTGAATGAGAACATCCTCATGGATGATGAATGTCATGAGGAAGCAAACACACATCAGCTTATATTTAGACACCACATGGCTTTAACATGTTACCCTCTCTACTTAATTGGAAATGGTGCATAATCATATGCAAATCCACACAAGTGGATTATTAATGAATATGTTTTGGCATTTTGTGTAATTGATGATGATAGGTTTAGGTTTCTATTTTTTGCTCTGAAAACCAGAAGCCAGAGCTGTCATCTCAAGAAATAATTGGCAACCACTGTAGGGATCCTTTAACTTCAATTAAAATGACTACAATAAATAGAAACAATGAAAAAGAAAATGATAACAATATTAGCGAATAAAGGCCTAAATCTTCCCTGAGGAAAGATGGGTTTTTGCCAGGATACATAAACTCCTTACTGTATGAGATGCTAGCAAGTATGTGTGCAGTAGTGAGTTAACTGTATGTTTTCTTTCTTTTTTTTTTAATGAATGTCTGACATAAGACCCTGCCACACTTTCCATCCATTGTGTTTACATTCATTGTTGCACTGAAGTGTCTTGCATGTCATACATTTTTGCAGCTCAAACTAATTCCTCTGGCTTACGTTAAATGTCTGGCAAACTTAAACTTTGTTTTCCCAACAAATCTGCAGAGTCTTCTGTTCCTGTAGGCAGGTACTATGTGTTCCTGTTATTTTGTCATAAAATTGTTACCGGATGGACCACAGCTTTAACTGGCTATAACATGTTATTTTATGCTAGTCATTAAATCATGCACTGATGTTTCAAAAACATTTCTGTCCATAGGAAATATAGGGCATACAATTCTGTCATTGTGAAAATCATGGAAAACATATCGTGTAAGTGAGTGGCATTTGTGCATGTTTTAGTGTAGTGTTTTTTCAATATTTGCATGTGCACGTTTCTCCATCCGCATGTGACAGTGAATATTCAACCAGGCCAATATATCTGTGAAACATACCATAAAAACCCTTTGAAGATTTTGTTTCACATCCTCTGTACTCCATCAGCAGAGGGAAATTAAGCCAATGAACCAAAAAATGTTGTTGCAAATGAGTGTTGTGGGGAGGGGAAAAAAATGAAGAGTGGAATAAAGAGCTGGTAGTGAGAGAGTTCCTGCGAGTCAGTCAGTCACACTGGATCCAGTCAGGACAACGGGTACACTCATTCCCTCGAGTGTGTTCTAAATATCAGGGTAGGGAATGTGCCATTTCAAACACACATGCAAAAAAGAAAACTCATGTGTAGAAATGCATGCATATTGCACGCATACAGAAATAAATACATACAACAAAGTAGTGGCTCTGCCTCTGGCTCTGCAGCCTAGCTAGCTTAGCTGTTACATCTTGCCCCATCCACTCGGGCAGGGGATACAGGACAGACACTGAAAAAGTGTCCTAATGTGTAACTTTTTTTTTTTTTTCTTAATATTGGGGACGAAAAATAAAGAAATGAGAGATACAGAGAGAGATGTAGTACCTGTTTGAAATGGTTCCAGAGCCTGGGGCCCACGGGCTGTGAGCTCCCAGGTCGAGTTGGCAATGGGAGCTGGTTCATCTGCTCTCAAAACACTCACTTTCCAAGGGAGTACTTAAAAATAAATACAATGCACTGAGGCGGCATAAAAGAGTGCTTGGCAAACGTCTGTCATCTATTTATTGTGTATATATATGTGTGTGTGTGTGTGTGTGTGTGTGTGTCTGTGCAGGTGTTTGAATGTGTGTGTGATTTCCAGGAAGATGAACTTAGGGCTTAGACGGTATCCCTGTAAGACAGAAAGAAGAGAAAGAAAGGTAAAATTGGTGGGAAAATGGCAGCTGTGTACACTGTGTGTGTGTTAAGGAGAGGCAGGGAGAGAAAGAGGGGCACCCTGGTATGCTGCCTAGATTAAATAAAGGTTTTCTCTTCAAATTATGGATTTTATATTTTATCATATTCAAACATACAGATATATGCATACAGACACCTACACACACACCTACTCCATTTCACAGCCGTCCACATCTGCCTGCACACAAGCACAAACGTTGGTATGATGTAACAGCATGCTCCAACTCGGTCTTGCTGTGAAGGTTGGCATCCATTCCAGGCTGAATTTAAAATTTGAATTTATTCCGTCCCTCGCTGCCAATGTTGCTCACAAAGACCTTGTGAAACTCGTCTGGGAACCTCTGCCAGGTAGTTCACACCTCCACCTCCTCCGCCCGATGTGTTAAAGCAGGAGACACTTTTGACAGAGCTGAGAGCCATTTTCAGCCAGAGAACTTACATGGCTGCTGGCTAAAAAATGCTAGCTTTCTGTGTGTTTTTGGTTGGTAGGTAGGTGAGCAGGCATTTTGAGGTAGAATAGGTACTGTGTCCATATGCTTTAGAGGGTTAACATGGGCCTTAAATTCTGTTAAATTCAACTGATTTGCAAATTAAAACAATTTCTATTCAATTCCCTCACGCAGTATCCAAATGTACTGTATGTTTGTGTGTGTGGCTGTGTGCACTGACATTTAATTCTGGTTTAAACTCATAGTTTACTTTATGTTCCAGTCCGACAATCTCGCACTTCATATACTCACTAACTGGTAGATTCAGTTGAAGCATTTAACACGTGCATATATACACGTGTGTTTTTGATTGTAGGATGGTGTGAACATTGCAGCAGAATAATAGGTAGCCTGGCCATATGCTGAATATTTTATGCTGATTTATGTAGCCATATGTGTCGCCATTGTAACACTGTAACACTATAGGGATTACATTGGTACAAATTAGATTGCTGGATTTAAATAAACCATTTAAAACATGCACAAATGTGTATGTCTCTGTGTCCATGTCCATATGCATTGTAACAAGATGGATGCTAATTCATAGCATTTGATAGATGCCGACAAATGTCTCAAAAACAAAAACAAGTGAGGGAAGAGTAGTCCAAAACAACTAAAACATTTTAAACAACATTGTACACCATCTAACTATTATTCCTATTATTTCCTAATAGTGCGAGAAGCAACAGCTCATATGAAATCAATGGAGCTGACCATTATATAGATACGTACAATAATACATACTGCAGTAGCTGGCTGCCATGACACAAAGTGCTGATATATGACTACTTATATACATTTTACTTGATCTGTTTCAACTGATGACACAGTATGAAACAGAATAACTGTTGATATTATTACCTACAGTTTTATTTATCTTAGGTAATGATTTTAAGAACTGTTAACTGGAACATCATAACAATTTTAAAGAACACTTGGCAGCCAACCAGGAACAAGTCGTTTCTGCGACCATTGTATAATGCTGTACTGTTTCTGTACTGCCATATCCTATATGCACTAACTAATCTTTACTGTTGACAGACTTTCAAATATTAATAACTAATACTTTTATTTAAGAAAATGCCTCCCTTGCAAGTGATAAGTCATAATTGTATCCAGTGTGACTTAAAATGAGCAAGTAATGTTCAGTGTCTTGCTCTAGGGCACACTGACAGGTCATGCAACTGCTGACAGACTCATATTGGCTCTTGCGAGACTGAACTTGTGACCTTTTGGTGATTGGACCATTGCTCTTTAGATGAGGCTGCCCTGCTACATTAAGTAAGTGAACAGATGGCCAATATTCATCTATACAGCCGAAGACTGATGGACAAGACATTTGACCAGTCCTACAGTGACAAGATTCCTCTTTGATCTGAAATGGCTCAGTGATTAATGCTGAGTAGATGAGGTAGAGGGACACCACTCTGCTTAGCTTGTTGGGCTGTCCTGTTTTATCAAAGACAAAGCAGAGCACAGACAGTTCACCATGGGGAAAGAGCTGGGGGGAGGGGGAGTGTAGAGACAGGGAAGGGGTTAGCAGAGAGAGAGAGAGAGTGACACTGAGATAAAGTGAGAAATCGAGAAAGCAATTGAGTGTGAGGGATAGTAGGAGAAAGAGGAAAAAACATGTATATGAAGAGAAAGCCAGGGACAAAGAGCAGTTTTCTTGTGTGATAACAATTTATCTCTGTATAAGGATTTGTAAATGTGTACTTGTCCACGCTTCAGTGTGCACACAGATGTCCATGTAAACACAGGTAGATGTGTGAGGAATGCGTTCATGCAAGCACACACAGAGTAGGTGACAAAGGCGGATGTAACAATTCCCACGAGGCCGCGGAGAGAAATATGATAGATAGGGGATCTCTGTTTATATTGGTCTTCTTCACTGCCTGTCTGAGTGGCCTGTAATTGAATGATCATTACACCAAAGTTATGGCTACGGCTCCGCAATCGAAAAATAGGAATTGAGTTGGAAACAGCATTTAGTGGTTTTGATTTATGAGCAACAATGGGGAAGTTGTTTTTCAAGCCTGGCACTCTGATGGGCAATAAAGAGGAGCAGGGCTTATCACCTGCTGTACCCACGCTGACACACATACACCAGTCAGCCTGCCAGCCAGCCAGCCAGCAACCAGTCAGCCAACCAGCTGGGGCCCTTCGTGGAAGGAAGTGTTTTCAGCAAATTTGTTTCCTTCATGTCTCACCCTGAATGGTGCTATTCATTAAAATAGCCCCCAGTCGGTAGGCACTGCTGCCATCGCACATTTATACACTTGTACGCCTGTATCCTCACAGAAGTAGACACACACACACACACACACACACACACACACACAGAGAGAGAGAGATCCACCTGCACACACACTTACACAAACAAGAGTTTTCTTCTGGTCTGGTTTATAATAAAAAGCAAAGCTACAAAGGGAGAAAGGGGTCTGTTGCATGCACTGCTATCTGCTTTCAGTTAGGGCCAATGGAGCTGTATATTTATTTCTCTAGAGTGAAAAGGACTGCCTGCTTTCATTTAATGGATGTGATATTTGGATTAAGGTGGATCTAACTCAAAATCGAGGGGTCACTAGTGTGGGTGGTGCTGCATAAAAATAGCAATGAAATGTAAAGTGTTAATTGTGGAAGTGTGAAGTATTGTACAGTGGATTGTGATTCAGCTGTGGTCCAGTAGGACTGTTTTCATTTTCACCAGAGTTGGTGTCTACAATGGCTCCGTTTAGACTCACAGTTCAGCTCAATCACTGTTATTTTAACTCTTGTTTACACCTAGTCATCCATATGCATCTCCATTAGCCAGATCTCAAATCTGATTGCAATACATCTAGCTTTTAATATATTGATTTGCGTGATTTGCTATATGCAAAACACGGCAAGCCATACTCCAGTCCAGAGGGCTATGGTAATGCACTTGAAGCTGTTTTTGTTCATGATTACAAGCTCACGCAACTCCCTCACCGACACAGATCAGTGCTCTCTTACCCATATAGATAATTCATTGGATTGATCATATAGATGCTACAACAGTATTAGTTGTGTGTTGAAATCACTGGAGCCTCTGTCTTTATGTAATTTTATATGTGACTGGAGGAACGCTGGCTTGTTTCAGTGTAATCTGGTTAGAGAAAGTTGACATTTCTTTATTTATTTATTTATTTTGTGGTAGGCCTATTGGCAAGATACGGTTGCCTGAAGTTGATTACAGAGGGACTTCTATGGTAACAAAGACAATTAAAAATCCACTTTTATCAACATTGAATTTAATGTATAAATTGTCATTACGCCAACAAGGACATAGACTTAGTTGTTGGATTTTTGGGCTTGTTGGTATGCAGCCATTTTGTGAGTTAAAATAACCTCAACTTTAAATTCTACCACACCATCTGCAGTGTTTGCTGACAGTTTCTGTCCATGTTGACATCTTGACTTTTACAGTGAGAATGATGTAACCACAATCAATCACAGTGACAACCTGTGGCTCTTTGCACTGGCTGGTCAGCTACAGGTTCTAACACCACTGGGATTTTCAGTTATCAGCCCTGGGGCACTGTGTGTTGTATCATCTTCTATTTCCTTTCATCACTCCCCCCACTAACTGCTCAGTCATACTCTTGAATGTATGTGCAGACATTGCTGTGTTTCGCACATATGTATGTGTGTATATATATATACATATATATATATATGCACACGGATTTATACAGAAACACACGTGCAGACTATATTGCATGCTATTTCCTTATTTCCTGTTGGGCCTGAAGGCCACCACTCTACTGCTTTCCTACAAGAGGTTTTTCAGGATCTGCTTTCTCGCTTAGAGTCCCTAACAATTAATAGAAACAGTTAAGAGAGTGTCACTAAGAGGGTTAGTCACACAGAGCTTTCCCAATGCCTGCCAACACTGTCATGTCATCTGACTTGTCTCAGCTCAGGCCTCAGGGTTTTTCCCTTTTTAGAGGAAGAGCAAGGCAGGGAATGAAAGGAGCTGAACCCACACAGTTGAAAAGCCCTGGAGTCAGAAGTGGTGAAGCGCATCGATACTGTGCAGAACCAGGCATATGTGTCGATTTAGAGCATATGGTTGGGACAAATCAAACACACAGACTTGCATGCACACACGCATCATAAACAGCACTTTCTCCTTCAACCATCATAACCCTCAGCATTCTGTCAAAGTGTCAAACCCTGCAGGATCCGTAGAGGTGATGTATGAGAGCAACATACACCTCTTGATGTCATCAAAACACTGTAGCGTGATTTAATCTGTTGACAGACATATTGCTTTGGCCATAACAATGCCATGAAGATTGCTGTGCATATCTACCATCAATAACAACTGTGAGTCATATATATGTCTTAGTTTATCACGCACATTTGAAAGACACCACTTGTGAAAATTACATTATTGTGCCTCTGAGCCTTCACAATTCACCTTGACAATCACAGTAGTTATCCTGTTTGTTTGCTGTTCAAGTGACATTTTTTGTATTGTATGGTGTTTTGATTAAAACCCCAACACAAGATCATAGATATTATGCTACTAACATTTTCTTTGTGAGCAAGCTGACACAGGCACAGTTGTCTTACGCTCATTACTTTAAATAAAAAAACATATTGGTTTATAGGTAGAAAAATACAAGGACTATAAAGACAACACAAGCCTCTTTCACCATAGGTTCCAATAACAGCAAGTTTAAAACTGGACCCAGTTTGAGATGGCTGTCATATGGTTTCATCCCGGAATGGCAAGTCATTACGACACGTCGCATCTAGTGTTTTATATCGATGGGCTTTACAGACACCTAGTTTTCTTACCATCAGCCAGGCTATAGTTCACTGTGTATGGAAAGCACAGACACCTACAGGCTATGAGTATTGCAGCCCGTTGGCACTGTGCAGTGCTAGACACATTGCAAAACATTGAATGACAAATACAGAGCCTGCCAGTGTTGCCTGGTGGTCCTGTATTGCAATTATAACTCAACTCCTGTATCAAGCCTGTGACCAGTCTTCAACTCTGCTGACACATTTGAAAAAGCCATATGGTAAATAATTAGAGCTGAAAGTGTAAGAGCTTTGTGTGGCTGCTGAATAAAATATGGACTCTCGGGCTGGCAAACACACATCCAAAAGAAAAAACAAACATGGAATGGAGACAGATACATACTGTACATTCCCATCCAACCCCCTATCACACACACATACTCAGCGATCTGCACTGAATTTAAAATATGGATTATTGCGCTCAGAAACTACACATCCATTATAGACTCAATGTGCAATCTAATATGCAGCATGTGATGTGGCCTTATTTGCTCAAAAGTCCTGCAATATCATATATACACCAATTACCTACTACAAACCTACCTCCCGGGGAATATTTCATTATTATTATATTAAATAATAAGAAACAAATGGCCAGCTCCAACAACTTTGATTAACTTAGAAGGTTCGTCAACATCAGGACCAACTTTGTAAGCTGACAAAGAAAACTATGTCAGCAAATTTTGGAAACTTTCACTTATTCCATTTAAGCAATCCGTTAAAATCTCTTTCTGTAAACATTTTAATTGAAAAATGTGGCCTGTTTTGGTTCATTTTTAATCTACCACAGTTACTGTTGCAAAATATGTTTTTCACAAGATTTAGGAATTTAAAGAGGTCTGAGTCTCCTCCTGTTTCTGTCCGCACAGAGGACAGCAGCAACCCATCTGCTGGATGTTTGAACTTGTTCATGTTTCCTATAGGAATATTGGGTTATAACCTATTTAATATACACACAAGTACAGAACTTGTGGATATGTAGCCAGGTTGAGGTTGTGCCAGATTAAACCAAACAAATTATATTCAGTGAGGAGGTGCTGGAATTATTTGCAACAACCATGCCATCTGTTCACCTGGACATCTCCATCGTGTCCTTGGTGAGATAGACGATCCAGTAGACCAGGTTGAAGGCGCCAAACGAAAGGGGGAAGAGGATGCGGGAGTATTTGTCGATGATGCTGGTGCCAGTCAGAACATTGTTGGCCGGTACAGCTGAACCCTGCTGCAGGAAGGCTTGGGCATTGACAGGCGGGTTAGGAAATGTTTTGGCAGGGCGGTCAAATAGCGGGGCAGAGTTCATCCTCTTCTTCAGCACACTACTGGCATCCACCTTGGAAAGATAAAGAGGAAAGATATAGGACTGTAAGAGGAAATTCACATTAATGAGAATATTGCATGATGTAATATGAAGGTATTAATAATTAAACCAGTGCTGTGCTGTTGTACCCAGAGAGTCATACAGTCATCATATCTTATGTGTTAAGAATGTTATCACTGTAGTAGAAACTGATTCTGCATGTAAAAGGACAACATGTTATCATGGCAAAGTGGAGCAATCTTATTACATCAACACACAGAATTAAAAAAACTAATTTGCCCAGCTGTGAGTTGATCAGAGCATGTGGGGAATGTGCATGTGTCTGCAAAAAAAACTGTCTAGAATACCAATGAGTATCACAGTAATTAAGCTCCACAAAGGAAATCAATGATGTTTTGTTTTTGATTTGATGGGATTCAAATCAACCCCTTCCATGAAGACTGATGCGGTTGTGGAAAGCAAACAAACCATATTAAACAAAAGAGGCTCACAGTATATTGACACATGGTTATCGCTATGCCTCATCAACTTTCAGTAAACCAGTGTGATCTCAGCACATGCTCCCTGCTCCAATAGTTGTAAATCAGCTACAGTATGTGCACAGAGAGAAAGGGAGAGTACTTCTGGGAAATGGGTCAAGGAACACCGTGTTGCTTGTAGGTAGAGTCAGAGAGAGTGAGTAAGAGACTGAAAGAGAGAGCCATCTCTTTTTTTAAACCAGGCAAACATACATCAGTGTATCAACATAGCACATAGAAATAGTTCTGTCACTTCTTGATGGATCAAGGTAATCTCAGTATATCTAACAGTGGCTCCATTGAATTATTATGGAAATGAACATTATGGACAATTAAGGAAAAAAATAATAATCAAATATTTAGCATGTTGTTCTATCAAGTTGTGGAAATAAACTCCCTATAGTTCTCTGACCGGTCCAGCTGCCAGCTGTCTGGCTTATTTAGTTCACAGTGGATGTTTTTCCAGACTACTGTCTTGGAGCAAAAGCTGAACTTGCGAGATTTAGGGTGGATTTGTGAGGCTACAAGATTACATGCTGCTCTACAGGTTGAGAAACTATTAAACTGTTACAATCCTCTGGCTGAGGGGAACCCTTCCAAAAATGCATGGTGGCCAATCAAAAAATAAGACTAGATTAGTCCCAGAGTTATTCATTTTACAATACTTGACATATTTGCAGATGCAAGGGTTTCACCAAACAGTCAATGTACAATTAAGAATTGTACAGAATGTTTAAATTATTGATTGATTAAATTATGTTGTATATGACTTTATCATGATGTTCATCTCCAAAACAACATTATCATTCATTGTATGGCAGCTATCTTGAGATGTACAATGAGCATGACCATTCAACGCTGTGGATTTGATTAAGTTAAGTCGTCTTCTCATTCCAGTTCAGTATGAAGGTCAGACATCAGGAGCATAACCATGGAAACGTGTAACAGAGATACACATAAAAAAGGATCCATATACAGTAGGGAAGTTTTTATTCATCTCCATACCAAAGGTCTACAGAGGGTGTTGTATGTTTTACAGATTGTAAAAATCCTCTGAGAAGATTTTGGGATTTTGGCTTGGCTTGACTATATTACAGTAAGACTCCTCTTTGGTCTGAAACACATACAGAATATCTATATTCCTCTTTGGTAAACCATAAAACTGTAATCCATTGTATCCCTAAAACACAAGATCATCCTTCACTGTGGTATAGCACCGATAATTGCCAAGTGCAAAGTGTGATAAAGAGAGAGGGAAGAGAAAGAAGGATGCTGCACTATGATCAAATAATTTAAAACTCCTTCAATTCTCTTCAGGCTTCATTAGTGAGAGACATTTGTGAGACATAATGGGGTGCTGTGAAAGGTGTATCGGGTAGAAGATGGGATAAAAAACAAAAGATCAGGATTTGTAAAACCCTATAGCAACATGACAGCGGGGAAGGGCCGTGAGAGGGAGTGGATCCCGGGGTTAGATCCTGGTCATCCTGACATTAAGCTTACTCATCACTCAATTACAATGTGTGACCCCTATCTGTGAGTTAGGTATGCTTCCTCCTGCTGAATCACTGCTCATTTGTAAGGTCAAGGTTCATTTGAGATTGAGGACTTCAGGACCCATCAGGAATTTGGTCTTGAAGCTCTGTTTGTTTTCCGTTGTAACTGGTTGGCTTCAAATGTCAGGTACCTATCACTATAATGGTTCCTTTTGAGGTAAAAGACCACGCAGTGGTTCCATGTGTATGTGGTGTACTGTACGTATGTGCAGCTGATCTGATACACAAGCTATTTTTGATAATGACAACAGGCTTGCTTGGCTTCTTCCTGGTCAAATCCCAGAGGGATCAGCTCCACTTCTCTTTATCCACTGCTCTAGATTTCTACAGACCCACTCTGATAAAGGGAGGAAGGGCACTGACTGATGGATGTATGGATGTTGTTTGGGTGTGCGTATTTATGTGTGGGGGTGGGTGGGAGCTACACGTTTATGTGTGTTAAGTGTGTTAATGTGCGTTTCATAGTGTACGTGTAGGTATGTGTGTAAAATAATGTTACTCTAACTGTGCGCTACCAAAATGGCATGGGAGTAAGTGCATTAAGGTTCATCTATGTGTGTTTTGAGTGGGTGTGTATACACTTGAGGTGGTGGAGATGGATATGTGTATGTAAATGTACTTTTTGTATTAATGTGTTTGAAGCGCTGCAGTACATATCCTGGAAATATCATCTATATCACTCTCTCTTTCATTGTTTAGGTTCAGAAAGTAAGAGAAGAACAATGGATATGGTATTAAAAATGCAAAATACACAGATTATTTTATTAGTTTGTGTTTCTGTGTCACCATCTACATTCATCACAAGTGATGCAAGAATACAAGTTGAACCGGTGAAAGATGGAATAAAGCTGACACATGAAAACACAGACTACCTGATCATCAGCTGCAAATAAAATTATTTACAACATCCTCTAAATATTACAATGCATTCTTAACATATACTGTAGAAAAGTACTCTTACAGGATTGTGGATTGACATGACAGATCATGCTCTCACACCTCTTAGTTATACAAGTTCACACTCCAACTTGAACACTGGTATAATAAGGCTTTCAAAAACCCTAGTAACAACATAGTCCCATTTGCGACCTCAGCAAATGATTCAGGCGTTCCTTACCCAAAACTCAGGGGAGAAGTCGAATCTTTTCACAAATGTCTTCTCTCTATCCAGACTGATAAAATGGTTGCTAAGGGTGAAACTAACATTTAAGTCCAACGTTTCCACAGACAGTGCCACTCCACTCTACTCTTTTTCTTTGCTGGTTTTGCATCATTCTGGGTAGACAGATGACATCTATGAGGTCACAAAAACACCTTTGAAAATGCAACCCCCTGCCGATTAACAGGTAAAAAGTAACATTTTGATTATACCCCTAAAGACTTCCTAAGGAGCGCTGTGTGTCCAAGTCACAGAGTAAGTGCTGAGGTCATGGGTGAGGCTACTGGCAACAATATGAATGTAGTCTGTGGTGTGTCACTAATAATCCAGGCATACACATAAATCAAAAATAGACATGTATGAAAATGAAAGATACCCTGTGGAGTTTTTGATCACAAGCGGTGTTATGGAGCAATTTTTGGTGAGCATTTCCACATTTTATTTGTGTCTTGTTCTCTACTAGCACACAAACAAGGACACATGTATAAGCACATGAGCAAGTGGCTGACACAATACACTTGCCTGCCGACTGCAGAGGTCAGTAATGCAAATGCGTAGCGCAGGCAAGCCATAAAACACGAAGACGAAGATGGCATTTATCCAACCTGGCATTTATCTCAATGATTGCCCGTGTCTATCATAAAAGGGGGTCTATATGATGTCCCTTGGTTTCACACTATTCCACTGATCTATTGTACAGTTGGTAGTGGTAGGCCTCAACGATACACACAATGTAAATGAGAAAACACCACAGCGTAACCTTAGGTACAGTACATGGCAACTTTTGTTGTCAACACTCTTTCTCTTGAAAATAATGACACTCATTCAGTTTAATTATCAGGACACTGGGACGCCAGGTCAAATGCTTCAAAATCAAAACGGTCTCTTCACCCAAACAGTGATCACCAATCCTGTGACTGCTGGCACCTGTGGCTGGGTCTATAAATAAAGGTCCCTTCTTTTCTTCTCTCTCTCTCTCTCTTCTCCTCTTTTCCCCTCCCACGACTATTTTATTTTCTGTTAATTTCCTGCACCACCTACTCACACACACCACTAACAATGCATGCAGCACCCTTTACACACACTGACGAACACCCCCTTCCCCATTGTGTTTACAGTTGCATATTTGATTCATTAAATGAACCATTTATCTTATGTTGTTGTGAGGTTTCCATTCCTGTTATGGCTTTACCTAACAGTCATAACAGGTCGTAGTGTTTTAAATCGTGACTGGTGGATGGCTATTTCTATTCCCAATGATACACCATTGTTTTTTTCCCCTTTTCTCTGTGTAATGAAGAGTCTTCCCTCCTACATATTTGTTGAAAGCAGTCATTTTCCATGATGCATGCCTCCCACTCTCTCTTTCTCTCAGTGTAACTCTCTCTCACGCACACACACACAACACAAAAACAAACCACAGTGGCCCCTCACATCCATCTCTCCATCTTGCTCCACAGAAATGGACTGAGCCAGCCCCTAGCCCCCACTCCACTTCATTGTGGTGGCTGCCCTCCTTCTTGTGAGCCTGCAGTGATCTGCTGGATATTCCCTTAATCTATGGCTCTTACATAATCTGCAGCAACATCGTTCGCAGAGCCACTGGCTGTCTCGTCGTGTCACTCTCTGTGGTTATCACACAGTTACAGGGCAGAATAGAGGACTGGGCGAGAGGGATGGATGGATGATAGATATACTATAGATGGATAAGAAATTGTATAGAGTGATGAGTGAAATGTATGGATGTGGGGGGCATAATTTGCTGCAGATTACGTGTGTGCATGTATACGCGCATGTATATGTGTTTGAGTGTGCTGCAGATTACATGTGGCCACATGAGGACAAGCGTGGATAAAGTGGAGATTGTGGTGTTTCAGTGTGTATATGTGGACAGCACAGTCAAGCAAAAAGAAGAGGGAGAGAGGCAAAAGAGGGATGGTCAAGAGATGTGTGTGTGTGTGTGTGTGTGTGTGCGTGTGCATGAGAGAGAGAGGGAGAGAGTATGCATCAAGAGAATAGAGGGATCACATGAAGAACACAGCAGGGGGCTGGAGACGAAGCAGCAAAAGAGGGATAATGTTACATGTTGGTGCGTTTTTGTGTGTGAGGGGGAAGAAAGGAAGGAGGGATGGAGGTATGGGTGAGATGTAAGCGAGAGTTTGATTTTCTCAAGGATGAGGCAGAGGATGAAAGAGAGATTGTATGTAGTCTGCTATGTTTACATTGCACGTGCTGCATGTGTGACTGCAAATAAGCAAATGGGTGAACAGGAGGGAAAAGAGATCTTGCAGAAAGAACTTGAGATCAAGTCAGAAATTGGAAAGAATTATACACAAACGATATAAAAAGAATGTAAACCATCTAAACCAGGCAGAATCAAACACAATTTCATACAACGCTCTCCTGAGTAATCAGTGTTACGTGGATGAAGAACCACTGAAACAGCTGGCAATGACCTTCACCACACTGACCAGTACAACCAGTCGGCAACACACTGAAGAAGAACCTTGAAGAAAAGTTCAGTAAGTACACAATGGAGAGAAGAAAAGAAGCCACACAGCAAACTGACCTACTATCAATCCCTCAACAGACACATTCACCTGGCAGACTGTCTTTATAATAGAAAAAAATTTGAATGGAAGCAAAATCGAAACAAAACGGAGAGTAAACAATGAACCGGAGATTGAAAGAGGTCGCTACATGAAATGATGAAAGCCATCAGAGGAATGTAACTCTAACCACTGCCACCTCAACACTGAAACAGATTTCTTCTGTGCGTGTCCAAAATATAAAACCACAAGAGATAAATATTATACAGGTTTTGTAAAAGCCATTTCAGACTTTATGACACTGCTTGAAAAAAACTTCATTTTCTGATGCAGGACTCAGCAGCTGCCACAAGGCAAGACAGACAGATAACAAGTAACCTGACAGCATCTATCTGTCTTTAACAACATACACAGCATATGTATAATGTATCAGATCATCACACATGGAGCTTGTGACACAAATGCATTTGTACAGTCAGACTGAATGTACGCCTGTACACAAGATATGCAATGATTTTCTTTAATGTTCACGGTTCATATCTGTTCTTTAGTCACCAGTTTGTAATATAATTACCATTGCTTTCTTTTTCTTTATCCACAATTTACCTTATATGCTTTTGCAACACACGTGTTCACATGTTACGCCAATAAAGCTAACTGAAACTGAAAAAGAGTAGAACATTGAAATTGCTATATAAAGGCGAAGAGCTGAGAATGGATTTAGACAGAAAGAAAGAAAGACAAACAGAACAAGACAGACAGGAGGAGGAAATAGAGACAAGCTTACCAAGAGACTAGAACTGAGCAAGTCAAACCAGAAAGATGAAAGGCATGATGATGTGTGAAGCTATTGCTGGTACTAAACCACCACTTTCTGCACGTGCTTCACTGAATTTGAATATACAGTCAGTGGTACGTCATTGCTATGAAACCAGAAGTGTCTGCGGTTAGCCAACGTTACCAAAATTTGACGCAATATGCCTTTTCTAATTTAGACATTTTAGGTCAGTAAGTTGTTTGGAAACATTACACAGACAAAATAAATTTTATTACATGTTTGACAAAGTTCAATAAAGGCTCAGAAAATGAGTTACAATGTTACAACGACCAACTAATAGCAAATGGAGTTAAAAATCCTGTGGACAGTTATGGTATTTAGCAGCTCAGTTTAGATTCATGAAAAAAAAAGACAGAAGCACACACCGGTGGAGTGGTATGATGAAGAGATATAAAGGTGTGTAATGAGGCCAAGTGAAGCCTTTTTCCTTTCCTGTGGGTGCAGCATTGGCACTGATCACCATTTATCACAGCAACCCAGCACAATTTGTAAGGTCTGTGTCTGCTGCTTATCCTACTGCTGCTTGTAACCTACCTATACCTATGTATAAGACTAGTTGGAAGTGATTGTGTGTCTGTCATACATTATAATGACACAATTTCATAAACTTTCTAAACAACAGGATTAAAATTTGCTTTACAGCAGCCTGTTAAATATTTGAGGCCAGCCATCTCCAACTGGTTCCCTTTCTCAAGTATGACTTTACACGGGTTAAAACCTGAGTCAGAACAGATTTGTCAGTGCATGTCAACATAACAAGTGTGAAACAGCGGGGCAGACTTACTGAGGAAACCTCTCCATCGTTCCCTGTGGCTGCAGCCGGAGCTGCAGCTGCAGCTGCTGCCTCCTGAGCCGCCGCCTTCATGGCTGCTGCCTTCCGCATCTCCCGGTTGGCCTGCAGGGTGGAGAAGTAATTGACGGCCGCAAACTCAATCAGGGCGGAGAAGACGAAAGCAAAGCAAACGGCGATGAACCAATCCATGGCTGTGGCGTAAGAAACTTTGGGGAGGGAGTGGCGGGCGCTGATACTGAGTGTTGTCATGGTCAAGACAGTGGTGATACCTGCATACAGGAAGAGACAGATGTTAGGGACACGCTATTCGTTATTTCACATCTTATCTTACTATGGTACTGGGATTCATTTATTCTTGTGTTTACTGTTTGGTATACTGTGGCAGTACGTTAGTTGAAGGTATGGATGGACAGTGGTTCTTTACCATGAACTTTACTCTCAGTGTTATGAATAGTGATGTTTTTATGTCTTTTTTTTCTGTTTGTCTCTGAGAAACCATCATATGACTCAACGTCTGGGAATGTTTGTCAATGAATGACAATGTAGAGGCTTGATTATGAGAGACCACTGCAATCAGCTTGATTTGGACACACGAACACCCCGGACGCACAAACACACACATATGCAAACAAATATAATGTGTAAAAAACAACTTAAGGATTAATAGCTACCATTCAGCCTGCCATTTGACTTCAAAGTGTCTTTTCTCCAAATCAATAAATCAAATCTACCAGGTCTTCTCACCAAAGCTATTTTATCATTTAAGTGGCAAACAAAATGGCAGCATCTCTTTGGAAATTGCCTTTTCAACTCCCTTAGCAAAATATACCATCTGGCAAATAACGTCTGTGATCACTTCAGCATTGCAGAGATGATAGCAGTTGAAGCACTTATGTCTTCAGTATTTATTAGACCACAATGCTGCAGCGATGATTCAAAGCTAGTTCCTAGCGAGGTCTTAGTATGTACGGTGGTGAATCATTGACACACTGGTCTGAAAGCTATCAAAACAAGTGTTTATTTTCCAAAATAGTGGTGCATTTTCTGAAAAGACACATTTTGGTTTTCTGAAGACTCTCTGAATAAAAATGCACAAGATGCACAGTGCATGAGATTGAAATCTTACTTATATAGTGTAGATGCCAATTATATTTTCTTCTTAAATGGGCTAAATTTGAGTTCTCATGTCTACTCTTTCACTGGAATACCGTGGCACGCACAACATAATTACATACAAACTGAAGCTTTGGATTGGGTGGAAAAAGATGATACACTGTATTAAAATCAACTCTTGATCCTTATTCAAAATGTAAACATACATGTTAGTGCTTGCACAGAATATTGAATAATGTCTAATGATTTGAACACACCACGAAAATGTAAATTGAAATTGAAAGCAGCTTATTAATCACTTGAATGGGCAGGTGTCAAAATAAATATTCTTGTTTCTTGTCTAAATAATTATACGATTACATATAAAGCAACAAAACATGTGTAACATTATGCACAAGCTGTTAATAGTATAACATGGTAAGCATTAAATGTAATTTCATGTCACAAAATAATGAAAAATGCCAATGAATCGTAGTACACAATTGATTTTCCCAAGGATTATCTTTGACACATGGCAGCGGCTCTGTTTCATGGCATATAACTAGAATGTCAGGCCATGTGGCATTTCAGCTCAGTAAGGTGTGCCAAAAAGTCACTTCAGTGGATGCTAATCTGTTCGTAAGCAGACTAACCCGTGCCCCCGCGCTGGCATGCAAATAAAAGAGACCAAATATCTGTAAACATTGTCGAGAAAGCCATCCAGTAAGATGACCAGACACAAGCCACAAAGCATTTGCTAATATTTGTTTATCTGTTAATAAATATCTCAGAATACAAGCTACGGGTGAAATGATAAAAAGCTAAACAGATGGAAGAATGGATTTGTGGAAAGATGAAGATAATAGATGAAAGAAAGAAACATGTATAAATGGATAAGTGGGAGCGTGAAAGCAACATGTTTTTTGATATCTTTCTCAGCTGAAGTAAGACTGCACTGGGCTTTTAAAAGTCTGTCAAAAGTGCTTTTAAACTTCTGGCTATGGCTCCAGATTGAAGCATAGACTGCAAGGATCCCTTTGAGCGCAGCCTCAAAGTATAGAAAACTAAGAAAAAACACTGTATAGATCTGAGGCTATTCATAATTTCTCTTGGATACATGATAGTTTGAAAGTAGTTTAGACCACACAAAATGACCATGGCAGGTCCATTTTAGAGGCACTTTTGAGCTGTCAAACTATCAAAACATACCCCAAAAAATAGATAAGTGGAATTCTGCCTCTAGAAAATCACTGGAAAAGGATTTTCCTCTGTCTTGCCCAGATTCCAACCTTATTAAGTCAGAGAAAGATGCTGACAATGAACATCTCTTTTAATGGCCCATTAACAAAGTACATATCTAATTCACTTTCATCAAGCTAAATCAAGCAGTGAAAAGGGCCATTGAACACCGCTGTCCAAATGTGCCCTGTAGTTGTGCATATTTCATTAGCAGTGTAGGAACTTATGGGGGATTTAATGCACCTAATAATGTCTCAAAAGCATTTTCTACACACCACTTTAGAAGTGAAAGCTAACAACTTTCAAATACAACCTCCTCCGATAGCCAACCAACGCTGACTGTCTCAAGCTCAAGCACAAGTTAAATGATTGCAAAGGGGAGGAGGGACATGGGAAGAAAGCCTGTCAGGGTAGGAGGGAGAGGCAGGAGAAAGAGAAAGAAAGAAAGAAAGAGTGTAGGAGGGAGGGGGATGAAGTATAAAGACAGGATAGAAATGAAATGCTTGGGGCATTTATGTGCTTTTATAGGAAAAAAAGCAAGGTACAAATTAGGCCACACTCAATTAAGTCTGAGAGACTTGTGCTCCAGGGACTTTCAGCTCTTAGAGAGGTTGTTGACAATCCAGCACACAACATACTATGGCTTAATGTACTGTCAGGGTGGTGCACATCCATATAGCAATTTGCAATAGCAACTTCTCTTCTCTTCTTCAGCATTTTCAACTTTCTTTCTCACATGCACTGTCGACCGATTGGCATTAATGAAACTTACTAAAGAATGTCTTTTTAGGACTTATCGCTTGCTGTCCTTTATACCAGAAAAATATGTAACTACATAATGGAACTCCAAGTACTTTAAGAGCTCATAAGCAGGGCACTTTAATTTAAAAAAACAAACTTTATCACAATTTGAAGATAAAGTTTGGCTTTTTGTCATAAGAAAATCCAATATGTGGTATTTGATTTTTTCTATGTAACCTCTTCTTAAATATCCAGCATGTCCTGAGCTCTGTTTTAATAGCCAATCCGGAGAACGAGCAGTTTTTTTTATCTTACACCCAATATTGAGTGAAATGACAACAGCAGGACGAATGAGGTTAATGAGTTGCCACAGATGTGCTTTCCGCATGGGGCCTCAACTTCCACGCTAACACTAATGATTGGGATCTATTCTCTGAAGAAGTGCGCAGGCTCGTTGGAGTGCTGGCTCGCTTCCAAAGACAAGCACAGACTACAGAACCATAACCTACAAGGGCCAGCAGTGTTACTCCGCTCAGCTGCAGCTTGTTGAAAATTAACGTAAGGGGAAATTAAATTAAAAAGGATAGGACTTTTTCCCTCTCTGCTTTGTCTCTGTCTTTTTGTCTCTCTCATTCCTCCCAGTCTCTCTCTCTGTCTTTGTTCAGCGTCTCTCACCCTCTCTTCTCCCGAGGCTAGAGCTTGATGGCAACTGTAGCGTAATGTAATGTGAGCAAGCGGAACCTGTGAGTGCTCGGAAGAGGGCCAAGTAAACATCCTCCCTCTCTCGGTCCTTGCATGACCAATTTCAAAAAGGACATTTATTCCCAATTAATTCAGCTCCACCACAGTGGAGGGGGAATGGAGATAATGAAGAAAGGTTAAAACATACTGTGATGACTGTGTCTGTCTTTGTTCTCTTGCAGAAGGTTGTATTTTAAGGACCACTCTGTGCAGTTCAAACCAATCAGAGTGCAGTAAATAGAGAAAAGTATGTTTGCTTAAAGTTTGCAGAGCTCATCTCACACTGGGGTCAAGCAGTGGGTGGTGAGTCGATAAATCCAGAGAATTTTCATTTGAGTTTTGGAGTTTTGAAAATAAAGTTGAGTTTTTGAGAGCTAAAAACAAAACTTTTATACAAAATTAACTCACTGCAACATGTAAAACTAGGATTCATCTGAAAGTGCAAGACACTACACCATAATGAATGATGCATTAGAGGCACAGCTTTAGAAATTCTTAACTGACTTGTTCTACTCAGTGAATTGACATGATTTACATTTTATAGTCCTCTTTAAGTGATTGCAATCATGCAAAATGACAACGGAGAAGACTGCTTTTTATGAGAAAAAAGCCTCCATTATCGGCAAGACCATTTTGTCGCAATTTTTGGCAGCTAAATGGTCTTGAATTTTCCAAATGATTCCCTTCCAACAGGAAAGTAATGTGCAGCATGTGTTCTTCTTCCATTTGCTTCGGTCTGCACGAATGTCCCTTTTCACTTGAAAGTTTTGAAAATAAGCTTGAAACTTACACTGGAATTTATTCAGCAGACGAGTAAAGTGAATTTAAAGAAATCTTACCAAACACAGTCCGAGCTGGAACTGATTCCTTATTAATCCAGAAGGAGACTTGGGCCAGGATGACAGTCATAATACAGGGGATGTAAGTCTGAATCAGGAAGAAGCCCATTTTCCTTTGCAGGTGGAAGTGGACGGTCATGATAACATATTCACCTGACAGAGTAAACACCAAAGACATTTGTGTTTGGTGACAAATCAGCAATTCATAGACTCACAAGCAGGACTGCTGATATAACATCTATTCAAAAATGTAAAATACCCATTTTGTGCAAAAATGGTGATACTGATGATGATTACTATTAAGTTTAGTCTTAAAATTTCTAATAACTGCATTCATATTTAAAAGTTTTTCTTACATGCAAGTTATTTTCTAACATAATGGTATCTGTTTAGAGATACCCTGGTTTAAAATCAAAGCTCTCATTTACTATACAAGATATTATATAATCCCAGAGAAACCTCATTAAAAACACCTCACACATCACGTCAAAAGTTGAAACCACAGATCACACTTAAATATGCAGCTCAAAGCTGTGAAGTAGGGACCTGAAAAGGCTGTAATGTCAACATATACTGCATATTGGACTATATTCAGCACAGTTCTGAGGACATTTCTAAGAATCTCTGCTCACCTGTATTGGACTTTAGCCTCTCGCTTGACACTGTCTGACCAATGAGGTCATACTGCAGCAAACTGGATGATTCCTGTGGCACCTCCACAGAGGAAAGAGGACCTTTCTTCCAAGTGTACACGATCTCGCTGATGGGGTAAGCATCTAGACAGGATGGATAAAGAGCTTTGTTAAAGCTTAGAAATCCACCATTTCATAAAAGTGCTTTTTTTTTAAAAATAATTTAGGGCACAAAGTAAAAACTGTGACACTTTGAGAGGATAACAGATAAAGGGAAAAATATTTTTACTGCTTCCTGGTTTCTAGCCTTCAAACCTGAATTTGTGGTCTGCATTCTCAAAAATAAGAAATTAAATAAATAATAAGCATGCAATGAAAAACAAACTTGCATATTACACTACTGAACAATGAACTGAAACATAATGCTTGAGCCAAAAAAAAAAAAAAAAAGCAAGCTAGCATACTCGAAAAAAAGTAACTTTATATTTCAAGGAGATAGGTACAAATTGCTAGAGTTATTGCTGAAACAAAATTATGGGAGTTACATATAACATTTTTGCAGGCTTGGTCTTCTATATACTTGACCCATATTGAATGAGGAACTCCTGGCATAGATTTTTTTTATTCTTACAGTTCCCCAAATGTACAGTATGTAACATTTCAAATTGAAATATTTGAATATATGCTGTCAGACGGGCAGTTACTCAGTGACAGAGTGATCATTTGAGAGTGACACCGTCTGTCAGACCAGTGAGACTTAACAAAAAAACAAACTCACAACTCCCAAACTTGAGCGGGCAGGCATGGCCATCCATCGGGAAGTTCATCAGACGCATGGGGCACTCTGCATTTATAGTTAATCTGTCAGAATAGAGAAGAGTTGAAACGAGTGTTTGATTTATATTTGATACGCTGTCACTGGCTAAGTAATGACTAATAATAAGTTTTAAGCTGGATCCAGTCAGTGTGGTGCCATGCTGTATAATGGCCGACACACTAACTAACTAAAACTAATAAATATTTGATGTAAGGTGGATGGGTGAGTTCTGTAGAGATTTATATGTAATGATTTGGTATTATATTATAGTAATATATCATATCCTGTTGGAGAGAAAAATGTAACTGTACCTGCACCACCATAAGTTAACAATATGCATTAAATAACGCTCTTGAACTTAATTATTAAATGTTTTTGAATAAAGTTGATCCACTTAAATAATATAATCATTTTAAAAATCTGTTTTTGTGCCATCAGTAACTCAAGGGGAATTTTTCTACATATATAATCTCCTTTTGGAACAAAGCTGAAGTCATGTTTCTTTGAATTGCTTTCCAGGCCTGTTTTCAGTATCAGATGGCACATATCTCGTTTTTGGAATGGCACTCTTCATTTCTTTTCATGTCTGTGCATATTCTTGGATGCCTGTTTGTTTGATTTGCTTTCCAGGTCCGTGCTCTATTCCGGTCTTGGCTGGGTTTGGAGCTCACTGTCCAGCACTGTTTACCTCATGGTGTAGAGGATAGTTCCGTTCTGCATGATGCGGAACAGCTTGTTGGGGGTGGTCATGTTGTGAGAGATCGACCTCTTGCCATTCCGGAAAAAGGTGTCGGGCGTCCAGATCTTGCTGACCATCAGGTTGTTGAGCCGCAGGATCTCGATGGGGCCCTCGAATTTCAGCCGCTCGTCAATCCATGTCTGACGGAAGAACACGTCCATGGTGTATTCCTGGATGGGGGTTAGAGTGTGGGTTAAGGATTTATTTACTACTACTACTACCACTCCTACTGCTGGTGCTGCTTCTGCTCCTGCCACTACTTTCTCCACTACCCCCGGAGAGAATGGCAGATGGGTTTGTGAGCCATGTTTCATTGGACCTGCTGGATAGAGTACTGGCAATGTGATTAGTTGTTGTTTTTTTGTTTTTTTTTACATTTATTTATGGATAATTCTACTATTGCTGCCAGTACTAACACAATTAAAAACATGGGTTTGCGCTTATTTATAAATTTTACAATGAAGAAATATGTTGTTTGTTTTAAGGGAGCTGATATGGGATTCTTAGATAGTCCATATGGGACACAGACGCACAATAATTTCCTCAAAATAGCCCCAAGATGATAATTCTTTATCATGTACATTAAATTCAAAAGACAATGCAACTCAAACAAGACATAAAACATATTTTTTCTTCAATGTCATGTAAGTGAATACATTGATTGATTGATGATGAACTCATTAAACATGAATACATTTTATTTCGTCTACAGAGTCAGCATAAAGTCTGCAATGCAAGTCCACCCTGAATGCTTTTAGATCAAATGGATGGCCTTGCTGCTCCGAAGAGCCTTTTACATGCCTCTCTATAGAACTGCCACCAGCGTATCACATGGCAGTTCAAGTAGGCTTAGATGCAGAAATGGTATCTAAAGCCTAAAGCCTGGACAGTATAGAGTACAGCAGACATGCAGCGCTCAGCCTATCCCATGACAGGAGTAGCAAACCTATCCTGTCCCAACATCAGCCACATCTCTCTTTCTCCCTCTCTGGCGGGGGGATTGTCAACCAGATTAAAATCCTAAGCTGCACTAATGACATGCTGCCCAAATGCTGTAATAATGAAGGCTGGGAGAACCATGACTTGAGGCTATATGCACAGAGTTACCGGGAAAACTGTACATATTATGTTTTGTGTTCATACATTGGGATTGACTTTGTTAACAGGTGATGGATCATATGCACGTGTATGACAGCCAGTGAATTAGCTTGTGTATCTTGTATCAGTGTTTCAGCCATCAGAATGGTTTACATACCATCTCGACATCTGAAACAGGTCCAAAGCTGGTGACAAAGATGTCAGTTTTGACCTCTGTAACTGGACCTACAGCAGAAGGATAAGTAGTTGCTTTGATACAGACAAAAACAACAACTTTGGATCAGACATTTTAATGTTTTTCAAAATATAAAGCAGTGAAATATAAAGCTAGTTCTAATGTAAAGCCAGAGCAAAATGGCCACTGGAAATCAAATTTGTTTGAACAACAAAAAATAACATGAGAACTCTGTTAGCTGGTAATTTTGTCATACCTGCATAAAAGAAAAGAGACTGTAGTATCCAATCATTACAGCACAAAAACTAAATGAAAATTAGGCACACACAACAGGAGGGAAACTTTGTCATCTGAGAGAAGGAACATCGATCCAATAATTTATGAAGCAATATCGTACAAAATACAATATGCCACGGTCATTAGCATACCTCCAAATCCAGGTCGCAGCCTGTTGTCATAGCCATCCAGTAATCTATCCAATATACGCGTGATGTTATCCAAGTAGATACTGGTCTCACTGTGCTGATTTCCCCAAACACTGCTCGCACTGTAACTAAAGTACATATGCAATAATGAAAGCTTATTTTAACAGATAATAGAACAGTTGAAAATACAGAGTTCCTCAAATGCGCATCCATCCACAGGCTTTGGTTGCCGTGCGTAAAAGTCCGAGAACATGTAGAGAAAAGAGTTGCCATACTCACCAAGACAGAAATAAGCAAGTTAAAACGAAAGCCATCCCTCGCAAACACCCCACAACTAGAAATCCCTGGTCAACTTTTAAAATCAGCATATTCCATCATTTAAAAGCATGGTTAAACGCGGGTCAGGTCTTCTTTTAGTTGTGAACCGTGCGAGGATATCGCGCCAGTCCAGCACGACTTGACTTCCCCTCTAGTGCGGTTGCGCCCGCCTCAGCCTGAATCGCTCAGTTGGAAAAACCTGAAGAGTTTTTAAGAGAGTGAAGAGGAGGGACGAGGGGGACATTAACATTAACCGAACAAGGCATTTTACAAGAATTACACTTGTCTCAAGTGCAACTTGGATATTTAGAACATATTTCTGTTTGATGGAAATAATGACGGTTACTGTGCCTGTTTGATTAAGGGGGTTGAAGAGAAAAGAGCGATGGAGAGGAGTAGAAACAGAGAGAGAGGGGAGGGAGGAGGAGAGGAAGAGAGCTTGCACAAATCCAGTACTATCATATCAATGGACAGTATACCCAGTGACCTTTTGATTGCATAAAATTAAATGATATCATTTTGCTACCGCCTTCTCATCTTTTGTTACCTGTGTGTGTGTGTGTGTGTGTGTGTGTGTAAAGCCATGGCCATGCAAAGACGGAAAATTGCTACTAGAGATAAAGCATGATGAACTGTGACTCATATAGTGGTTGGGTGGTTGAGTGGAGTAGGTGGTAGATACATTTAGTGCGTCTTCAAACACACAATATCCATAGACCAGGAGCAGTGGGAAAACACCACACTGTCAAAGTCAGCTATTCCTACCGGGATGGCATGAGTTTATTTCTGTTGCAAAACACAATTCAAGAAATTGCATCATTTTCACTGGTGCACAGTAAAGGTGGCACATCTAGAAGTATGCACAACCATCAGCTGATGGGTTATGGCACAGAGGCAAAATAAAGAAGAAAATGTTAAACCTTGCTGCCCAAGTGCAAAAGTGGGATTTGCCACATTTTTTGTTATGGTAGTTTAAAAGTTGGGTGAATAAAATTCAACCAGTGGTACATTCAATATTATGATTGACTTACCTAAACCTAAATTGACCCTTAAACTGATAGAAAATTCCTGCAATAGGAAAAAAAAAATCCAATGTTTTCTGATGTTCCAGCTTCAGCAAGTGTCTTCACTACATTATGTCTCCATTGATCAATGAACTAGAATGCATTATTTCAGCACAGCATTACTTTTTCATTATAAGTGGTATCATAGTCATGTTATCAATAATTCATGTGAGGGAGAAAAATATAGGATATTCTTCTGACAGCATTAAAATGTGGAGACTGATTACGCAACATAATCCTTCAACTCTGGTCTCTTTGTACTCAAAACACAAGTTATATAATGACATCAAAATATGATTTAAATCATATGCAAACAACAATGGATCACTGTTAGATCAAGTGCATCCAGACGTACTCCTTTGAAAGAAGACTAGACATTACTGTACAGCATCTGATGAATAGAAAGATTCCTCTTGCTTTTCACCGACAACCTCTGGTTAGTACTGGGAGATTTTGCCTCTATAGTCATAGTAAAAGTATAAGGTTCAATAGGATTTCAACTTTACATAAGGGAACTGGAATTTGCATTTCCACATGTTCTACACAGTGTATGCATTTCTTCAGAAAAGTCACAGTTAAACAGCCTCTTGTGGTGCAACATTATAGAGGAGTTGATGGGTATGGCGTGTTGTTCAGGGACATATGTAACCTTGCTGGGTGTACTGGGGATCAAACATCTTTTGATATTTATTCACAGTATTCACTACAACTCACCATGCAAGTAGTTGTAGCAATAGGAGAAAAACAAGTAGTGGCAATAGTAGGAGTAGAAGTGGCAGTTGTAACATTAATTTATGTAATAGCAACATAGGGGGAATAGCAGTAGGAATAGTAGGAGTGGTAGACACTAATAGCAGCAGTAAGCAAGTAGGAGAAGCAGCAGTAGTCATATACACATTAAAGTAGTAATGTAGAATGAATCTTATATAATTTGTGAACAAATTGCTGTTTCGATTTTTCTTTTGGCTTGCTGGTAGACAAAGTAATCTGACCCTAATGCTGTCATCAACCTGATCTTATCAACAGTGAGGTCAGCTCATCTGACCAACCACAGCGCACTGACCATGAAAGGCTCCTGACCTGATTCACTTTGCTGGCACTAGATGAAGTTATGGATGAGCCAGGACGAGAGTGAACTTGTTCTGTTCCTCATTGGTGGGGAATGTGGGTGCTATGCAATGGCTTCTAACATCACAAGCAAGCAGAGGCCCACAAGTATAGTGTACACACACACACACACACACACACAGACACACACTCACATGACACAGACAAGAGCCATTACTCTTTAATCCACCTCTATAGCTTTAAGTATCATGCACCGGACACACCCACACAGTCATTAATCTCTGCTTTTTAGGCATGTCACCTATTACAAGAGTCTATTCAGTATTCACACAAAATAAGCACAGTACAATACTGAATACACACTTCATACTGCAAGAGGTCCACAGCCACACAGTATTGTTTAGATTAGAGATGACTGCCATGGCCTAAATCAGGTTTCTATATGTGCTCTCACATGTGTGTTCTTGCATACACAGTTGCTTGTCTGCCTTGTTTGCCCACCTGATTTCCTGTCAGTATAGTGATTATTTTCCTAAATATACAGGCTTGCTGGCTGGTTAATTGTCTGACTGCCTGGCTAAGTGGCCGATTGATAGAATGGCGTGCTGAGTCACTAAATCCATCTCCTAAATGGCTGGATGACTGACTGACTGAATGACAGACTTATGGACAGCTATCAAAATGTAAATGCCTGTCTTTCTGACTGGATCACTGTCTTCCTGGATTCCAAGTCTTGAAGCAAGCGTGCTCTGTCAGTCACCCAGCCAAACATCCACAATAAGTGCTGCAGAGAGTAGAGAAGCAGAGGGTTAGACTGGCTAAATTAGGAGCTATGTAAATGACGATCATTATAATAAAAATATATTAATCCTTCAGCCTTAAAGCCAATAGAGATAATAGTCAGCTAGGTGAATCATTTTACCAGTCTTATTGATTATCCTGCCATAGCCAACATGTTCTGACGTCTCATTCTCTATTCCATCTGGCCCAATTCCTACCTTCTCTGTAATTGGTCATTAGTTTTTAAAGCACATGTCAAGTGAACAATGTTAAATAATGGGAGGTCATTATTTCTAATAGACAATATTTCCACAAAATATAATCACTGAACCATTCATTAGACTTAAGGTCTGAATTGAGATGAAAAAGGCGCAGTGATTATGATGGATTGCAATTAGGTATGCTTCATTCCATGAGAACAATGCACCTCATATGCCAGGGTGGGTAGCAATTCAATTATGTCAATTCCAGAAGTACAATTACTTTGGGGAAGATAAGGGGACATACTTCCAAATCCAACGTGTTTTGATGAAGGAAAAAGGCCTTCAGTAGGAGTTTGTTAATTAGTTCATTATTCAGCAAAATAGGATTTAATTAAACATGCCATGATATGTACTCTGTATTTGAATCCCCATAACAGGCAGCTGTGTGCCGAGCTAGCAGATTATTGCAAGAAACTTTCCAAAACTCGCTGACCTTTTGAAGGAAGAGGAGCTTTCAGATGGCAGAACCAGAGAGGGGGGTTTTGTTAAGCTGTTTGTTCAGTGCTAGTCATTAAATTTTTTTTTTTGTCTGTGGAAAACAGACAATACACACTGTATACAGTGTACTGTATACACTGACATACACAAAAGCATGCTGTGAGGAAGAGAAAAAAAAGCTGCAGAAACAGATGACAGAGAATGAAAGAAGCAGAAGAAAGAATGACCTCTCTGGCTCAGGATCTGAAAATCCTGAATGCCTTACAGTAGCTTATGTTCAGATATTTCCAACATCCAACTTATTCTTATTACACTGAAGTACTACACACAATGACAATTCAAAGTCATTGCTAACGTATTAGTACATCGTAGCTCACAGTACCTCTTACACTCTACAGTACTTCATTGCTTGTTATTACCCAAAAAAAAAAAAAAAACTGCATTGTCTAAACTCATTTCTGGCCACACCACAGTGCTTCTATAAATACATAATATCTCCCACGTGAGATGGACACACTGTACTTCATGAGCCTCACAATGTGGTATCTATGGTAACCACTTACAGTAGGAGAAACCCAGCATGTGTGGTGGAATGTGTGTGTTTTATTTCTAGACTATTAAGAACTAAATGTGTTCACAAGAATAGAAAGGTGAGGAATTTCTGGTCATTGCTTCTTAAAGTGACTTGAATGAGGTTACGGTGGTAGGGTTAGGTACAGTTAGAAGTAATTAAAGCTAGTGGATGAGTTAAGGTTCAGTCAGTATGTAGTGGTCAAAAAGGTTTAGGGATAAGACTTGAATTTAGGGATGTTGTTAGGGCTTAGGGTTAGGCAGTGGTAGAAGGTCAGGAGTTGGGGGTTAGGAAATCCATAACTTCCCACTTAACTTAAATGTATAGATTAGAGGTTATGTATTGTGCATGGTATTATGTGCATGGGGTAGTGGTTGGATGAACATGCAGTAGGTGTTTGTAAGGGCTTCTATGTCAGCAGCCTTATTGCTTAGGACCTACATTAAATTTAGTGGTTTGAAAACCTTGGGCCTGGGTATAGCCCTTTTTCTCTCTCTCAACCCCCATAGCCACACATCCACAACAGCGCACACAAACAGTAGTTCTTTAAAATCTCTACTCCTTAGACATGATGTGCTGCACCACCTCCAGTGGATTCGACGTCGGGAAAAAATTTCCACTGCAGTTTCCATGGAGACCAAACCATATAATAGTAAGATAAAATAAATGTTGATTTTGAGAAAACAGTTGTCCTCACTGCCTCGGCTGACCTTTCGCCGGACTGCAGCCAAAAGCTTCACAATGAACTGTGTTGGACAGCTGCCAACAGCCTGCAGTACAGAGAGAGGGAATAAAGGCAGTAAAAAACACAGAAGTCAACTCAAGAAATTTTATTGCCTTAAGGTTTGTATTTGTTATTGAAATGTAAATGTTATGCATATAATAATTGATCTTTTCTCTAAATGACACAGAACTGTCGTCACAACACTTGGGGCACATCTTTCTGTAAATGCACCCATTGCAACGCACCAACACAGACACACAAAGTACATATATATTATTAATAGCTTGCACATGTGAAGTACATATGAACACATGATACATTACACAAGCGTATTACACACATATGTTACCATTTCTATGGTAACCGATCCATTTTCACTGCAAGACAATTTGTTAAAAAAAAGTTATCATCTACAGACAAAAACTGAAAAAAAGGCAAGAAAACTTCAACAGCATAAAATCTGCCAGCAGCCCCCAGTGAAATACAAAAAAATACAGAGATGGCAAAACACAAGTTGAAATGAACACTGACAATGTACTTTATTAGATTTAATGGATTAGGACTTTAAATTTAACAGCTCATACTTTTAATAGAATTGGATATAGACTACGGTTATAGATGGACGTGTTATGCTGAGGCATGTGTTACATGTGCTTCTGTATGTGGTCAACTATTGTACTTGTGCAAAGCATTAATATACAGTGCGTTTGTACTGATTGTCAAAGCATTGGTGTGTATGTGCAATAATGTGTGTATGAATGTATCGCTTTAGAACTGTATTTCTATTTCATTTGGGGATGAAATGCTTATTTACACTTTTTCTCATTTTCTGAAACAAACAAAACATTAAGTGCAATCACCACATCAGTTCATACTGTGTAATACAAAACTCAATTTGTCCTGAAAAAGGCCATCACTCATAAAAAAAAGAAACATTTAACTCTTGTGTGAAAATAACGAAATTCATTAATGACTGCATCACTGCTGCCAAAATGACACTTCGCTTTATCATTGCTAAAGTAAAGAAAGTCAAATGTCTAGGAAATTGTGTCAATATGAAAAACTCTGGAACCGTATTTTATTTCTCATTATAGATAATGACATCTACTAAACAAAGCTCCCTTGAATGGCCACTTCACTAAAACATCCTGACTCTGAAGTCTGAAACTCAACCTCAAAGCTAATGAGAATAACAAAAGGTAGCCTACACTCACACACACACACACACACACACACATTACATACCAAACAATAAACTACCATGATGTGCAGGCAATACGCCATACATCAGTTAAATGTTTTGTTCTTTCAGCATTTGTTCTATTATGAAAAACATACAAATCATTTAACTGATGCTAAATTTGTGCTGATATTCTGAAACATTGCCATGCAAGTGATATTCCTCCTTCAGCAGATGTAAGAATAGAGAGTTAGTATTCAGTCTCTATGGTTACCACATGAAGTTATGGAAAAAAGAATCAATGTCAAGTTAAAGTCAGCGAGCCTGCAGAGGTGGTACTTGGCCAACTCTGCGGAGCTGTGTCTTCAAACTGAGTTGATCCGATTAAGCTTGACCTGGTCAAAGCAGCTGGTTGTCTGTCAAGGTTGTAATTTATTCACCTGAATACATACAAGGATTGGTTAACTTTAAGAAAAAAAAATCTCAATGAAAACTTTTTATTCCATGATTTGAATCACTTGATAATGCACCATTGGACTGCTTGTTGGGTTTATAATTGAAGAGAAACTAAATGTCCAGTAAAACGTTTGAGAATAGGTGTAGGTTTGTACCATCTACATAATATGTATTCTGTAAGAGAATACTTTAACTAGCTGATATCCCATGTTGAAACTAAAGTGCCACTTTGAATGGCATCAAGTAAAGGCCTCACTGTGTTACAGTAGCTCTTGATCTTTGTAATCTGCAGGTGGCATGGTGAAACGGCGACACTAGAGGCCAACTTCTGTGTTATCATCCTGTGTCACCGTCTAAATCATCACTTCTGCCGCCAAGACACCAAAAGAGGGGCTTTTGGCAGAGGCCCTCCAATAATCCTTCTATCCTTCCCTCCTTCCATCACTCCCTCCCTCTTTCCACCGGGTTCCAACTGTGGCTAAAGCTGACACTCACCCTGGACTCCTGTCAGCAGTTCTGGCAGTGATGACCAACGTCTGTCAGGGGCAGAGTGAGACAGAGATGAAGAGAGTGAGAGAATGTGAAGGTAGGTAAGGAACTGGCCAACTATCTGCTGTTTTGGTGCTGGCTAGGCAGGGAAGGACACCGCAACCTTGAGGAGGTAGCAGGTGGCGCCTCCTCTGGTAGAGGGAGGGTAATGAGGCATAAAGGTTGGCTGATGGACTTCGTTTGTCCTGCTTATCTACACTTCAGAGGTCGAAACCACCACCGTGACATTTTGCCTGGGACAGGTGGAGATCCTGGCCAACAGCAGCCCTCTGGTGGTGCCAGGGCTTGCATGGAAACCCTGCAGTCCAGAAACATCCAGGGGCATTTTGAGGCAATGCTGATGGGCTATTTTGCCTCTGGTAAAGGTGAACATTGATGGATGAAGTGCAACCACTGTAGATAGCATGGTGGACTATGGGTCTATGGGGTATGGTGACAAATTCATGAACATAATTTCTGGTGAAAGTGTCAGATTATCACAGCCTTGATGTAGGAAAATAAGCCTTATTTTGATATCCTGATTTTTCTGATTTATCACTGATAGAAAGACATTCAAATGAGCTAGGAAATCATGAATATAAAAACTTTAAAGACTCAGTTTAACATGGAAAAGTATTATTATTCTACAGCAGATATAATACTACATTAGAGGTTACATTGCAACCACATGTCACAGCACTGCAGTGGTGGAATGTAACTATGTACATTAACTAAGTACTCTACTTAAAGACCCTTAAAACAAATTTTCTCAATCAGCTTTTCATGTTGAGCCGTGGGATCCTAAATGAACACCAAAAATGATGGCAAAGTGAAAAGAGTTTTGATCTTTTCACATGGTAATGTAACACATGTCTGTGAACCAGTCAGAGTTTAGCAACATTTGAATCAAACTCTAATGACATGTTGCCAGTGATGTCTTGGAGTTGTTTGCTTATGTTGCCTGCACTGTCATTAAAATCTGATCAAACCACACCCACACAGTCCTGATGAGGCAGATCAGTTGAGTTATTGACCGTTAAAGTTGTAAAAAAACAAAAACAAAAAGAAAGAAAGAAAAAAGAATACCTAATGATTTTTGAACTTTAGCTTTTAATGTTGCTCATTTGAATATTCAAATGAGCAACATTAAAAGCTAGAGATTTGAAAGCAAGTTTTCAGGGGCTTTACTTGGGTTGGGTTTTATTGTCCATGCTCTACCCATCGGTTCTCAAGGTTATCACAACTCTCCAAAGTAATTGCTCAGAGACAGGTTGTAAACCAGCTGACAGGATAGTCAAACTTATTTCAAAGAGGAAACAAAGGCAAATAACAACCCAAACTGTTGGGTCTGCTGAAAACATTCATTACACTTTACAGACTGACTTCCGTACTTGCCATAGTTGTGCATGCTCACTGTTGTCCTGTGCAATGAGGGATTACTAAAGCTGTGAAAATAAAACCCAAGTTGTATTAAACTGTTAATGTCCTCTAAGTACAATTTTGAGGTACTTGCACTCTAGTTGAGTACTGTACTTGCATTTTATGCTACTTTATACTTCAGTTTCATTTCACAGGCAAATATCCACTACTTGTATTTGAAAATTATAGCCACTAGTTAATTTGTAAATTACACATATAAAACATCTGAGTTTATAAAATATGATGCATTGGTATTCAGTAGATTAAACTACCCAACACAATTTAAAGAAGTTAAGATTGCTGCTTACACAGTAATGCATGCAATGATCCAATAATGTTAGATTTAATAATGTAACACTGACAGAGGACACTCTGCATAATAAGTACTTTTACTTTTGATGCTTTAAGTACATGCTGGTTATATTTTGAATGCAAGACTTTCACTTGTAATGGGGTATTTTTACATTGTAGTATTGCAACTGTAACTGAGGGACATAGGATTTTAATATTTCCTCCACCACTGCACAACTGTAAGTATGTGGTTAGGTGTATTTTCTGTCCAGAAAAAAAAGTATGCTGAGCAAAAAGTAAATTAATATATAAAATCAATCATTTCCAAGTCAGCTATAATTACACTACACTTCACTGGTTGTCAGTTTTTTTTTTTTTTTTTTTTGTTGGTTTCTGAATTCTTTTTGTGTCTCATTGACCTAAATGCTCACCTTGTCAATAGTTAGAAGGCCATCATTTAAATGTGCTTTCCGCAGGCCTCTAATAGAGCTCCCCTGCTGAGTTAAGGAGCTCTAATCAGCAATGTCAATGCTGTAATTGCAGTACACATAAAAGAGAAATACAGAGAGGTGTTTTAATTACAGGGAAAGGCAGAGTGCCAGTTTCATCTCTGGCTGACAAATTGTGTTTGATTATACTATAAATGATATGTATGTTAACTGTTGAAGGTGTGTTGTTTGGTAATTTTTGATCTGTCAGCCAAGATTAAATGCACCTTTCTGAGTTCTTTTTAAGCACAACAGATACATGCATACACATACCATATGGATATTTAAAACATACATACACAACCAACATGTATTTATATATTTATTGTTTTTCCATAGTGTTGATGGCAATTTCAAAGACACAGTCATGACAGTAAGTAGGTGAAATGATGCCACTGTATTTTGGCCATGTGCTTTGGCATATTGCCGCTCCATCTCTGTGGGGCTGGATGGATATCAGACAGTCGATTCATGGGAGGTGTTACATGCTGAGAACAGACCAGGTGCAAACTCCACAGTAAGACCACAAGCTGTAGAGGTTTATTAAGCACTGCATAGTAATCCACCCTCTTCTCTTACCACCTTCCCTCTGGACATGCCTGAAACACGTAAATAAATAAAAGCTGATTGCACTGGCTTTATTAGTTTGCCAATATTTGGCAAGGTTTTACAATAGCTTTAACAAGATTTAATTGAGGAAACATTCATAAATGGGACATGTGGTGGGTAGAGATAGAATTATAGGCACACCACTTAATGGATAAACTCCACATCATAATAAATATGAACCTGTTCTTGTAATGAAATTGCTTTTTTTTAGGAAAATGTAATGATAGTGGATGAATCAAAATCTCTCCACAATGTCTAAAAAACCCTATATCTTTGAGCACCAAAATAATAAAAAGCTACTCTATGCTTCAAACGAATCATTTTAGAATTGTGTAGTATATGTGTGTGTGTGTGTGTGTGTGTGTGTGTGTGTGTGTGTGTGTGTGTGTTTACTTCTATTACTCACAATGTGGGGACAAAAAAAGTCTTTCCAGAGTCATAATGCGGGCACTCACTTCCCATTTGGGGGCAAAAAGCTGGTCCACCAAAGGTAAACCATGACAAAGTGTGTGCATGTGTGTATGTGTGTGCATGTGTGTATGTGTATACATGTGTGAAGAACTAAATCTTTTGGCATCAAATTTTATGCCCAACGAAACACTCACTGTGTGACATTGTATACCAATATTTGAGTTTTTTCATTATGTTGGTTATTTATTGCAAAAACAAAAGTCAATGTCATGGCAGACGATGGACTGAGATGTGTTATCTGTGTACTCAGGCACAGAGTCCTCACTCTCTCTCTGTCACACACACACACATAGAGTGAGAGAGAAATCACAAGCCCCTTCCCCACACATGCACATTTTCCATCATCTTGCCAAGATGCCAGCAAACAAACTCCTGTTTACTGACATGAAACAACACAACTGCCTTTTTTCAGACATTGAGGACATCCTTTTTTATTCACCAGCACAGGACAACCTGAATATTGCACTGGCAGAAATGCATGGTGTTCCAGTGAGGAGCTCAGAAAAGCAGTCATTATATTCCTCTCAGTGCAAAGATGCAGAAAGACATAGATAGAGAGAGAAAAGAGGAGAGCTAGAGCCCTTTTGGGAATGTGGAACAATTCAGTAAATCAGGCAGGCATTAACAACAGCATAGCAGGTCAAAACATTTGTTTGCTTGCCTCAGTGCCAGTTTCAAAGGGACGTGAACATCCACCCACTGACATTGAAGGGTTAAAATACAACTTTGCCTTTTTTTATATTCACAATGGTAAAGCGCTCTATGGTTCCACCATCTGTTCGCCCTCTAATGAAAATTAGTGAGATATGAAATGCATGCTAAAAGAGGTCACAATATGTAAACCCTTGATTGATAGTGATTATGCCCTTCATGTGCCACCCAACCAAACTTGTACATTACTTAGATAGATTGACTTGCTTTTCATGACAGTCACTAAAATGTGTGCTTGCAGGAAAATCAACAACTTTGCGTTCAATTTTAACGGCAGCCCTTTTTTGGATGATTACATAATTGATGTGAAACATGGTGGCAGGCCCATTAGGAAAAGATGTACCAAATGTCATGGGTGCAATCCGTGGTGTTGATCTTACTGCATGCCCCAGAGCAGGCACAGGCACAGACACTTCCTCAGGAACACATCAGAGTTCTTGCAGTTCCCACCAATGGGTAACAGGCAGGTAGCACCACAGCCAGACTAACTCTGCTTATCAGCATCATCCTTCTGTATATGCACACTATATTAAATCTGTGCTGTCTCTACAGACCGCTTGAAAACCCCTTCTTGCTAAACAATGGAAGTGTATTGAAGAGATAGCTTATTGTTGAGTTTAAAAGGATGGCAAACTTCAAATTCATGTGTCGAATTGATTTACTCATTTTAACAAATGCCAAATAAATAAACGTTTATCAATCTCTACTAGTTAACAGGTGGAACAGCAACACAATGAACTTATCTACAATGGTTTATAATTAAATATACCTTATTTACATGGAGGAGACAAAGTAATGTAAACACAATCAAAAAAGTACTTACGCTCTCAAGTAATTATATAACAATCACAGTTACAAACACTGCCACAGAGGTGGGCCATATTAGGTTTAATGCCAATTATTAGCTACAAAAGAGGTCTGACATAAAGCACTTTTATATGTGAGCGTTCAAAGCTTTGCAGGGGCCAAATCATCTGTGCAAGTGCTTCCATTTAAAACTGTAAAATCACTTAATATGTCAAGGAGAACAGACTGGAATACCATGACAACATACTCCAAAGAGTACAAACTTGTGCAAGTTCATTTCACCTACTTACTTGCTTGAAGACACTTAATATGACCAATTTTATATCCCTAAACAATGCACTGCCCCAGATTTTGTTGTTACCTCTCTGACAATGCAACAAAAATTCTATGCAAGATACTGTAAATATATTTTAATTGGATTTTTGAGGTGTGGGGGCTTATAAAGTGAATCAAAAGCCAAAAATGCAGCTGCCAAACTAATCTTTGTCTCTCAACATTTTCATATCCAACCCCCTGCAGATGTATTACCAATTTGTGTAATGGGGTTGGAAATAAAACACTGATTATTATCCAATTCAAATTGCATTTAATTTGACTTTTAAATCCTTCAGATTTTACAGCACCCCCATCAGGTCAAACAGGGTGCAGTATTTGATATTATTTTTCAATAATAAAATAGATTCCAATTTTTTTATGTGAACAAATCAATAATCTCAACATGAGTAGAATCATATTATGGACAGTTATCATTTTTACTTGTGCTTTTACAGTACAGTACATTTAGCATCTTCCTGGTAGGATCACTTCTGTTCCCCTCCTCTCTCAGGCAGCAGAGCCGCTGCAGGACTCCTACACAGGGCTCACTGCTCTAGCATCCGCCTCTGATCCCACCATATCCATGACGATTCGTGTCCGAGTTTACACAGTGGCGCACATCCTGCTTACTAGTGCGTGGAGCCACGAGCGTGCATGGCTGCGAGAGATGTGCTGAGTGTAGGCTTCAGTGCATACTGCTCAGCTCCATGCAGCCCGCTTCCAACCCGAGGCACTGCATTGGCACCGCGCCTCTCAGAGTATTAAGCCACGCTTCTCGTTTTCGTCAGAGGCCCGAATGCGCGGAGATCGATGCGTGAGCAACTGTTGGTGCAGAGATGCATTTATAGCACGGAAACCCCCTTCTGTATGGAGAGAAAGCGATAGTGAGAGAGAGGAGCAAATTCAGCACAATGGACAGAGTCAGAGAGAGGGGGTGACTGAAGTCACTAATTTCAGCACCATGGACAGAGACACCAACTGATAGTGAGGGTGTTTTTGTTTCTTTTTTTCTTATTGAAGGAGTGAGCAAACGGTGAATCTGTTCTGTTCCCTCAGCTGTCCCGTGGGATCCACCTGACAGTACTCACCAAAACTACAAGCTACAAGAACAGTTTATCTCCCTTGTTCGGTATCTGCCTCACGTGCAAGTTCACACCCATACACATAGCGACTGATTACACTGATCAATCAGTATTTTGCAATAAACACAAAATATATGCAAATATAATACGACGTATAGCCTAGTAATAGGCAATATGATCTTTATTGGTCTCATTATTGGCTCACAGTTGTTGAAATGAAAGTTTGGGTTGGTGGTCAACTTGAAAACCTATTGATTCATGAAACTAAAGTGAAGTTGAATGCTCGCTCTACTGCTCTGCTTCACGCTCAATACGTTACATACATTTACACTAGGAGCTGTCCAGTTCAGACTTCAGCTGGGAGCCCCTGTGCCTTGCTCAGGGACAGCTATCAGTCGGCTGACGGGTGTCTAAGGAGCGAACGGAGAGAGACAACCCCACCCACATTTTCCACCTCGCCCCCGAGGATTCGAACCACGAACTTTCCCGTCACAGTTACCGCTTCTAAAACAGTCACACTGGGTGTAAAGAAACCAGGGAGACCCCCGTGTGCCCCTGAGTAACTTGTAGTCTTGGTTCTCCTTTAAATTTCCTCCGTGGCTGGGTACTACATCTGCCACTACCATCAGCAGCAGCAGCAGCGCTGCTTCTTGATGTTGTGGTCGGGAATACGCATGCGCCCGGCATTGGAATTACTGCACTGGCAAGAATAAGTTGGATCTCGTCTGTCTTGACAAAAAGAAAAAACACATAACATAAATATGGCAGTGTTCAGAATAAGAAGAATGAGGTGTTTTTGCGTCTGGTTGTTCCCTCTCGTAGTGGCCGTGGCGTGCGCCCAAAGGTAAGTGAATGGGTCGGAGGATGCTCCACTCGTTTTTACTAAGTGTGACTGTGTTGCAGACGGCATGGAAAATACTTGGACACTTTATGGTTCAAGAATGTCTCGTATTTAACTCTGCTGTGCACCCTTTCTCTCTTTTCTTCTTCCATAGTGCCGGTGTCAGTGACCCTAGCAATATGTCTTTGGTAAAAGAAACGGTGGACAGACTGTTGAAAGGTTATGATATACGATTGAGGCCAGATTTCGGAGGTAAATTAACTCGTATTATCACTAACTCTGTTCGAGTTTGCGCCTTGTCAGCCTGTATAATAATACCGTGTTTAAATGACTACTATAATGACCGATAACTAAATTAGGTTTGCAATTTCGGAAAGTAAAAGACGTTTCTTATCGGCTTCTGCAGGTGCCACAGTCTATGATATTTTATATGACACAGTCGAGGCAAAATGTGTCAAAACAACCCAGAGTCCCGACATAATGTGAGAACACATGAGTGATGTGGGTGAATGTGGACGATAAAATACACTCAGCTCATTTATTTGAATGAAAAATCACTACAGTAATCAACTCCCAGTGCACGTCTGTTGGAATTTTAGACAAATAGGAGCCCATTCTTGTTGAATTCATGTTCCAGTTCAGGTGTCCAATGCGACGGAAATACGTTTAGGGGTAGATGATTTAATGTCAGCAACTTTTAGGGGAATTACCAGCACTTTCACCGCAGCTCAGCGCATCTAATCCTACCCGAAATGAACACTGTAACCTATTATCCGGCTGACAACAGCTAAATTCGCAAGTGTTAATCTGTGTTCCCATCACGCACACATTATTAACCGTACCTCGTGCAATATGTCAATGAATCACACAGGCTGCACCTGATGTACAGTATTTCTGTTGCTTACCGTTGTTTTGATCTGCCCCAGGTCCTCCGGTTGGAGTGGGAATGAATATAGACATAGCCAGCATAGACATGGTATCAGAAGTCAATATGGTAAGTAGGCCATTATCACCTCTCCTTTGACAATGGGTGACCATTCTGAACTAATGATCCCTGCTTTGCATAAACCTACCAGGGGAATACCCCCCCAAACCACCGGGGAAACCCCTCTTAATGCAGGTCTGTGTAAATGTGTCTTATACCCCCCATCACTCGCATCGACTTGTGCGTTTGAGAGCTCAAAGCCAATGATCGTTTTGTTTGGGGTTGATGACACGTAGGCCTATTCAACCTCTCTGGGGTTTTGAAATTGATTGACATAGATGGACGTTTTGTTTTCGGTCTCATAAGCTGATGTTTTTCTTTTGCTTAATTTGCTGAGCAGATACACAGCCAAGCATCACTAACTTCACAAAATCAACTATTTGAGGGAATGAAAGTTCAATCACCTCTTTTGTGCCTTATAGGGAAAGGTTTATTATTAGCCCAAGTCTCAACCCTTGCAATATTTCACACACTTACATATGTTGCTTAATGAGAAATGTTCTAGATTGTCTGTTATAGCCGGTTTAGAAGTGATTTACTAGAAATAGTGACAGTGGAAGAACTTGAGAGCTGTGGATATGAGAAGTGGAGATTAAGTTTTGCTTCATACAAGTGCACCTCCTAGTGATGAGATACTAGAACTGCACTTCAGTTTACAGAGAAACTCAAGGCTGCATTTTATCATCATGGAAGGTCACTCTTGACACTTATGATACAGTTGACAAGGTGAGCATAAATTGCTATTTATGGTAATATGCATGCGATTTTGATAGGTCCATTGTCATCTGTTTTGTTTTTTCTTTTGTAACATTGTCTCTTTGTGTGGTTGACCTCTACTGTTGGAGGTTTTCATTTGCAACTTATTTACTCTTTATACAGACGTGTGCTGCTGTTGCAGATGTTTTAGTGTTACAAGCTGTGCTGTGAGTCATGTTGTGATGTCAGGGAATGATTACGCGCTGGAATATTTTTGGCAGCAGCACCCAAAGGCTGTTCCTTATATTGTTGTCTTTGTGCTCCTGTTTGATGCCATGTCTATTTGCATGCATTTACATAAAATAACGGCACAACCATAGGCACATACATGCACACACACAAGCACACACATACACAATGCAGATCTACAGAGCCCTCCACAGTGGCCTTGAATTCTTAATAAAATACATGTCTTCCCTGTGTAACCGATGCAAGTGCTCAAAAGCTGCCTTACATTGTTTTTGCGCATGTGTGTGCCTGCAAGTACAGTATGTACATTGTAAGTGTGGACATGGGATGTATTTCCAAGAATCAAATACTAAGTTATTATGTAAGATGTTATTTGTAGGTAGCTACATCCTAATCACCTCATGCATAAGAGCTGTTTCACCCAATTTATAAATAGCTTTTCTCAGCAAAAAGGAAGGTAGTGATTTTTTTTAATGGTAAATGACCAGACAATTGTGCCAGGCAACGAATAAATGTATTTATACTTTTTATATAGCATGGAGCAGAGAGTGAAATCCAAAAGAGAATGAGAAAAGAGGGCAAGATTTTTAGCCCTGGTGTTGTAAGTATATGATATACAGTAGTACGTGTCCTACAACTGAGCTACCACTCCAAAGTTTGTTGTGCTATTATCACCCCTGGGTCACAACTTTCAGAAAAAAAGAGTATAGAGTAGATAGAGTTAGAGATAGAGTATATCCCAGCTTCATTACTCCTGCCCACAAGTACGTCAGCGCCGGGGTTTATATCCACACACACCCACACACATGGCCAAACAAAGAAAATCCCACTCTCCATCCAAACACACAAAGCCAGTGCTGCACAACTTCTTTGATCATCCCATTCCTTTGTCAGGTTTGGCCCAACAAACACCCTCTAATGTGAAAGGGGAGTCATTACCACCTGACCCATTGCAGTCTCATGAAAAGAAGAGGCCACATGTGTGCGTAATGGTTTCGGCATCTTTGATCTGCTCCCCTTCCTATAAATGTAACCACTTTTCAGGATAGCAGCTGGTGTAGAAGCACTTTCCTTTCTTCCATTTCCTCTCCCCCATCTGGCTCTCTGTCTGCCACTTATTTTGGCGTGGGGATAGAACCACACTGTGTACTTTCTTTCGAGAACAGATAAGGAACAGGGTTAAGGATAATGGAGAGATGTCACTGAGGGATATATCCAACAGTCTCGCATTAGCCATTACGGCAGAGCAGGACATCCGTGCTTTGGTGTGTATTAACAATATTTTCTTCTATCACCCACCACTACTCTTTGTTGAAGGCCTCACATTAAAAGCAGAGACATGAATGGGTAATAACAGTGTATTTATTTGATTTTTTTCCAGAGGGGCCATTAAAATAAGGAACTGCAAAGAGATTTGTCCTAAACCATCTGTTTTAGCACTTTGTTACCAATGTCACAGAGCAGAAATCCATTTAGAAACAACACAGGCCTCTAGCTCACTTTAGATGAGTCACCAGCCTAACTATGCAAGCCTTCAAGCGTGAGTGGCCCAGAGGACATCAAGTCCTCTCCAGTATTTGTCACATAAGCACTTCTGATGTCCAAATGCACAACCTGGACTCAAGCATGCAGCAGTCTTACCTACCTTTTCTTAGTTAAAGACAAGCCTCTAGAAAAAGGTAGCAACTGATGGCTGTTTAGATGTTCTAAGTTTAAAACTGTGCACCAATAGCTGGCTTTACTGAGTCATATACCATGTAGAAAACTACATTACATGCCACTTAGGCCCGGAGCCAGACATGGAAAGAGGAGGCTGTGGCTGGTGTTCATTACATACCCATGAAAGGTCACTTGTTCCTGGGTGTCGGAGCCAAAGTCCCAAGCCTTCGAGGGTGAAAAGGGATAGTATATGATTGTGTAAGACCCAGGGGTCAAATTCTTCACCTCTGTGTATGTGACAGAGAGAGAGACAGAGATAGATAGGGGTGAGAGCTCCGACATTAACAAGTTACCATGTGGAGAGCCAGAAGCGGTGCTGGTGTTGGAGGGAAGGTCATGTACCTAGTGCTGCTGAGGGTTCATTCTGCATGACTCAGAGGTGGACATACAGAGAGGGACACACACACTGAATACCAATGTCATGTCAGATGTTCAACCTAAGGCAAGTGGCTTGGAAAGCCTTAATTCATGCACTGGTCAAAGGAAGAATCGAAAATACGTACAGTAGGCATTGGATGATTTTTTTTTTCCTTTCTCCCAGCAATTCTCTTTCGTGCACTTTCTCCACTGCCATTTAAGTCTCAATATTTGCTTTTGGTTGAGCTCCTGAGCACTTGAATCCTAAGCCAACAGTTTTCACAGGGGAAGAAATACTCCTGTCTGAGGATGAACTAAAGTTCTTATCCTCCTCCAAAAGGCAGAAATACCATTATTGATGCGCATAAAGGTCAAGAGGAGCTTATTGATTGTTGGAGAGGGACTGTGAAATTCAGAACCCCCCATTTTAGTACCCAGTTATTTCCACCTCTCAGCAGAAGATATCTCTGATGGGATGTCTGCTATAAATGCATCAATATTGCACTGAAAACTAGGCCTATACTATATATTATGTGATACATTATAATGGATGTTGGCTGAAAGGCAAGGGATTATTGCTTGCCATATGATAATAAAAGGAAAGAAAGATTGTGGAAGCACTTATGTGGTATTGCGTAATATCTCATCCAGACCTGAGAGCTTTAAAATGATATTAAGTCTGCATGTGTAGTCGTGTCTAAATGTATTTCCCATCAGCCTTCAATATTCTATTGCTGATGTGGACAGAACTGTAATTGATGAGCAGTTGACATCAGCCAAAATAAAAGGTCAGTACTATTTAAATAGCTTTTCTCGGCATGGATTTAAACATTTAACGAATGGTAATGCCAATCACCTTAACCAACTCATTGTAATGTTAATGATACCAATCAACAGATGGATGATATAATTAATCTTTGAAGATAATGAGTGCAACTTGATTTTATTTTCTTGAAAGGATACAGTGACACTATTGTCTCTTTTATCACCGCACACACACTTTTGTCTGGCCGGGTTTCACCAAAATTATACACGAGGGTTGATCTCTGCCGTCTTTGTCAGTACTCAAATTATCTCCAAACTCCTGCACCATGATGGTTGCATAGTAACTACTGAGAGTGTAGAGGCAGCGTGTGAAGATTCACAGACTGAAACACATTCCAATTGTGGGGGGAAATAAATAAAAAGGAATGTGGTAAACTCAATTAAAATGTGTGAATTTATGAAGACACTCCAACTTTTGGTCCTATTGTAAAATGAACCGTCACACTATTAAAATCTCCACACTATCTTTAAAACTCATAACAAGCTAATGGGCAAATGGGGATTGGCCTTAGTGCCCAGACGTAATCCCGGGTGATAAAGTATTTAGTAGACAAGTACAGTTTAAGATATTATTTTAACGTGGATCCAAAGAGCTGTAGTTGGTTGGAATGCTGAAGAATGCTGTTTACTTTGGAAATGTGCAATGGTTAATCATACGAATCCATTAAGTTGGCTGTAAAGAGTACAGTACTCCAAACTACTGCATTAAAAGTTTTAGTTACTGAAGTCCTTTGGAGTGACTCTTGCAGTGTCCCCTTCTTATCCACAGTCTATATTAAGCCTGCCACAGTACCATATGGGGCAGACATGGACATACACACATTCATAAATCCTAATCCTCCACTAGTCTCCAGTCGTGTCTCCTCATAAACTGGTATGTTAACGTAGGCACCAGGAAAGTAGCTGTTCCAATTACGTAACGGACAGAGCAGAGGCAAACTCATCCAGGCTTCAGCAAGGATTTGACTTGGTGCTGTAATGGAAGGAGCTAAAGTGAATATAATGTATGAAGAAAGCCAGACTGAATTGATAACAATATTGATTTATTTTCACTGCTTAGGGTAGATGATACATCAGTCTGACTTTAAAGACAACCTAGACTCATCTCTGGGCTCCTGTTCTAAGACAATTTCATAAAAAAATTGGCTTGAATAGGATTTAAAATACATTAAAGGATACCAGCTGACTTATGGTGCAGTGCACTCCTCATTGCACACCTAATACATGCATGTGGAAAGTTAAAGTAAGAGTTCAGGAAAACGAAAGGCAAGTTAGACATTAAGAACACAATCACTGTATAGGTCATTTGAATGGAAGCACAGTTTTGGACGATAAAGGACCTCCTTCATTATATGGTGATTCTACCATGAATGTCATACAGTATATTTGGCAGGTAGGGTACTCACATGATTTTTTTTCTTTATTGTAAACTAATCAAATGCTCCCAATGTAATTCACTCACTTCAACTCTTCACAATGCTGTATCTCTAACTCCAGCTGACCTGGAGGTCAAACAAATATCAGGTCTGACACCAAATATCTAGGGGATAGTGGATTATGTTCACCCATACCATTACTATTTGTAGGGAACATTTATTTTTTCGACTGTCTATTTTAGTCCTTTATTTATTAGGCTTTGATGAGTGGCGCCCCTTAGGTGGCAAAATATTTTCAGCCCACTTACTCTGTAATGTTCTGTTTCATTTGTATAACCCTTTCATTAAGCTATGCCTTTTCCACCTGGCTTCCACCGGCTTGATGAAGGTGATGTTTTGTTGCTGTGGTGATGATGGTGATCATGATGATAAAATAAGGAAAGAAATAAGATGTTTTCTTTTTTTCCCCCACTTCATATGGAGGATGAGGAACAAGCCAAATAAAACTAGAATAAATATACTAGACATAAAGCAATAACAAAGTGGCATTTCATAGCTCCCCTCATATAAGGAAAAACTGTACATTGCACATTAGATCAGTGTGAGCATCTGTCTCTGCCACTGTAATGCTGATAAGTTCAGGTAACAAAAGTAATTGCTCTTAGCGTTAGCACAGCCATAACACTTGACATTTTCTTATGTGTACTTCACAAAACTTTATCAATTTAAGAAAAAAAAAAGATATACAAGAATGGGAGGTTTTGGCCTATGAGTCAGACTCATTTTTTAAAGTGTTACTATCAAAGCAACAGTAGGCAAGTCTAGCTCTGTAGGACTGAAAGCTGCCTGTTGGTAATATTATCTTGGAGCTATACCACATGAGGCTTTATCTTATTCCTCTGTGCTGAAGACCTCATTTTTGTTCAAAAACTATTAAAACATATAAATGAGCCACTACGGGTGACATGTTTCTTCATCACAATAAACATGAGTACTGCAGTTTTGAGTAGATCTCACTTACAGTGCCCTGCTCCCATAAAAAACTCACTAGGGTACCACATTTATATTAATCCACAACTGAAAATAGTCCCCAACAATATATCTGCACCCCCTTTTAAAGACTTACTTCTTCAGTATAGAATGGGATGGGCTTGGGGCTGAGTGCCACAGACGGTATAGGGAGATCACAAAATATTGAAAAACTGACTATCAAAATTGTTGACTTTGGCCTTTTCCTGGAATATATTGAAAACAAGAAAAATAAAGAATAACACTAGCCTTATTCTTTAAGATAAATAGCAATAAACATTGGCATATTGCTCTGAAATTATAATGATCAGACCCAGATTTACCAATAAGTTAGTATTCACACTCTTTCTTCTAATGAGTTGGAACCCCAAACTCTGGAGATAATTAATACTTTTTTGGACAATAGACTGGCTAACAGTTGGAAACAAAATCAATTAGATGGGACATACAAATCCAAAATACTGAGGGTGATAGGCAGTAAATCAAAAGCCAGGCAGATGGCCATATATAAACAGGCAGAGACAGGGAAAACAGAATGAAGACTGGAACAGTAAGGCAACATGACGCAATTGACAATCTGGCAGAAGCTAACTGTGAGCTATCCTCTATACTGGAGCTAATTACAATTGCAACTGGGTGAGCAGGTGACTGAGTTAGGTGTGGAGCAGGACCAGGAAAACTCAGGAGCAACAGCTGGTGGGCAGGTGAGGAATGGCGCATCTGAAAGAGGTTAGAATTCAAAACACAGGGAATAGTGAGAGGAACTAGAGGCAGAGGAGGGAGGAGAGGTAGATGGAGCAGCTGTCTCTTGCCAAGACAAGATTACCACAGGTTTTTGTGCAGTCAAAATCTCATTCCCTATGTATACAAAGATGTCTGGTGACTGAAGCGTTAGACCGCCATTATTTCTGTTCTCACTGCAGTTTTATTTTTAAATCTCATCAGTAGTCTGTACAACAGGTGTCTGCAGTTGCCCAAACTTTGGCTTTTTATTCTGTGAATACTCTTTAAATTTACTTTTACCTCCATGTTCCAGCCTAGTGTGCAACATTGCCACACTCCATTTCTTTTACTTTCATTTCAGTTTCTCAGGATTGTGCTCATTATTTGCTTTGCTTCTCCAACTCTTTATCTATCTACATGTATTTATTGATGATCCTCTAGCTTTTTTATCAGTTGTTTATCTAGCGTGGCTTAATTTAGCACCCATGTGGGTACTTTACTGTAAAAGGAATCATATAGACACAATTTAGACAGACAATATGGGGTAAACAGTTATTGCAGTTACAGTTAAACTGAAAATTCAGATATAATGTGGGCGTATGCTCACCCCTTGGTTGTGGAGAAAAGGCCTTCTTTATTGCGAAACAAGCTCTCTATAACTTTTAAAGCTTACTCCATTAAGTAGTACTAAGAACCCTGCAACAACACTTTGTTGTATGTGAAGTAGTGTTTGATCAGGGTCATCTGAACACCATATTTCTGTTTTTTTGTGTCTTGCTATACAACACAAATTTGGATGTATTTTGAGCATATCTGCAACATCTAACTGATAAATGGAGTGACATACACCCATCACAGTACACACACACACACACACACACACATGCATACACACTGTCATAAAGCACCAAAAATGTACTGCTTAGATTGTTATTAATGTTACAGGCACTGCTTATTGTACAATTAGTAACACAGCTCTAAATGTCAGGGGAAGGAAGGCATGTAATCAATTCCCCCAGGTTAAGCAAGCTCACTAGTTAGGCATCTGATTCACTGTTGCCTGTGACAGTGAATGATGGGGTGGATGTTTAGCCATCAGACAACAGCAGATTCCCTGCAGCTGTAGGTCTGTTAAACAGCAGCATCTTGTTTTCTTCGGAGGGCAGTGTGTGGGGAATTGACAGCATATTGCCATTGCGCAATTCGCTCATTGCAGGGCAATAATTTCCACACCTGTCCTATGTCAAGCTGTTACCATCTTCTGCTACATTCGCTCTGTTTCTCTCTCACTCTCTGTTCTCTCTCTTACGTCTGTGTTCTCTTTGGCTGTTTGTTAATGACACAAGGCTGGGGCTACAGGGGGGATTAGACAGTTACAAATCGAAGTGGGTTAATCGGCTGGCCTACCATTTCAGGAGGCATCTCTCAGTTCACTGGCCCCACTGCTCTATTTGTTTGTGTGCTATTGCTCACTCACCAGCTCAAAGTTTTGGTTTAGTTGTTGTGGTGAAAACAATACTAGTCACACTTCAGTGTGAACCAACTAACTGCATGGAGATGCCTTACCACGTCTAGATATCTTATGGTTTGGATGTGTCATAATTTTCATTCAGGAAACAGTTCCAAAATGTGATCTAAGGCTATGAGGAAATGCATGTTAAAATCCAAATAGCAAGCAGTTATCCATACATGGAAGACCTAGCATAACAAAATGTAACTAGGGCAAACTATAGCTTTTATGTAATCATTGTCGAACTTTAGAAACGCATTGAGATTCCATACATAAGTCAATGGAAAGACACAATTATACGCAAATTTGCCTGGGGCAGCCCGAATTGACACAAAAACGTGTCCATGCTAGTTGAAAATGATTGAACTTGAGCGAACATTTTGCACGTGTCCCAGGACTTTATGAATCTTCTTCATAAGTGCATAGAGACAAGAAGAACTGAACAAAAACACACAGACGCAATTCCAAGCACACAGTTGGTGCGTCTGCTGCTAGCTAGCTTACAGCTAACATCTGTACAGTTGTTTAATGTTGCCCAGCAGTCAAAGTCAAGTGAATGAATCACTTTCTGTCTGAATACACCTTTAATGTTCTTCCTAATCCTTACAACAAAAGAATAATGAAGACATTTTGATGTGTTATAGCAATGTCAGACTTATTTTCACTTCCACCTTGCAGCCAAAATCTCAGACCCTGGATAAAAGCTTACCACAAAAGGCAGAACCAATCATGATTTGATAACTCTGTTGCAGGAAGGTGGGTGCTGAGTCATTGCACATATAAAGAGTGCTAGTATAGCTAATGTAGCTTTAAGAACAGTGATGTCATCTCTTACTGATGTACATAAAGAATTGCATTTAAACAGCTTTCCTTCAAGCAGAAGTAAAAGTATGGACAAACTACATGCTGTGACTACAAATCTTTAAACTCAACTGAACGAAATGATTTGAATCAGCAAAGTGACTCCACCTCTAATTGTAAGTTAACTCCATAAAAAAATGCAGCAAAGCATTGCGGTTTCAGACCATATAAATCATGTGAGTGCAATTGCACCCTAATGTTTTGTTTCCAGCAGAGGAGATAGAGTTTGCATCATTGTGAACCTTCATTTTCTTTTATTAGAACACTGCCAGACTTTGTAGAGTAGCCAGCAGTACGTACTTTACTATATCCACAAAAACTCTGTGAGGTAAGAAAGCAGACAGGCTGGGAAATTGTTTAAGGAAGGGCACAAAGGTAACAAGTAAACTTCTTGAACTTAGAGTACCCAAAATTGCTAAACGCCTTAAACCAAAGGCTCAACGTCTATGTAAACAGCATAACTGACAGTGTTAAATGTTCACTGACAATTATTTGGCTTTGACATGTGTTGACCGGAGTTCTTTTTCAGCCATGGAGCTGATATGGGTGTGGGTCAGGTGCTTATTTATTTAAAAGTGGTACGTTATATCTGACGCTCACAGTTTGCTGTGCACACACGTATCTCCAAGGATGAGAACTGGAAAGTGCAGTATGTCTTAGTGACATTGTAGTTGTGGGTCATTGGAGTTCACAAAGATGAGATCACTTGAATGTATTAATTAGTTTAATAGAAAGGACATGTTGTACGGAGAGATCAGCTATGGTCAGGGACAGAGGAATGAAGAAAGAGTCAAGGATGAGGAGGTGAATCAGGGGTTGACTTTGTTTCCAGTCTACCTTAGCAATAATTGAGATACTATTGATGAGTGTTCCTTCAATGATAAGTTTTTCATAAACTCCAAAACACTTTGTTTCCAACACAGTTAAACATTCTACCACTCCTGCCTTGAGTGTGTAAGCAACTGCTCTGTCTCATGTAGTGGGGATAACACTCATCATTGTGTGGAGCCTATTTTTAGATTGTTAATCAAGGTAACATGTTCAGGCTGACACACTCAGTATGATATCCCATAAAGTGTGAGTAGAGTGAGATTGCTTCATTTCAGCTCATCCACCCGCAGTGACCTAACAGAGGTCAAAAACGTGTGTGTGCGTCAAGTGTGTGAGTGTGCATGTAGGTTTGTGTATTTGTTTAGTGTTTGGCAAATTAATGTGTCAACCCCTCGGTCTAGCATAGGGGTGTAACGCAGAGCTACGACATGTATCTGCATGTGTTTATTCTGTTTATTTCACAAACATATCTGTATTCCAGATATTATTGTCTATATATTGTCTATTATATTAAATGAGACAGCTATTGACAAAGTAATGTGCCAGCTCATGGGGCCATATTGCATAATCAAAAATAAATAAATACATAAATTGGAGGTTGTGTATTGAGGCCCACATGATGCAAAGTTGGGTTAAGTGTTTTTGAGAAAAAAAAAGAAGCCAATGACAAAAATCTAAATCTAAGCTTTTTTTTTATTTTGCACATACTTTTAAAAGGGTCCCTAACTTCAGTTTGTCATCTTCCTGTCAGCTGTCGAGTCATCCAAAGTGCCAGGCTTCAATATAGAGTCATGAGGTGAAAACAACACCTGGGCAACTATAGTCAAACTATACCCTGCAGTTCACAACAAAGCTTAAAAGCTCTCGATAATCTTCTCAGAATGTCTGAGTGTCAAACTTAAACTATCTAAAGTTTGAAGCAAACTGTGTCCATATTTGAATAATGTATTGTATTTGGTTATATTTCTAGTCTAGGAAGGACTAGTGAATTATAGCAAGGACAAACATTTGCTCCATTTGGTCTCAGCTGGGAGAACTCTACTTGTTTGCTTTCAACTCCACTGTGATGACTTATTTTGTGTTGTCATTGACATATCTTTCTCTGCTTCCTTTGTCAGATAACTGTATGAGTATTAAGTGATTTAATAGGGATTTGATCAATGCTCCCTGTACACACAGGCTAATAATAATCTCTGGTCTGCTGCATTGAGAGTCTTAATCAAATCACTGTTTTATACACAGGCAGCCACCAACAGCATAAGCATTTGTCAATGACAACACCTGTTTTGTTTGAAAGGCTATAGTGACAGAACAAATCAAAAGCAATCAGAGAGATTTGGATGATTCTTAATACTGCAACTGAAATACTCAGCCATGTATTATGAAGGTTGAAAATCATATGTAATCATTTTGAATATCCCACTTTACCCATTTACACGAGGCCAGAAGTTTTAAAGCTATCCACACTGGAGAGCATTTTCAAAAAGCTTAATTTTGGGGGGTTTGGTAGTGCCAGAGTGGATAAAAGGCCAAAACATAGAGAAAATAGTGCATGTTGAAAGGTCTTTGTATTTTATTTGTGTAAGATAAATGTGTTTTTGAGTTATATGTATTGGTGTGTGTGTGTGTGTTACTTACAAGCTGAATAGATTTACTCACATGGTTCTGCGGTCCTGTCTTGTCATCAAAGCCTTATAATTGGTCTTGTGGGTAACTGTGGTTTGGCTCATGTCTGGCACTGACACACACATTTCACAGCGCGTGGAAACTCATACTGCCAGTTTTCAATGGAGCACAAGACAAGATTCTGCTTTATCACAGCTTGTCAAAATACAAGAAGTTGATAATAGCCAAACAGGAGAGACAGCGGGTGTGGATTGGTTTTCACAGCAGCTGAACATGACACTGAGAGCTGATAATGGGATAGCGTCGAGAGGGATAATGAAGCAGTTGCTCTTGGTTTGAATGATACTTTTGCCATCACTTCACTTTCTTCAGTTGTCTGCATTTTGTTGGAACAGTTTTAAGAGTACAAATTGAGTTCACTCTAAAATGTGCATTTCTTACAGCACAAAATCAGAAAACAACAAATCAATGTCTTCACAGCCTTGTCGCTTAAGTCTTAGGTAAGAGCTTCCTTTGTAGTTTTAGTCTCTCTCTTTTGATTCCAGAAAGTGGTACTGTTGGGAAAATGAAGCCGAGAACAAGTGTTGCTGTTGTCTGTTGTGCTATTAAAGGGAGTTTTACATCAGCACTTGCGCTAAAGATGAAGCCTGAAACAGTTTCCGGTTCTTTTAATTATTCAACCTTATGTTGTCAGCTGTTGGGAGTGTATTCAAGGAAAAGATAAAGAGAAAAGAAAACCTGGATGAGAGGTTAGTCAGGCATGTAAATGTTTCGAATGCTTTCCTTCCGGTTACTGTAATTTGTCCCACTTGTGCATCTCCCACTCATGGAGATTGCATGCAAGAAATGTGTGTCCATCCTTTTGTATTTGTGTATGTGGTCCTATTCTGTAGACTGATACACTCAGGATGTCTGTGGTATTGCAATACTAACTGCTTTATAGACTGGTAAGTAGTGGGAGAGCTTGCCAGGAACAGGCAGGAGGAAGTAGTCGACTCTTATGTTTTATCACCCTCTCTTCTTCTGTGGAGTAGAAGATTTTGTATTTATATGAGGGACAATGCAGTATAAGTTATGTTTTCTGCAGCATATGTAGCCAGTCTGACCGCTATTTCTTCAATATCAAACTTTAAACAAGGATTACAAAAATATTTCCAGAAGTGAAAATACTGTAAGCAAAATTGGGATTGTAGATTTTATTTTAATTCCTTTGCCAACGGCAGTAAAATGAAAAACAAGTTTGTAATCTTGATCTCTCCCACCAGTTAAAGAGGTCAGTTAGGGTGAGATGAGGAGAGGAACAACTCCAAAACAAATAACATTGTGAGGATTAGTGTTGACAGCGATGTATGTGCGGGTTTGTGGGCGATGCACTTTCATCCCAGAGTGCTATGAGTATTAGGGCTTCTTGATGCTCACATCAAGTTATTATTCTTCATTGTTGCATGTGTAAAACCAAATGTCTGTCTGTACTTTATTAAGCTGTTTAACATTGAAAGTTTAACATAAAATAAAATCAGAGGGGCTTAGTCTTTGAAGTAGGACAAAAATATGAAAATACTATTGTCGTCATGAATAAAAGTGCTGATTGTATTGAAATAAACATGTTTATGCTATTTAATGCCATTTCATTTTTGGTATTTAAAGAGCTGAAAAGTGACATTTGAAAAACTCAGTAAATGTCCTGGTTACTGGGGATATTCCGCAGACCTCCATATTAACTTTATTCATTAGGACTATTTCTTCTATAAAACTTTCAGAGTGGGGTTTCCCTGGTAAATTTGGACTATTTCCAGCACTGATTCTATCACACTCGTCCTTCTCAATACCTTTACATTATGTTATGCCCAGCCTAGGGGTAAACCGGTGCACAACATAAAGAAAATGACTCCCCTCTTTCCCTGCTCCCAAAGATTGTCAGTGCCACAACAGATGCAGTCCAAACAGAAATGATTTATTCATATCACAGGGTATAATTGGCGTCGGGGAGAGCACAGCCAAAACAACAAACAAAACAATCTATGTGAACCCAACTATATTACCTAACCCAAAGAAACAGAAAAAAGAAAATACAGGGATCTTACCTCACTCCCTAACATAAAACAGGAGAAAACAATGGTAGAAACAAAAACGGCTTCTCTCCCCTACAGGTACCCGGACTGCTCTTTTAACAGTATTTAGGTAAGAACAGTAGTTAAGCACATTAGCACTAAGATAACGATTTAAATCCAACGGCACACAGCTCGGCACGGCACGGTCTGGTTGGGAGTCAGGCAAAGAGAAGGAGTGAAGTCGGCCTGGGCGGGTGCCATTTTAAAGTAGGCGCCATCAGTCTCCCGTCCAATCACCAGCCACCACCTGGAACTGAACATACTAAAAAAAACACAGAACATGGTGAACAGCACCACCCTCAGGCAGGGAGGGACCACCGCATCAAAATCACAGTCACACTTAATATACACATTATGAGCCAGGGTCATAACAGTTAGTTCTCAAAAGCTATATCTGGAGATTCCAGTGGTTTTCATTTAAGCCAGTTGGAATGAAAGCCATTGAATTGATCATCTTTAAGCCATCTGTTTCCTAAAGCTAAAAAAACAAAACATTGTTTGCTTTTATTGATGAATGGCTCTACAGCTAACCAGCCATTTTATGTCCCTCACATCAATATTATTTTTTGTGTTTTTGGTAGGTAGTACTTTGAAGATGGATTGAATTACTTTCCACAATGTCATGTCTCTATCGTTATCCTTGTGTGTCATTGCTACACATACACACATATACATCCCTACATTACCAACAGTGGACTATCATTCTACACTTGACCATGTGTGGACCACTATTTCTTCATACTATAAGTGCAAACATGTTTTTTTTTAATTTTCTTTTAAAAATTGCCAAGAGGGGACCAGTTGACCTCCAAAATGTTCCAGGCTGTTGACTCACCAGTCCACTGTTGGTGAATGTGTAACGACGGCGAGGTCCTCTGTTAGATAGGTACGCAAGTGTACACACACACACACGCTCACACATACACACACACATTCTAAAGCTAACACCTTCCTAAAGCACCCCTGCCTCTCTTGTAGGTCAGTCCAACTGTGAGGAGATATTGCTTCTTCAAGGGTGTCCTTGCTCAAGGAGATACTGTATGGAGGCCATCAAATCTGGACTCACACAACTCTGCACATGGACAAACAAAAAGACATACACTCAGGGACACGCAGATACACATGCATAAACTGGATTTGTGGTTCAGATAAAGGTTGATAGTTTTCTGTACTCACTCAGGCTGTATACGTGCCATCGATCCACAGATGTCCATATATTGCATTATCTCATTGTTGACAATGTGTAGATGTGGTGTGTGCTTCTTGGTACTCTGTTTGAATAGCAATCAGCTTCTTCCTCAGTTCCCCGAACCTCCATAATGCATGAGATGTGGGACTCCTCTTGTGGATCAGTGTAGTTGTATTGGGAACGTGGGGTAGTCAAAGGACAGCTGTCAAGAGCTTCAGCAGAGCCAGAAAGGCAGAAATTTGGCAAGTTTGTAGTAAAACAGACATACAACTGCACATCTTTAGCTGCACACTGACTCCAACGCGCGTCCACTTCCACACAAACATAATCTCTTCAAGCAGGAGAAGCAGTAAGTGGGACAAATGACGTGCACAGACACAGACTCATTTTATTCCCTCGTCTCTTTGGCCAGCTAACCTTCCATCTAGTGTGAATGACAGCTGAGACTGAAGCCTCCATCAACTCCCTCCTGTCTTCCAGCGGGAATCAAAAGCACCCTAATAATCTGTGTCCTGTTCTTCCCTATCTTCTCTTTCCCATCAGCCCCTACCCACACACACCAACCGCCCCCCTCTCTGAATTGCCACTCCACTCTACTCCTCTCCAGGGACACAAAAGGGCCTGCAGATGCTCCAATCAACTCTAATAAATTGTATGTAGTCAGTTAAGCTCCACGACTGCCAATTGGCAAAGCTGGGAACCTCTGCTTTGGGAGAGCTCTGAGATAAAATTAAAAAAGAAAGGTTCCTCTAAATTTGATTCACCTTCAGCAGCGAGCTCTCTTGAAAGCCATGTCCAGGCCAGAGTAAATGATGAAAGAGCATAGAAGGAAAAGAAAGGGATAAGAGACACTGAAAGGAAAAGGAAGAGAGGGAGGAGCAGTGTGATGGAAAGAGAGGTTAGACAAAGTGCAAGTAAACAAACAAGAGTCTGGGCTTTATTGAAATCCGTCATCAAGTCTCCGACATGCCATAAACTATGGAAATGGTCTTGAGGGAAGACAAATACAAAAAGTGTACAGAGTCTAAGAGCATTGGTCAGAGTGATGTCCTTATGGGAATTCAATCTCGAGACCTTAACAACACACAAAAATGCACACACTCACTTTACCAACTGACCAGTATTTTTCGCTATACCCAAAACACATCCAGGCATCTACATACACACTTGTGCAAGTATAATTCTTTACATATAAGCATTAGATATTCTATTAATTAGGTAATTAGAGCTCGACTGATACTAATATTTTGAGGCCTGTATCATAACAAAATTTAAGACATGTACTGAGTGGGACATTATACAGTTGAAAAATTGACTTGTAAGTGTTCTCTGTTGGAACAGAGACACTCTTTTTAAATTACCTCAAACATATCTACCATAGTATTTTGGTTATAGATATTTTCTTCTTATATAGCCTATATTTTGATATAATTTTGGATTTATGTTTAAGCTGTCAGTCTTACTGTTGTGTAACATCATCACAAAAACATCATTGTTATTTATTCTGGAGCAAACTGGCCAAATGAAACCCCTGCAGCAGCTCCAGTATGCTTTCCTGTTGCAGATTTACTACATGCAGTGCACAAGCTGTTCCAGATACAGAGCTGAATCTTAAGGACTCCATACACAGATCTCCAGAGACTGGAGAATATATGTCACTCAGCTCTGTGGGGATCGGCATGTTTATTATTAGGCCTCTTTGGAAATGCTGTGCCCTATGCCAGGTTCCTCATACCCTGTCGCTGACGGCATGAGGACCATGTGAGACAGGAAATTGAAAGCCACTTGTTGTTGGAGGGCTTTTTGGAGGAACTGAAGTAGGTGGATGATAGAGTGCGGTATGGACATATGGCTGAGTGGTGGAGGGATCACATTTCCTCCCCACTAACGGTATTTCAAAGAGAGGAGGAGAGGAGTGAGCAAGACAGACACAGAGTGGATAGAGGCAGAGGCTGCTTTAGGATTCAGTCCCACTCTTCAAGGTCAGTGCACTATAGAAATAATTTACAGCAACACATACCTCTTTCAGGTTTACCATTCTCCCCTCAAAAAAATAAAATATCTATGTTATTGAAGATCAAAATCACATGCTTTGTCAATATCCAGTCCATCCATTTTGCCAATGATTTATTTGCTTGATTGGCTGCCATTTTAACTGAATGCAAAAAAATATGCCATTTTTGGAAATGAGTACTCCCAAGCTTTATGTCGGCAAGCTTTGAGGAGATATTCAAATTTGAATCCTTTACGGGGCCCTTCAGAACCCATCTAGCACCTCAGAGGCTGATCCAACACCTGTCATGTTCTCTAGACACCTCCCTCGGCTGTGTCTGTTTAGTGGTAATGATATAAGCCATTCACACTCACCTCCAATGTGTTCCTGTTTTTTTTTCCTCCTACCACATGCAAATAGATGCAACAGGAACTCCTCTGAGATGAGATGGAGAGGGAATATAGGAGAGAGGGGAAGCTATGGGGAGAAGTATATGGAAGGAGATTCATGTAGAGGAATGAGGGGAAATGGGAGATGAAATAGAAACAAAATAACATGAAAGACAGGAAAAAGGGAATGCATAGGGCAGATGTAGCAGAGGGAGGTCATTGCTGGTGCTCAAATCAGAGACTGGGAGTGAAGAGCTGTGAGAATAAAAGCAATTTGCATCACTGCTCCACTGAGCTTTCCAATGCCTTTCATTTACCCCCCTCTAAAACCCTCCCATACCCCCCATCCCTTCCAGCAAACTCACCACGCCATCACGCTATTCCACAGCTCTCAAATGGAAAACTGGCTTCAAGGGTAGTGGGAAGAAAGACATATATATAACCAGTACTCACTATTTAGTCATCCTCATTCTGACCCCTATCTTTTCTCTCTCCGTGTAGACTCAAGCCTCCATTCTACTTCCTCTAACCTCGCCCTCCTCCCTTCACACCTCATCACCCCCCAACTTTTCTAAATCTTCTTTTTCCTGCTTTTCTCAGTCTGTCCCTGTTTCTTTCTACTTCTCCTCCACCTCATCTCCCACCTCATACTCCACCTTTTTGTCTGTTTCCTTTCTACTATATCAAAAGACTACTTCCCATTAAAAAAAACAGCATCAGTCCATCACTCCAGAAGATAATAACAACGTATTTTGTCTTTTAGTTTGTTAGGACTTTGCTTTTAAAAGAAAAAAAGAAAGAAAAGAAATCACATCACAACCCAAATTAGCAATTGCAAGACAAAAGTTGTAACAATTAATGACACAAAATAGGGTTTGAAGGAGGGCTTGCAGCAGTCCGACAAAATAACTCTAATATTAGTTCTTCATGCTGTTCTCAGTCCAAGAGAAGCCATGTGGTGTGGGGGTGGGGATGAAATGTGAGGGGTTAGTGGACAGGGCAGCTTGGAGGATGAATCAGTCGACGAGGTCAGAGTGGGCAGCTGGAGCATCTTTTTTCGTTTTTGATTTTCAATTGTTTTTTTGTTTTCCATAAGTTCATAACTGATCGCCACTGATCTGTTTGGAAAAGACACAACATAAGGAAGTTGGATTTGTTGTTTTTCTATAATACTGAGAAAATAATGCTACACATAGAGGATGAGACAGCTATAGATTGTTCAAGGCCACTTTATGGCGCAGACGAGTCTTGACAAGCGCAAAGCATGTGACTTGTTATTCATCTGAACAATGGGAGATGGTTACTTACTAACACTTTTGGCATTCATGAGTCTCCCTGGCAGTCAAATCATATCAGACTCAAACTGTAATATCCATGGAATGAAATGCCAATATGAGATTTTGCACAATTTGGCTGCCTGAAGGGCTGACTGACCAAGCATATACTGTAGATATAGCATTGTCTGGAATCTTTGCCTCTGTCTGAGAAATCTGCCCACACACTGACTCTGGCTGTAAAATGTGACCTTTCAGTAATGAAACACAAACTTGAAGTTTGCAGGAATACTTTTGGGAACACATCATCTGGATGGGACTATAGAGTGTGTGAGCGTCACAGTGTTGGTTCAGGGAGGAACATGAAGTCATTCATGTCACACAGATCAGGTGATTATCAGTTGACTCAGCTCCCACCCATTCACATGCTAGAGCAGTCACTTTAAACTCCATATATCTCAGCTCCGTGCATCTAACTGTTATTTGCTGACCATTTCTGCATTGCAAGATTAAATTCACCACTCACTTGTTATTTGTTTAAGATAATTAATAATTGACCAAGTTAACTCAAACAATATCTCATGGTGACTCTTACAGCTATTAGGTTTCCTCAACCAATGTGTATTTTTCGGTAAAAAACGTATACTTCAGACTCAAATTTCTCAAAGTTTAGCTTTCACGAAAGTTTTAACTTGAAATGTGCTCAATCAAAGAAAGTATTATCAGCCTCCATCAAGATACAGTATGAGTATGTGATTTAATCCTCAAAATAAGGATCCAGAATCAGACAGCAGCAGAGCAAACCTGAGTTGAACCCAAAATCTGTTCTAAATATAATTTATATATATAATTATAGATTATGCTCTATTTCTGCTTTGCAGCACCATTTGTTGTGGTTAAAAAGATACCTCAGCCAAACACAAGTTTAAATATGGAATAGAACAAAAATTAGAAAAACAAGAACGTTTAATTTTCCATAACAGCGCTAGACTGCCTAAAGGGGCTTTCACTAAGCATTTTACAAAATTGTTAATTTATGTTCCACATATTAACTATTTTCCAATCAGTGTAAATATCAGTTACAGGCTTACATTCGGGCCAAGCTGCTTTTATATCTGAAGGGACCCTGGTCATTACGACTACTTGAGGCTTGTCACCCATTTGTGGCCTGGGGTAAGATGACTTGAGATGACGAGCAGGTCAGAGTACTTTCAGTACTTTCAATACGTGTTGGCAAATAATGGTATTCTGTTCCATTTGCCTCTCACTCGCTCAGATAGCTACAAGCTACTGCAGAGTGGTGGCGACAGTGCCTCTCTCTACAGCAGTGCACGCCGGCAGCGGGTCAGTTGAGCGGACACAGAATAGAAATGATCTTACAGCACCAGATTTTCCCCCGGCTGTTGAGCGCACCCTTGCAGCGTATTGATGATGAAGTAGGTGTTGCACATGTGTCAGTGTGCTGAGCAGCAGTATTAACTGTACTTTATACATGTTTCTTTTGTTACCTTTATTATATTATTAAAATTCAACATTCGACAAGGTTTGGATTGTTTTTTCAGAATTGTACTGTACATTTTCCTTGTCAATGAATGCAATTTTCAGTTCTATAAATTATACTCATACTGGATATCTATATGTGATCTGTAAGAAGTGTATTTATCAAGAAATCCCCTAAATGAGGAAACATTAACACAGTAGGAAGCGTGCTGTGGAACTGGATATTAGTTATTAGTTATAATGGATTCTCACATTCTGTAGTAGCTTTGAGTGTGAGAATTTAATGATCACTTTGTATTGTCCTCTCCTTGGCAGCTTGGCAGCACAGCATATTCTGCACTCATAAATTCAACATCATTCTTCCTGTATCACTCTCTGTCTCCTTTCCTTCCTCTTTCCATTTCTCTCCCGCTCTCTCTTTCTCTCTCCAACATAGTTTATGTACTGATGCTCATTATGACTGTTGTTATGACAGCCTCCCATGCACTTACATGCACACAGCCGCTGCAGTTATTCTGGTGATTTACAACCTCCTCCTCCCACAGAGAGAGAAAGAGAGAGGCACACTATAGCTGTCTTTGAGGAGAGCTTTATGTTCACAGTAAACTAGCCAGTGGCACCTCCACAGAGCCTGTCCAACAAAGCAAACCACAACTTCCTCAAGTAGATAGGCCTGCAATAATAGGCTCTCAGGGATGACAATGGAAACATTCACTCAGTTTAATAATTACGTCTCAGGTCACATAGCACCTCCTTACTCCACCATGGCTGTCAGTTTTTTTTTCTAACTTAAGAGTACTTCAAATTCCAAAGTGGACTCTTTGGTGGGGAGAATTTTGCATATGCCAGAATGGCTGATGGCTTTTACAAATGATGCTTATGAGTGCTAGCACTGCAAGTGATGTAATACACAAGATCATAGCTCTTGTTATCTAATCCTTGCAATATCACATATTGCATCCACAGTGCCAGGTGAAAATCACAGCTGCATTGTTTTCTTCTCTCCCTGTTCAGCCCTGGCTGTAGCACAACAAACACGCACACACACACACACACACACACACATACAGTAGACCCACATGCACCAAATGCATTGATACACACATGGAGGGAATAGTAATATTGTTAAGATACATAGTGCATGTATCATTTCTTGATGTAGTATCTATAGACGGGATGTACTAAGACGGACTGCAGACGTCATTTTCAATGTCCACATTTCAAACAAGACAGGAAGAGGCACTGTGTGTGTGTGTGTGTGTGTGTGCATGTGCGTGCCAACAAGAAAGAGAGGTAGAGAAGCCTCCCTGATGTTTCATACATCACAGGAAACCATCCTGTTTGATGGCATGTATTGATGAGTGCAGCAGAGATAGTTTAGGAGGTCTACATGGCAACAAGCCTCTCTACAGCCACATGTGCTGTGGTGAGCTGTTAGTGTGAGCTGTTACATAACCACCGACCAGGGATGAAGTGTTGGGAAGGCAGCACATGAAGCCAGGGATCCAATGGTGCAAGTATAAACCCACTCATATATTAGACTTCTACAGTTATTTGTTGTTGTTGTTTTCTTTAAATGAGAAAAAAACATCTCATTAAGCCTCTACATACCCCTTCAAATATCTTTCTTCAAACTAACCTAAATAAGGCATTCCAGCATTTCTTTCATATATGAAAAAGGCTGTCAAAATGGAAGTTTCAACAATCCCATTCAGTGTTTTACCCTGGATTCACTCAAATCATTCTGTTCCAATTCTAAGTCCAATTATAGCGCTGAACGCTAGAATTGCCACTATACTATTTATGTCTTTTGAAAAACTCAATTCTCAAACTCGTGGTTGTCAGCACCTCAAGCCAAATAAGGTACAAACAACAACAACAACATGACAAAACCTATTTAAGTCAAACAAGGACTTCACTGAGAAAAGCTGCTCCCATTTCCCTGACTCCATCCAGTCAATATCCAAGCCTCCAGTTCCCAAGGTGCTGTGGGATGTCAGATCTGTAGCCGACGGGTATATTCAAAAATGCATGTTCAGCCTCTTTGCCAGGAAGTGGATGTGCCAGTCATGACAAAAAAGTTCCCTGAGACAGCAAGTTTATTTAACTTAGTTTTTCGTGGATGATTGGTAGGCTTCTTACTTCAGTGAGCTACATGAGCATCTGACTGCTGGCTTGACTGTTTTATCATGTCCTAGATTTACCATCGGGGAATTTTACTGCAAGTTATCAAACTTCTTTTATTTGTTTATAAATTATTAATCTACTGTATGTGTTTCAGGTTTCATGTGTGTGCAGATTACAGTGAATTTATTGGCCTATATATCAGGAGGTTTTTATTTTTTATTTTTTGTACATGAACACAGATATGCTGTGTGTTGTGTGTGTATTCTTGAGGTCCTTCCTCATATACCATTTGCAAAACTGATTTTTAGAAAATTTTGAAACCTGCAGCGTTTATATTAATGTTTGCTAGTTAGCTGTCTTCCTTTTCTCTACTTTTTGCTGGCGCAGTGCTACATTTCTTGGTACATTACTGCCACCAACTGTTGCTCAGCAAAATTGCATGAAACCGTAAGTTAGTCACCGGCCACATGCACATGCGCGTATGTTTGCAACCTTGCGAAAATAATACAGGAACCCACACATCAAAGATTGCTCTATAGCATAACTAGTGGTCAAAAACCCCACAGGGCACCTTTAAGTGTCTAAATAAAATAAATATACACAAGCTTGCCTCAGTAACACTGTTGCACAGACAAGCTTCTTCTTCATCCTATCCAAATAAATTAATAAATTGTTGAAGAGTTTATACAGTGCATATATATATTTCTCCTTTTTTTAAGAAACATGCATATTATGTCCAAAACACTTTGATGTCTGAGTCTGCTATCTAAAGCAGACATATACAGTCAAAGACAGTATACTCAAAGGCTATGTGCTGTCTGTGCGTGACTTGATGTGATGTGAGAGGATGGTCTACCATTCTTGTCCTGGGAGGACAAACAGAAGAAAATTAGTGAATATGTTGTGCAAGTACAACATAGTGAGCCCATTTCACAAGCAATACTTAATCCCAGAAAGACAGCAACTGTCAAAGCAAACAGAGCATATAGGAGATATTTTAAAACAGATTTTTGAAGTTGCTTGGAGGCTATTTTCATTTGTCTGGAACATGTGGTCTCTCTCTCTCTTCTCTGTGTGTATGTATGCGCATCACATACACACACAAACACGCACGCATACACACCAAACCCTAACCATCTGTCTCTCAGTCTCTCTTCCCCTCTCTGACACATACACACTCTTTCACACTGTCTGTCTTAACCTCATGTTTCTATGAAAAGAAGGAATTCCCCATTGCTTTGTACTGAGAGTTTTTTGGCCTGTACTGCCACTGTTCCATTTGCTTTTAAGTGAACTTCATCCAATATTGAAGCCTTGTCTGATCTAATCTGAGAGCTTGCAGTGGGAAAGTATTACAGAGCAGCTGTGTAAAATGGTCACTTTTGGGGGTAACCCTCTCTTCTCTCTCTTTTCTCTCCATCTCTCCTCCATTTTATCCATCGCTCTTCCTCCCTCTCCCGGCCACTTTCCTCCCACTTCATCTGTCTCCTTTCCCTCCCTTCCCCTCTCTGTCCTCCGTTGCTCCCTCTCTGTGCACTTTCAGGACTACACATTGACGATGTACTTCCAGCAGGCCTGGCGAGACAAGCGGCTGTCCTACTCTGAGATCCCCCTCAACCTGACCTTAGATAACCGGGTGGCTGACCAGCTCTGGGTCCCCGACACCTACTTCCTCAACGACAAGAAATCGTTTGTCCATGGTGTCACAGTAAAAAACAGAATGATCCGACTGCACCCAGATGGTACCGTACTGTACGGTCTAAGGTGAGATTTTAATCTCTTAAAATAACGTTTTCGACTACACAATAAGACCGAGGGGTTAGATATGTACATGAACAAAAATATATCTCCCGCATGCTGGATGAGTACGGAACCAGATAATGATAGACTACGCTGCACAAATTGTAGTAATTTCCACTTCATGTTGTCAAACAACTTACACTTTATCTTTTGTCAGTGTACTTTCTATTTTTTAAAATCAAACAAACAACCTGGGGGGGGGGGGAATCAAACTTCTACCAACATAACAATGAGTCAACGATAGCTGCATTGGACTCAGTCAGTAATTAGCTCATTAGAGCCAGATGAAGAAAACTACTGATGTGAGGTGCAATATTGCCCCTGAGCAAAAATTATAATGTTGATGAAGTGACCTACTTGTGTCCTCATTTATAGGACATGTGCGCATCACAACAAGGCTTCTGTAACACTAAATTCAGCTGTTTTGCAAAGTCTCTGCACTTCAACTTCAGTTCAATTGAAATTAAATTACCTGCTTTTGTGTCTTTTCCTGTTACAGTATTTGCTCTGTGAATTGCATTTCATGTGTTCTCTTTAGAGAAAATAATCAGTACCCAAAAGAGAGAAATTTAGGCTATATTTAATATTTTTTGGCTTCATGATTGCACCTCCTATCTTTGTATTAACAAGTTGGGATGCATTAAATCTCCGGATCCCTAGATGGAGAACTTATCTTTGCACAACCAATCAAACTGTTACTGTATGTTTCCTTCTTAACTTACAAACAAAAGGAACATTTTTGATATTCCCTAAAAGACCCTTTATTCTTCCTTTCAATAACCAAATGCTATTAAAAATGAATTGAACATTGGCATTATTTTTGACAGCAAAATGGGATCACTAATTTTAGTTGGATTTGCTGGTTGAATGTTATCTTGTCAGATGATTGAAACATTCATTCATCTTGCTTCCTACCAAAGAACAATTAAAGAGCATATGGTTGTACTTCTTCTCAAACTTAGTGTGATGGATGAGTTTCTCAGACAATGACAGCTTTCAGCTTTCAGCAAGTTTGTTGACATCTTCGCAGCTACAAAGACTGGAGTGCTACTTTTACAAAACATCAGGTTTGATGTTTTCTTTGTTAACATTCTTCGGAGAGACCAGTTGATGTTCTAAATATTTCCCCAAGCTGAGACTTTTGCGTGTTTGATATGTCAACATGGCATGTCCCACCTGTTTTACAGTTGCCAAAAACAAAACCCCCTATTGTACAATATAAATTGATTGACCCATTCCACTGAGTTTCAACCTCTCAAAGTTAACATGATTACAGTGCACTTCTCCCACCTCACTGATGTCTCATCAGTTCATTTTGCAAATAGGCCTCTGATGCCCAAACTCTATAAAAAGTTATTGAAAACCATAACATCTTAATGACCATCATGGCAGCGCATTGGCACTGCTGTGGGAGAGTGAAATTAAATAGAGAGAGATAGAGACAACGAGACAAAGAAGGAGAGAGAGGGGTGTTTAGGAGAGGATTAGAAAGACATCTTGTCAATATTGCTCTCTTTGGTCTTCTTCACCAATGTTGTCTGTCTTCATTACTCACCCACTGCCCTGTTACAGTGTTCAGCATGTTGTAATTTGCTCAGGTTTCTTACACAACCAAAGAAACATTTCTGCAAAGGCTTGGTGTAATTAATGTGTTTAAGGCCAAGTAGTTCTGATTCTGACCACTTGAGTGGCAACAAAAGGGTAAATGATCGGTAGATATGGTGTGTGTTGTCGATACAGCAAGAGTAGAGGGGAGGGGAAAGAGATGGAAGACCAATCCAATTCTTTAGAGATGCAGGGGATAAAGAAAGAGACAACTATTAAGGAGAGAAAATAAGTGCAGCAAAAGCTGTCTATATCTCACAAAAGCCAACACACTTTACTTTTCATGGAATAAGTGCTAAGGCCTTGAGTAAAAAAAAAAAAAGAAAGAGAAAAAGAATGTCAGAATGATTCTGGATATATTCTTGAATTTACCCACTTTTCTGCCAAACAAAGCCACAGTAATGAGATCTTTCGGTGTGTTATTGCAAGGGGTAGGGGACCTTCACTTGAACGTGGAGCCCAATTATGCCAGAGCATTCATGAGTGTAAAGTGAATTAGAATCTGAATTTTTAGAATTCTTTTTTCCACACTCATTGATACATTTTATTGCCTTCAGACTAATCCTCCTGCCGAACTTAAAGCCGGTTTACTGACATAACCATTCTTCCTGGATCATAGCTGGGTTTAAAGTAATTTGCAGACACTTGATTTGTTGAAAAAGCAAAGCATTACACATCCAATTCCTACACACAGTAAACACAGCATCAAGTGCTTGACAGGTTTTGAAGTTGTCTGATGATGTTGTTTTTTCATCTTTTAAGTGTTTATCGCAGTGTGGGAATAAAGGATTTTCAAAATAAAATATGTGACATCCTAGACTTACTGAATACTGTTAGTCCCCTGGGACATCAATGTGACATCTAGTACTATAGCAGCTTCTGTTATTTATTTAATAAGAATGATGATGCATCAGAGCCAATGTGCTCATTGCCTGGAACATCAAAAGTGGATAAAGAAGAAAACTAGAGAGGCACCAGAAGATTGAGTTCTATTTCAGCATAATCTGACTCTCACAAATCGTACAAATCATCCCTGTGTCAGGCCATTTGAGTTAAAATGGATAACCTACAGTATCAACCCAACCACTGAATCTAATATGCAAATGAAAAATCCATAATCACTTGGAATATGGGTTTGCACATTTCCCATGCACTGCAGAAGTTATGATACAAAGTCAGTGCAAATATTACTTTGGATGAAGTGGGATTAGATTGAAACTGGGAGAAGAAATCCATCACCCTTGACATTCAATACCATGCAAGTAGGATGACCAGATTTTTTACAAATCCTAAATTGGGTCATGGGATCTTGTGCATGTCAATGAGTGCACACAAATCCACGCAGCATATGCAGATACAGCATATTACTGCCCCTGGAAAGCCTAATACAAATTATGTAGTTATTTAATTTATTATGCCAATAAATTAGATTAGACTACATGAAACTTTAATGGTCCCTGAGATGAAAATTGGGTTATTGCAGAAACCAGTAGTAAAACCACAAACCAAAGACAATCAAATATGAATAATAATAGGGGTTATGCAAATTATAATTCCTCTACTCTGACATAATAAGGATACATAAATATGTGAAATTATTAATACATATATTCATTATCTTAACTCTGGGACAAAGTGGGTGTTTGTGCTGAACATTGAAGGAATTGTTTGACATTTTGCTTCCTAGATGAGAATTAGATGAGAAGATCGATGTCACTCTCATGTCTGCGTATTGAGAATGGAGCTGGAGCCAGGATTAGCTTAGCTTCACATAAAGACTGGAAGCAGGGGGAACAGCTAGCATGGCTCTGTCCAAAGTTCAAAAATACACCTAACAACACCTCTAAAGCTCACTAATAAACACACTGTGTCTCGTTCGTTTAGTCCATACACAAACAGAAATGTAAAAGTGACAATTTGTGGTTCTACCAGGAGTTATGTGCTGTAACTATTTCTAGGCGAACAACAGCCAGGCGTAGGGACTTCTCAGAGTCACAGTCTTCAGTGTGAGGTTGCCAGGCAACCAGCGGAGACGCTGCACAGAAGTGGTGGGCAGATGGATAAACTGTTATTCATCAAGAAATAGTTACAGCATGTAACTCTCCCTGAAATAAGTGCTCTGAGTAAGCAACATGAAAAACCAAAGTGCAATGTGATGGCAAGCATTAAGTTACCTGCAAGAAAATCTGGTATAATATGGCTTTGTGAAACATTATCTTTACACTTTCTGTAAAAGTTTAACAAAATCTAAATGTGCTTTATCAGAATTGGCAAACAGCAATGTTACTTCATGAAGCAACCTTAGACTAGACCTACTGAATGTTGATTTACAGCTTTTTTGCTCATTATTCTGAAGTTTCGAGGTGAGTATAAGAAAAATGGTGCCCCTATACAACCACTTCTTCTGTGGCCTACAGTGAAGCTAATAGTAATCTGTGCAGTTAATAGTTCATTTGTCACAGAAATACAATATACATACTTTAATAAGAAAATAGTGGCCACATCATTTCTCATTTCTGTATACACAAACAGCGAGATGCCTTGTTGACAAGGAGAATCTTCTCATTGAGGCTCTTTATTGGAAATGTAATTGGATGCAGCGAGTCCATAGATGCTGATAAAAGAGAAAGCCACACACAGAGAGAATGTACAAGCAGCCGATGAATATTCATACACACACTTACTGTATTTGCCATTGAACTGCCGATTCATCCCAGGGATTCATTATGGTGGCTAAAAGACAAACAGCACCAACCCCTTTTGTGGGCTGATATGCATTCATTTGCACACATCTGTTGACATGCAAACTAGTGTTCTTTTCCCCACGTAACTCGTAACACCCCCACATTGATTTCCAAAATGAAAGCCCACCATTCCAAGGGCATTCTTTCACCTGTGAAGAAACAACAGCAAATAGCAGAAATTGACTTCAGGAAGTATAATAACAGTGCAAAAGCAAATGATAATAAGCAAAAAAAACGCATCTCTCTGTATTTGTCAGGCAGGGTAAGCCTGAGAGGGCACATCTAAAGGAGGGTCTTGCCTTTGTTCTTTATCTGGATAATTTGCTGCAGGATAGGCCTGAATATTCTTTGTTGTACTGAGTAGTGTGTTTGTCACTGAGGATTAGTGAGCGCAGGGAGACTGCAGTAAGACTGCAGAAACAAAGAGCATTACTGACAATTAAGGAGAGTGATTATCATGCACAAGTATATCTGATTTTAATAACCAATATCAGGTTGACTAAATATTTACAGTAAATGACAAACAGAATATTTTGCCCTCCAACATTAAAGAGCAGTGATTTTTTTTTTTGTTGAATATGTAATTAGTTCTGCAGCATCCAAGTGATTTGGTTCCATGGGCAGCCTAGTCCCTATGTTGTCTTGGTAGGCTGTAGGTGGGAACCAGCTGGCTATGGGTGATGAGTGCTCTCATTATCTTAATTATCAAGTCATGAAGCTCTGGTGAGCAGCACATTTTGTAGAACTCTGCAGAAAATGGAGGGATATTATTTATGAAAGTAAAAGTGGCTGTACCTTAATGTGAAAAATACTCCATTTAAAGTACAAATCAATAGGGAATGTGAGCTCTCATGAGACAGGTTAGATATAAGGTTATCCTTTTGTATGTAAAATCTGACAACTGTTGCAATGAACACTATAGACTGGCACCAGGATCAATTGATAGTGTTGATATAATAATGATAAGTGACTAAACATATACTGTAATTAAGTAAAAAAGTGGATTTAGTGTTAAGTTAAGTATAGTACTTGAGTACATATTTTTAGTTACTTTCAACCAAGCATGTCTGTTCCGAGTATGTGACCAGCAGTCAACACATTTACTTGGCTTGAATCCCAATGACTGCTTGAAACCCTTAAGGCTACTTGGCCTTGATTTGACCTCACAAGTTTGATCCATCCAGGAACAGAGTCTTCGAGCACAGTCTGGTAAATATGGAGGGCCACTGCAGGTGACGCAACATATGGGGCTCAGTTGGTGCGGTTGGCAGTGTCCTCAGGCAGTAACCAAGCAACCAAGGACTATACTAAGACTGAGCGAGAAATGCGGCTGTGCATCATTTAATGGATGGGACAAGCGGAAAAGTATGTGAGGGTAAATGGAGAGCCAGACAGCTGCAAACACAATCAGGCACTTACACACACACACACACACACACACTTCCACAGAGTGACAGCAACATAACAAACAAGCACAGGAGCAGAAATGCACACACAGAACCCCACACAAACATGCATAACCTTTACCTTTCCCACACAGTCTTTTTAAAGACTCTGCCTGAGGCTCTTGCTCTCAGTTCTACACCAATGACTCCATCTTGACACAGAGATCAGAAAGTTGCCAGAAAGTAACCGGCAATTTACTCCTTGGTTAAACACTTGGAAGCCACAGAGCCCCATCACCAGCAGCAAATCTATCAGAGAGAAATAAACGCTGACAAAGGCAGGGGACAAGATATAAAGAAAAGGAGAATACCTCTAAACCTCTTAGGCTCAAACAACCTTCCCGCCTCACTCTGGGGGGGTGGAAACCCCCTGAGGTGTATAATATGAAACCGCATGTTGATGCTGAACTCCCCTTTTAACTTCGTTATTGCTATCAAAAGGCGCTGTTATGATAATCCCCTCAATGTCTCACCTGACATCTTTTGTCCTCAAATTTTCTTTCATCTCCTCTTATCACATCATTTTACTCCTGTTGTCTCTTTTGCCTTGCTGCCCTCCCTTCATGTGGATATTTAGAGAGCCACAAGTCATCATACCAAAACTACAAAATAGGCCTTTCTCAGTAAAAATATTAAAACTGTAAAAACTACTTAGGATCATGGTTAAAGTTCGGTTAAAAGAAACTATTGTGACTGTTGTAATGAAATTGTTGTTATACACTTAATGTAAAAACAAGCTCTGTGAACAAACAGCCAGTGGACAGTCATTATGTGACTACAAGAGGTTGCTTGCTAGGAAAACATGAACTTGTTTTTTAAGCCTTTTAATGACCAATATAATTATTTTTTCCTCTTTAGGAACCTTAACGATCACATACTGTAAACTGTACGTTTCACACATTTAACTCAGGATCTTCTGCAGCATTTGCACTCTTCTAAAGTAACACAATCAATGATGTGATACTGTTTAAAACAATATTCATCAAACCATCTTGCAAACCCAGGATAATCAACATAACCAAAGAAATACAATAGGTGAAAGACAGAGATGACAGGTGAAAGACATACAAACAGACTAAAAGAGAAATAAACTATATAGAGAATGATTTGAACCCTCAGATGCAGTGATGTCAAGGTTTCTACTAATATTTTGAAATAGTGCGGGTGAATCTTCCTTTACAAAAATTATGAAACTGTTATGAAATTATGAATGTTTTTCTTGCCATCTTAGGCCACATTCTTCAACTTACGATTTCCACCAAAATGGATTATTTAGTTATCTATAGGCTGGTTCTGAATCATCTGTCCTTCACGTCCATCACAATGCAAACACAGTCAGCTTGTTTTCATGTTAAATGTATAGTTTACCTCAAATAACTCATGTCAGCCAAAACAGTGATGGACAGATCATGTCATGTTCTTGATGTCAAGTAAAATTTGAACATGTGATATGTGGCTATAAGTGTTCTATCGAAGATTTGCTCTTGATACTACAATTACAAGTCTAGGACTCACAGTGCAGTTGTTCAGCATCAGCGCACTTGGGTTATGAGGCACAATATCCAACAGGTTTTTGGTCACTTTTTTGCTCTTTTTGGAGAACTGAACTCTGGCCAGGTTTATATTTTTGGGGGAGGCTGATAAGGACCATCTTAGAGGGTGAGAAGATAATATACAATATTTTTGGTGAATTACAGTACTTCTTTAGACAAAAATTCAAGAACTGTGAAATAACCAATATTTCCCTTCAATTTTTTGCTTGATTTTGGTTTGACCTCAAAATTGTGTATACCACAAGGACTGTTTTGAATTATGTAGGTGTGGTCCCACCTGTCCACCATATGTTGCCTGTGGTGAGCTCAGTTGCCAAGACACAGACACGGATGATTTACAGACAAAACGGGATGCCTCTATATAGAAAAATGGCCACAACAGCTTTGTGAAAGTATTGTCTCGTTGCTGGATCATCATTTCAAAAGCATTTCAAAATCTAAGAAATATTTAGATCATTAGATGCAAAAAGATTGGCGTTGCAGTGGCTGTTGGTCTGAATAATGGAATAGTGAGAGAGAGAGAGTAAAGATAGTAGAGAGCAAACGAGAGACAGGCACAGAGACACACAAGGGTGATTATCTCTGCTGTGTAACACACGGGATTGGACTCAAGATGAGCCTCTCCTCTGGCACAAATTTATCTATGTTGTCAGGTGTGCCTAGACGATTACCCACCATGCTGTGCTGCTCTGTGGCAACTCCCTCAGTGGGAGTCAAGTTCTCACACAAGACCAGAGCCAGGGAAAGAACGCAGCCTATTACTCACAGCCTCGTCCTTATGTTCCCTTCACAAAGTCTGATGGACAACATAACCTTATCTACCGACTCATGGTTGGCTGCTGTTATTATCCCTTATTATCCATCCATGTCTATTTGTTTTGATAGTGATTGGAAGGGTAAATGCTTTTATGCTGACATACATACACAAAATATGATAGAGGCAGTAAAGCAGAAGGCTATAGCTCCCTGGCCACTGCTGCTTGCAGCTATTATTAAAGCACTTACCATGCTAGAACATTTCTTTTTGAATAGTAGATTGGGTTTATGAGCAATGATTCCATAAATAATCCAGATTAAACTGCTTTCTTTCATTTGCAGTTCATTTCTTACAATCCATGTATCTGGTTTAAAAATGCATTATAAGTTAGAATAAAGAACGTGGTATTGACATTGGTTCTCTTTGTCAAAAAATTCACTCTTTAAATAAAGACAGGCTCAGCGTCAAACAATGCTGAAATGAGTTTGACATTTTGATGAGCTGGATTTTGGCTCATTTGGCCCCTGCTCATATAGACAGAAAATCAAAGTTTGAGTTAAGTGCTTTTTCTTACTAAAATAGAGAATACAAATACAAATACAAATAAATATTTGTATATTCTATATAATAGAAATAAATACTTAATAAAGAAAAAGGGAATAATTCAACACTGAGTTATTACCATGCCAGAGAACTAAAAACATAATTGGGTTCCCTCTCATCACTTACTGTACTGAAATTAAGTTAAGAGTTAACCATTGTCCGGTTGATGACATGTTTTCTATGTCAAAATTGGATTCTGCCAGAGGGAAAGTCAAAGAGTTAAGCCTCAGGTGTCAGCTTTATGCTCCACTATCCCTTTTGCCTCAAAGCTCTTGTATTTGTCTATACAATCACCACTGAGGCCGTCCCAGTTGAAATGAAGATAATAATCTACAGCCTTATTGATCTTTTTTCTCAGCATGTTCCATAGAGTCAGGTAGTGTTGATTTGTGGCTTCAGGTGCTGGAGATTAAAGCTAGATCCCATTTCAGCCTGCTACAGGAGTTACAGAGCTACAGTAGTTCCTCAGATGAAACTTGTTAACTGAATGATAACTCTGAGACCTTTTGTTAATGAACAGCGTTGGGATGAAATATATACCAGTGTGTTACAGACCTATTCCATAGGTCCCATAAAAACAACTCCCTTGATTTACACAACGTTCAGAGAGGAACATTCACTGGCTTATTTATGTATATGATACATAATATATTCTCTGAATGCTACAGTCATTAAACCTCATTGGTATCTTGAGATGCAGAAGGAAAACAATTTCATTAGCTTAAAGATCAACACGTCGCTTCTTATATTTTCCATGTACTTTTGGAGTTGTGCCAGCACCTCATATACTCTCCCCTCTCAAGTGACACTTCATGGGTTAAGACCTTAAAACATAAACAAGTGCTTTGATTCTAAGTGGAGACAAACATAAAAGAAGCTCCCACGATCTATTTTATTCTTGTTTATTCGTACAACCCGACAACAATGTTCACATAGCAAGGCCCCGTCAGTCAAATCAACAGAGGAAGGGATGGACAACTGTACGGAAACTTACACTCATAAAAAGCCTTGTAAATCACACACTTAAATAAAGATTTTTATGTTTATTTATTGCCCCGCAGATTTGTTGTAACAGCTATGGAAATAGACTTAATTCTGCAATGCGAAATATGTAATTTCTTCTTCGTCTGCTTCTTCTTCTTCTTGTAGTCATTAGTACTTAAATTTCTTTAATACAAGCAATAATCTTGACTTAACCTTCTGGGATGTCATCAGGTTGTAAAACATGTCCTTTCATCCCACATATTTCATGATGATATGACATGCAGTAGTCAGAGTACAAACACTACCGCTCTTATCTCTGGCCTATTGCTGCCACTGCTGTCCCACAGAGTTTGATCCCTGCAGTGACTCGCATCTCAGGTGGGGCCTGACAGAAGACCCACAGGATTATCCAAACAATGCTAAAACTGGGACATGAGGATTAGCTTTGGCCCTGTAATCCCCAATGGAGTCCCCACTACTGCTGCCACCACCCCCAAACCCTCAAAGGCTCCTGCATTTACCTGTAGAGGTTTTTAAGATTTTAAGTCTTTAAGTCTGTTTAGTTACTCATGGTTACGTGGATAATAAATGGTCATCGGAATTCTGTGAATGTAATTATAAGTGCTTTGGTGAATGAAGTTAAACTGTGCTCACGTTTTGCCATAAACATGTATAAACTTTCATTCACAACACAGTGAAGACAAAAACACAACTGGTAAAATAGAGACCAGGGGGTATCAAGTGCCAATGCAGGGCTCATGGTAGAACGAGGTGGAGGTTTGGTTCATGACAGCTGTCACAAACCAAAGTTCACCAAATTTCTACACATAGGGGCTTTAAGGTTTGGTCCTTTATGGTTTGATTCTAAATATCTCTACTGCAGATAACAGTTCTGTATCATTGCAATTTAGTCGTGTACTACCTTCTGATCACTAACAGGCTCTTCATTATCAATCATTTATGCTACATCTGCTGGACAAGTCGCTGGAATTTACTGTTATTCTCCTACTGTGCAACAAACATCCAATTTGCTATCTATAAAATTCTACCACAATGCCGTGAATTGAACACATCATTTTGTCATATGTTTTCAGGATCACTACCACCGCTGCTTGTATGATGGACCTGAGAAGGTACCCACTGGATGAGCAAAACTGCACACTTGAGATCGAGAGCTGTGAGTAATTTCTTCCTTGCCATTTATTGATATTTAGTTTCTTGTGATCTTGGCTGTATGTACCCTTATACACTGGCATAGCCTCAGCTTTGTGTCTGACTGGGCCACACTGGATCCCAATAATTTGTGCTCTAATGTGGTGCAAGGATTTCCTCAGAATTTTAATATTTTCAACATAATCCTTCCCATCCAATTTATTGTATTTCCCTTGGTAAAGGTAGAATCATTCTTTCCTTTCTAAACATACCCTCAGCTGAGTTTGCTCTTCTAGAAAGAAAATATTCAGGTCAGATAAATACTATAGAGTATTAGTTTTTTATTGCACAAAAATGTGTTCCAAGAAGAAAGCTCTTTTTCAACTACGCTGATATGGCACGCAGACTTTCGAAAAATTTGTGGGAATTTAGGTAAAATAGTTTGAATCAGCCTAATTTGCATTTTGATTTCATCACAGTTTGGTGTGGATGATCCACTATTAAACATCATATACCCCCCATCAAATGAGCTAATGGTCCTAGCTCAATGAGTAACTCTACCTTCACTAGAGCGATGGACTACTTTGTGTAATGTGCGCTGTCCGTGGTGCTGAAGTGATAAATGAGAGCTAAATGCTAATGCTGTCCAAAGCTCAAAGCTGCAGCCTAGTTTCAAGTGACAACAATTTACGAGCAGTACATCAAAAGGGGTGTCCTAGGGGTGCTGTGGCACCTCTACGGCACTTACCATTTAACCACAACATACTGGGTTTTACTGTAAGGTTTGAATGCTTCCCAGGACCTTTGTTGTATCTCCATCAGTCTCTTTCAGTTTTTCCACACTCAGCTTTTCACCTATTTGATAACAGAAAAAATAATAGTAATAAAAATACAGGATGTCTGTTTCATTTAAGATTTTCTAATGGTATTATTAGTAAAACCTAAAATGGTAGGTTCACATTTCTCAAATGAATGTCTTAGTTTCTGGGACACTAGAGAGGGATGAAAGTAGTTGCGAGGTAGAAGGGGTGACATCGCCACTCATGTACCATCACAGGGAAAATAAAATTTCCTTGCAAACCAAGATGGTTAAACCTGCACAAGCTTAGTCAGAACTCAACTGGATAACTGTAAAAAATGCATCCAAATGTAGTTGCCATATAGAAATGGCTACAGGGTGTTACACTCAGTTGTGCAAGTGAGCTGGAAGGCCTACAGCTGGAGCTGGTGTACAAAGGGAAATAGAGCATGGGGAGCAAAGGAGGCAGTTTAAGAGTTTTTGTGAACTCAAGATCACACAATACAGTTAAACAGTCAAGTTTAGCAGAGGCCTGATACTACTAGCAAGGTGTTTGTCATAAAAGTACCTGCTCAGAGAATTTCTGCTTGTCATTGTAATTATAAAGATATTATCCCTGTACCTCCATGATTACCTTCTCCAGCAATTTTCTCTCTCCTCTAAATGTAAGACCTGGAACTTTTTGTATGCAAGGCTAAGGATGCACACAGCTGCATAGCCACTTTATAAAATGTGCTGTATCCAGATACGGGCCATTTGTCCAGCAACAGTCTGCTGAGTTCTGTGAGAGTGTGGTGGATGCAGGAATGCATGAAGGCTGTATGGTAGTCAGCTAATGGACTAGAATGTGTTTTACTTGGTGCATGATGTGCACATAAGGCTCTCCAACTGTATTACATATTGCATCAAATTCTATAATTCCCATGAAAAGAGTTTATTGATATCAAACAATGAATGAAAACACACATTATGTCCATCTTCAGTATAAAAAAGTGAGGCCATCTGGGCTCCAGATAGGTACAGTTAAGTTGGCAGCAGAAAGGCCCCAAAAAAAAAATGAAAAAGAAAACTTAGGAAAGAGAGAAAGCCAACAGAGATGGAATTGAAATCAAGCTGTGGCGGATTAGTGTCAAAGAAATGTGGAATGTGACGAGAAACATTCTTGTGTGTCAGCTGTTAAGCCAGTTGGTTGAAGGGAGCCAGGAGGGGACAAACCAATTAAACCAGTTTTTCAACAGGTTTGACAAGGCAACCTCAGTCCAGCTACACAGGCCTCCCCATCTCCTTTACTGATGACAGTACAGTTGGCATCACTTCTCCTTAGTAAATCTAAACTGTCCATCAAAGATACAACATCACTGCCCTTTTTCTCTACCCAGTCTGTCCATCACTGCCATTTCTTAGCATGAGAGAGATTCAAACATCCTTTAACCCTTTCTGTTTAAGGTGGGATGCAGGCATGGTGGACAGCGTCAGGATAATGGATGAACTCACAGACACAGGCTAGGGATTTTCCCAGATCCAAAAAGGATATATAGAAGAGCACAAATAATTTGTTTAACACAAGTATTTCAGATATTTTAATCTTTCTGAATCATTTAGTATTTAGTGTTTTTACATGTTTCATGCTGCCTGAAAAATCACGTTCTTTACATTACTGGTACATATTTAGCACACTAGGTAGGAGATAGATTGTTGAATGCGTGTTACTACCTTCCATTGGGTTCCATTCCTTGCAGTTCAGTATGAAACTTACCTTACCCTTGGATTATGATGGAGTTGAGAGTGCAAGTTGAAAAGTGTACGGCTTACTCATGGTGCATTCATGTGCTAGTGAAGAGAGTTTGCTGGCTCCGATCTATGGTTTTATACAAATACTGCTATCTGCTCTCAAGCTATCTGCTGTCAAATGAAGTACCATAGAAACAGTGACTTCTGTGAATACCTTTAAGCTCTGGGGACTGTACTGTCACTTATGTTGGCAAATCTCTACAACTCTACACTTTATCTTTGACTTATGGTGACGAGTGAACCTGGTCACAGTCATGTCACCTCCAGAAAGGAGAGAGAGGCAGTGCAATGGCAATGACCACTGTTATTTTGATCACCTTGCAAACATGCTACAATTAATATATCTTACATTTCTCATTCTTTTATTTCTAGGAGTCCTAACTATGATACCACAAACTCACTATTCTTTTTATCATTTTATGTTAAAAATGTGTTTACTCATACAGTACTTCTCATTTTATTCATCAGAGCAAAGAGGAACATTTTTGCCTACTCATCTGGAGGGAAAAAACAAAGAAACCCTTGTGCCCCATTTTCTGATTCTCACATTTAGAAATACCAATGCTGCATATGAAGTCACAGACCAGGGAGTAATTAGGAAAGTATTGAAGCAATTCAGAGGATGACCTTCATGCTGACACTACTATACACAAGACTGCTTGCTTGTCATCTGTAGTTTCTTTTGCCAAGAGGAGCGACAAGCAAAAATGCCTTAATCAAACCTAATTGGGAATCTGGTATGCCTCTGGTAAGATGGTGCAGAGCACGTAACTGCAAATGTTACCTCATACTGTGCAGTGCAAATTTAAACTACTTGTACATAGTTCAGGGGAATGATGGTAGGCAAGTGAGCGGGAGACAGAGAGGGACATTGGCTGTTTACAAATGAGTGTGCCTCACAACACAGCTAGTTATCAGCAACCCAAGCACACATTCTTCTCTTTTAATTTGGTGACGGCCTTTTTCCTATCAAGTTTAAAACACACTGGCTGGGGAGTAGTAACTGCAGCTGTGTGTGTGTGTCTGTGTATAGTATATGCCTATCACAGGCACTTGAAAATGTGATGCACCCTGCAGCTAAAAATTTGAAAACAAAACACTCACACACGTTCCCTATTTTGTTTCATCTGAGCCCCGGGAGTCGAAGGGCTCGTGGAGCAGCGGTATGAATGGCGTCTCTGCTGGTTTGGTCCGTCTTAGATCTAGTGTTGCCTTCGATGACTCCACTCATTGGGTTAGATTGTTGATTTTCATGCAGCTGTGCTCTTTCTCTCCTCTAAATCCCTGAATGTGTTGTTCTTTTTTGCTCACTACCCTGGTCCCCACTTATGCTTCTGTCCCTTTTCCCTCTCTGTCTCTCTTTGTCTGCCCCCTCCCTTCTCTTCTTTCACACATTTGCCAGTGTCATAATTTCATATTCTGCTCTTTTTTTATCTGTTGGCTTGTTTCCAGTGAGTTTGATTGCTCCAATGTCTCCTAATATCCCCGGTATTGAGCCACTGAGAGATGCCTGTGATTTAATAAGCTTTGACGGGTTGAATATAAAACGTCCAAGAACTTTCATTTATAGATCAGGCTTTCATCCCTTCATGCTGACCTTTTCTAATTATTTTAGGCAAATGTTAAATTGCTGACCCTGGTTTAATTACCAGCTTTTAATCACGCAATAACAAGCTGTTTCAGTACGGTGGTTGCTGTATCAGCACGGTTATTTTGTGCCAACAAGAAAGTTCATTCATCTGTTATCAATAGAGTATTAATCATTTTGAAATTCCTCATTTCTCAACTTACACAGTTCTGTCACTTGTTGAATAAAAGGTAGCGCAAGAAATACTACAACCACTTCCCAGGTCACACTGGATATTACAGCTGTACTGAGCCTAGAGAAAATGACATTAAATGTATTTGTTTACTGGCAGAGTTTCAATTGTAAACTGTACTGTTCACTATATACACAAGTCTTTGCCCCTTTGCCAACCAATACTACCTTCATACTCTACCATTTTACACTCATTTATGATTTTCTGTCCTGAATTACACCAAGATTTGATGCATGGACAAGGATCATGTCCTATATGCTCATCATTTGTAGCATGTTTGATATAAATTGAGATGTTCACACATATGGAGGGAAGGGAAAAATAGAAAACCTCATGCTCATAGCGGTGGGGATGGAGAGATGTAGCCTAAATGATTCATTCTGGATAGCCCAGGGATGTTTTCCCACCCTGCCTGTGACTAATGGTTTGGTGGATTCACAAATTGCTCACCCATATTTGGGATTGTGAGTTTTGTAAGAATAAATTAATAAAGAATAAGAAAGATAAATTCATAAACACTGCACAAAATCTAGTGATGAGTTGGGTTTCTAACCTTGCAAGCCAAGCCCTGTCAGCCTGCATTTGTTTTGTTACTACTTGCTCAGCATCTCTATTATGCATGGGTAATCCAGGACTTCAACTGTAGCGTAGCAGGCCATACAAGATTTTATGTCAGTGCAAGGAAATACCATTCCTTCCATTATTTAAAAGGGTTAAACCCCTGATGTTCTGGGTCACTGTTACAGTAATGCAGTTTACAATGTACAGTATATACATCGCTGTACCTTCACAGGAAGCTGATTCTAATCAAAAATGTAACATCGACTTCACAAGTAAAGCAGCTGTGCACCTTTCAATAAATCATAACAAGAGTAGGGTCTGTAGAGCTGTTAAACACTGAATACTACACAGAAGCATTTTTGCTCTGGTTAACTGTTTTAGCTTTAGCATATGTGTGACAGTAGGTGGCTCTTCAGAAGACAGAAAAAAATAGGAATTTAAGTGAGGCTGCTCTGAAAAAGCATTGAGAGAGAATGGCAACTCAAACACAAGACAAACTTGCAGTCACCGATACTTTCGTATCCTCACACATGCATGCTAAAACAGACAAAGACATCCCAGTTTATTTCTGTATAAACGGGAGCGGGGTGAAAGGCACATCACAGCTGTTATTTCACACAGTTGCTGTGCACTCACAATGAAACTATCATTTCATTACAGCATCTCTACCGAGTAATAGTTATATTTTCTGCACCAGCAATCCACGTCATATGGACAGAGCCACTTCCACTGTCTATCTTTCTCTTGCTATCTGTGCCCATCAGAGATCATTTTTAGAAAATGCACACATCCTCTGGGGTGTGAATCGTTTCTACACTTGGGCTTGCATGGCTTATTTTTTTTTATTATCTCATCTTTAGATGTTCTGTCTCTGTCCAGGCATGCAGTCAGCTGCAGTTTGCTGTGTACTGCAAAAGTTTGAAGACATTTTTAATTGGACACCAGGAATAACATTAAAGTCGCTTTGAACTGCGTGGAATCAAAAATTCATCTGAGACATATTTAAGAGTGGAGTAGCCTTCTCACCTCACAGGGGAGAGAGCGAGAGGCAGGCAGTTGTTCAGGGGGGTTTGATTTGACGTGTCCATTTGTGTGTGTGTGTGTGTGTGTGTGTGTGTGTGTGAGGATGTTTTTGTGTGTGTCTTTATGTGTTCATATATGTATGTGTTTGCCTGTTTCTGTGGACTTGTGTTTACTTATGCACCACAATTCATTGTCTATTAATATGCACTGAGTTGACATGCATTTCCTCCTCCTGTAAAGTGTGGAAAGAGCCAGGTTTCCCAAACCATGCATTGTAAATGCTACAAGTCTGGTTAGGTTGAACTGTGTATAGGTAGATTTTCAATGGACACAATGATAAGTTTAATTATTTATACACACTGCTCCAGACTCCTTGTGTTCTTCCTGGGCTAATTTAAAGGCATGTTTGGTGGTGCAGCATTCAAAATTCTCAATTTTACTATTAATAGTGAATAAATTAGGTTTGACATCTGTCTTTTGATTTTAAGGTGCTGTTCTCCAGTGAGGTTTGTTAACATTGTAATAGTAAAAATCCGTCTGTTCTCATTATAGATGTGAAGAAAATCAGATAAAATGATTTTTGTGATTGTTGTTAGTGCTTCTACATGGCCTTCAAAATGTATGTCACAATGACAACGGTGTGTATTACATATTAGAAACTGTGCGCTATTTTCTAGGTTTTATTACAGGTATACAGCATTTAGAAGTAAAAAAAACAAACTTTGTTATCCCTGATTATATTTTGCCTAGAGCAATATCAAAGCCAGTGTTTTATCTTCCTCCAAATTCCTTCTTTTCCCATTAAAACAAATCAACTGAGACATTATTTCATAAGTTTGATAAAAAGGCCTGGAGTCAGATTTGGTCAGGGAGATATGCCAGAGTCCCAGTTAAATAGCTTTAGTATTGTATTGCTATCTCCTCTGATGCTATCGTGAACAATTCCATTTATTTTTGGCCTGCCAACACTCCCAGACTTTGGAATCCATAAGAGAAGCCTTTGTGCTAGCATAAAATACATATTGTCACATCCATATTTTTTTTAATTTTTTTTTTTTGTACTGAAGGGATGAGTTTGCTTCTCATCCCACTGAGGAATCAAGGAGCTAATTTCCTCTTTTCTCATTTCATAGTCATTTCATTGTTTCATAGTTAATAGATATACTGTAGACCAACTCTCTCTTGTCTGTGATGTATTGCAGATCATGTCTTTTTTCCTCTTTTATTTTTTTTTCTCACTCTCACTGTCTTCACTCTTTTCAATTATAGTTATTTCATGCAGGATGGAAATCAGGACAAATTATCTGTGCCAAACACTGTGACGTAATGACTTTAATATGTAAGCGAAGTGACGCAAAATTGTAAAGAAAGCCTCAGTGACATAGAAACAATGAGTTAAGTGGATTGGGTAGCTGGACAATTAAAAATATGAGGACTGGACCAAATCATTGACTCTGATATGTGTACAGTTTGCACAAAGCCATTCAATTCTCTTTACTGGGAGTGTGTATACACAGGTCTGATTGTAGTTGTTGTGTTTTGGCAGTTGCTTATGGCATAAATAATTTCTGTAAACTTGTGTTAGCCACCCCTGGAGAGGCTGCAATGTGCATTACACCCCATGATATAAAAGTGTTAGATGGAACTAACAATATATTGACGATTTTTCTCTTCTATGCTATGCTTAAATTGTCAAGTGTCTCCTGAGGTGCCAGAGAAAAGGCCATGGGATCATTAAAGTGGTTTCATCCTGTTGGGATCAAGAATGTGCATAGCAATCTGGTGCAAAAGGGAAAGCTCATAAAATGTAAAAAAACAGAAATGGTTCATCCTCTGGGGAGACTGATTGTTGTAAATTTAATGGAAAATCTCCCTTACATTTTGATATATCCTGTGTACAAGTGGAAATGTGTCCCTGGTGGTGGCACAAGAGGAAGGATCAGGGGGTCCTCAATAAAATGAGCTTTCATCCTCTGTGGACGATCCTCCGGGACTGAACACATTGACTCATATTTAAATTTGGAATCTCAAGTAGAGGAGGTTATTCAGACGTGGTTTTATCACTTAAGAAATGTATACAAAATTAGGTTATTTCTGTCTGCCCCTGACCTGACCTGCCTTTATTTCATCCCATCTCGACTAATATAATTTCCTTATACTCTGCACTTAGTAGAGGAGCACTTAATCGTCTACAGTTGGTTCAAAATGCAGTTGCCAGGCTTTTTACTGGAACTAAGAGAAGAGAAGACATTAATCTCATTTTACCATCCTTCCTTTGGTTACTTATTGCCTTTGGAATTTGAAATTTGTATTGATTACCTCTTATGTAAGGTGATGATGATGATGATGATGATGATGATGATGATGATGATGATGATGATGAAGATGATGATATGACATGACAACCCAAACTATACTGTATGTTTCGAATATACATTTTTTTTAGAGAAAGAAAGGCAGTATATTTGAACCCAGTGAGCACCCAACTCCACTTTCGCCAAGAGGAACAAGAGATGTGTGAGTGTGAGGGTGTTGAAAGCAGCCACTGAAGAGTCTGCTTTAATAATTCAGAGCAACTAAATAGGTCACACAAGTATTAATTAAGCAGAGCAGGGTATGGGGGAGGGACAAGAAGAGGGAAGGTAGAGTGAAAGATAGATGGACACATAATGGTAGTTATGACAGAGAAATAACCGAGAGAAGGAGAGGAGTGTAATCAAATGGAAAAAAGTGGTGGGAGAAAGGGAGATAAAAACAGAACAAGTTAGAGAAGAAAACTGGGGGAGAAAAGGAGACAAGGTCTACATTGTATGCATTAATAGATGAAACAACGTGGGAGTTCCCTCTAAATTGTTCTGTCAAACATGTTTTCATTCCTCAACCAGCCTGGCCCCGTCACCACCGCCATCCCACGCAGACATATTGTACATACTGTACATGCAAACCAAGCATGTTAATTCACTTTCTAGCTGCTAAATCTCCCCCATCATCAACATTCGACAAAGTAATGCACACACACACTAATGCAAAAAAGAGAGTCAACTTCCACGCATGCGATCATATGATAATAATTGCTCAGGCAACCTCGGCTAACATGCATGCAAATCCCCACTGCAACAGCAAACCTGCAGTTCTAACAACATCACAAATTGTTATTAAGATGTTGAGATACAGAAAACAGTCCCGATTATTGTTTAATCCATGTCCTGCTGTTACCTAAATTGCAGTACTACACATGCACATTGGGAGCAACTGTTCAGTTTAATCAGTTTTATGGTGTAAGACTACAATATTCAGTTGGTTGTCCTGAGGATGTAAAGTGTATTGCAAGTTTACACTCTTAGCAATGAGCTGTCAGAACTCTCAGATAATCTAGCGCTGATAGCTTGCTATGTACAAAATATAGCACCCGAACTGTGTTGCACTATAAGAATTTGCTTTGTGTCACTTATCAACCCTGTTGTAGCTCTAAAGAATGCCAAAATGGAAAAGCAATAATGCCATACGTGTTTTAAAACAAGCTTGGCTGCTACATGTCGGGCTTTTTTATAGCAGTCTGCCATGGTTTATTATTATGATGACTTCTGCTGGGAGAGGGAGGCCTCAAAACAACTTCACTACTATTGAAAGAGGCATTCAAACACACAAACACAGATTCACATGGTGATAATATACCCTTATATAATATACCCTTTGTATATATTACTTTGCAAATTGCTGTTTTAATTGAGTTTCACGTAGTTTTAGCTGAGCTTTAATGGTGAGCCAGCCTTCTAAAATAAAGTGCACTAACCCCAGCTGTCTCCTGCCCCTCCTCGTCTCCTCATCGCCTTCCTCTCCTCTCTCTGAGACCAACACTCTTATGCCCTGAAGTCAGCAGACATGACAACTGCACCAGATCTGACAGTAGGCAGTGGATTATGCAAGAGCCAAGTTTCTTGGTCTAATGAAAATTTTCTACTTTTCTTCTTGCCTTTTTTTTTTTTTTTTACTTGTCTTGAGCTATAACTACAGAGTACCATGTTACTCAATCATTTATTGCTCCTGCCCACTGGCTGCTTTGCTGTCCGTGACTGATTTGGCCAAAATGAGAGCAAAAGAGCGAGTAGCTTTGGTTCAGATTAATATTAATGGACTTGCTTCTTGTCCTTTTGTAGATTTTACTGGGTTTTAGTGATGAAAATGGATGCCAAGCCTGGTTATTTAATCATTCTTGCTCCTGGTATTTAATAATTTAGTTGCTCATGGGACAAAACATAATAAAGTTGACTCATATATATTTTGTCCCATATATAAGGGTTTCCCTCGAATGTTATATATGTTTAACTTGATTTCATAATTTATAGTTTTAACAGGCTTTTTCATAATTCAGTTACTGTCAAGAATACAGTACCAAGACATCAGCATGTGCCCTGCTCATGGGTACCTCAGAAGATGATGTTGAGGTGCGCTTGAACAAGGCATGAAACAGTTGTGGAGCTGCCTAGTGGCCCACTATAGACTGTGGTTGTACTGGGCAGCTGAATGTGTTTAACTGTATAAGTACTTGAATCAATGTAGAAAAATAAAATAAAACAAAAACTGTTAAAAATTCACTTCAGTTATGTTATGCTGAACTATCACAAGTGAGGGGTTAAGACGAGTCAAGAGCACACAAGAGGATCATTTTGAATATAAAATAATAACAATAATAATAGGTGAAAAAATTCATGCTGGTACTTGTCAAAGCACAAAAAAAATTTTTGAACCAGCCACATTAACTGAATATTTATGACAGAGTTGCTACTTGACAGTGTCATGGCAATTAGATGTCAGGTTCACTGACTTCCATTCATTCTCACCAGTCTAGTCCAATTTAGCTAGCGCCTTTTCCTCTTAATATACAATATGCAAGTAATTGTGTGATAAATGGATCCGGCACCACCTAAGTCAGTAAGTAGTAGTAGCAAACAAGCAAACGTATTCAAACAGTAAATGCATATACACAAAAATGTAAGTAGGATACAAGAGGCATCCTTTCCTTGTGGATAACCTCATATTTTTAGTCAGGGAACCAGACCAATTACTGTGTCTGCTGTCAGCAGAATGTAATATGGTGACAAATGCAAACCGAATCATGCTAAGTGATTAATTAACTGGATTGTACGGGATTTAGATGGGACATAATTATGAACATATATACAGACCATTAACAACCCTCAGTAATTCTTGTTCTCTGTACCCTATCTCAGATGGTTACACTACAGATGACATTGAGTTCTACTGGCGAGGAGGAGACAATGCTGTGACGGGGGTGGACAAGATTGAACTGCCCCAGTTCTCCATTGTGGATCATAAGCTCATCTCCAAGAATGTCGTCTTCTCCACAGGTAATGGTAATGAACAGGTTGAAATGCATGAATCACTAAAAGAGACCAAGTTAGGCTTGTGCTAGTTGAATGTACAGGGTTGAACAGACAAACAGCAACACCAGTACAACATAAAGCAATCCAGTATTATCATCCCTGAAATAAATATTCTCTTGAAGCATATATGTTAAATTTATTGTACATTCACACACACTTAACCGTTATTACTTCGCCTTTATTTCCATTAAAAAAGCCCTTTCATAATTTTCTGTCTCTTTGGGTTATTTCATGGCATTTCATAAATATTGACTAATTTCACTGTTTGCACTTATTGATATGAAAATAGCATCCACTAATTTCCAGAAATGCAAAATGTTATGTAAATGTATGAACACACATACAATCCTTCGAATGAAGTTCCGTCCTGGGAGACAGAAGACGCGATGACTTATTTAACAGCAATAAACAAAAAGAATGCTGTCTGATACAATGAAATATTCATCTCCTCTGCATTTTCATATTCATGAATTTGTCATGCAAGCAAGCAATTGTAAGCGGGACAGCGGCTCTGCTGAATACAGTTTCTTTGTGCTGTATTGAATGAGAGCAGAACATTAATGCAATAAGAACGTAGAGACTCCACCAACGAGAGGACTTGTTTTGTCTGCAGGGATCACACATTCCACACAACCCTATTAGTAACATAATGCTTCTTGATGAATGCACAATGTTTGTATGCATGTGTGTGTTTGTTGCCCATTACCATGCTTGCAAGTAAGTCTACCCCAGTGTGTCCCCGCATTGTGCCTGATTTTATTACCTTATACAGAGATGTGGTAGATGGGGGATTCCCTTTTAACGCACTGTCTATTGCGATATGGAGGGAGCGACCTGAGGGTCAGTCAGAGATGCAAACATCAGCACAAGTGCCTGGGCATTTATCCAATACAAGTGTCATGTTTCACTCCAAGGATAGGCAATGTCATTGTTGTCCTTATGAATAATAAATATTCACCGTTGCGCCTCCGTCCTGTCATTTACTACCCAAGCTATTTCCTCACTTCATAAAGAAATAATTCAGTGATTTTCTTGGTGGCTCATGCTAACATTAGCTAACTGAAAAAGCACATCTAAGTGGTGACGTTCCAGGAAGAGCTGAGGCTGGTGGATTGTTGGTGCTTTCATTAAAAAGACTTAATCTTCCTCCCTCGCGCCTCTTCCATTTCTGCATGACTTTGCAATAAACTGTATATTATGTAATATATGTGTATTCTAGCTCTTCTTGTGCTGCCTTTCCCCATTCAGTTGTAATGCAACCCAAACCAAAATACAACCAATTCCCTAAGGAGATAAATATGTGTGCTTATACAATTTGCCCGTATGTGGGCTTATTTCAAATAGAGCAGAGATAAGCAAAAACAAGAGGATCCTCAACAGACAAACCATCAAACTTCTTGCAATATTGTGTACAAACACAGGCAGTGGAGAACAGGTAATTCTGGAGAGCGCTGATGCTTCGGTTTAGTGGAGACAACAAATATGGCTTTTTACCGAGTGCTTCTGCAATGGACAACCCAGGGGATGAGAAACTATACTCAGGATGGGCCTGAATAGTTCACACCCTAGTTGCTGTATGTCGTAATGATACACAGTATGGAAACCTAATGTTGATAAAAGAGCTTGGAAGAAGAACTGCTGAAGGAGTACAGTCTACATTTTAGGAATACTCTCACAACTTACGGAAACACTTTTCAACCATCATACGAGGCTGTAGTTCTGACACAAGTAGCCATTTCATTGATTGAAGTCAATCAACAGAAAACTAAACAACAACAATGTTAATGATCAATCAATTGTTTTGGTCATTTATCAAGCAAAAGTGCCAAACATTCACTGGTTCCCTCTTATGAAATGTAAGGATTTGTTGCTTTACATTGAGTATCTTTCTATTTGGAAGTAATTTGAAAATGGGAGAGAGTTTTCACTATTTGCTTTTTTTTATAGAGTAAAGGATTAATAGATTAACCCCCCAAAATAATTGACAAATGAATCAATAATTAAAGTATTTCTTAATTTCTATGATTTTTGAGAGAGACTTCTTACCAGAAGGTTTGATGGAGGCTTGAACCTTGTTATCCTTTTTTGTGCATGATTTGTAAACCTAGGATTAATGACAAGGTGCACAAAATGTCTGACTTACACCAGAAACCAACATTCTTACCTCTCCTACCAACAGTCAACTTTGGTTGCTCCTTTGATCATCAAAAAAAACATTCCCTAACCTTGAACAAGTAAGATTTAGCACCTAAATTCAACTATACCTTTACCATAGGGGTGGCAGATCAGAAACCATCACTGTTTTCTGACAAATTACATGTTTTGTTGTTTTGGTAGGAAGACTTATTGTCTGAACTTATGCTGAGGTCTGAGGTCATCCCAAAATATACACTGTAAGGGAGAGTTATCTCTAAAATAGCATAATCAGGAAACACAAAGTCCTGGAGACCTGGCAGCTGTTGCAAATACTGTGGAAATGTGTCACCTAACATTGCTTGTGCTTGCTTTTTTTCTTCCCCCGTCCCCCGCCTGCAGGTGCTTACCCTCGTCTGTCCCTGAGTTTTAAGCTGAAGAGAAACATCGGGTACTTCATCCTGCAGACATACATGCCTTCTATACTTATTACCATCCTCTCCTGGGTCTCCTTCTGGATCAACTATGATGCCTCTGCAGCCAGAGTGGCTCTAGGTGAGGCCTCCGATACAAACATAGACAGATAGGCAGGACTCGTTGAAACAGGGATTGACACTTAGAAGAAGATTGCACTGAAAATACTGAAACAGATTGACCAGGGAAATCCAAGGATAAGCTATACATAGATTTTTTTGTCATTCACTTGAAGGGCAAATAGAGACAAGAAACCTTGGGGGTGACAAGTTGAGGAAAGAAAAATATTTACAACATATTTCACATTTAGTAAGACAAGAAAATCTGTCGCAAACCTAAACACTGAATATATTGAGAAAGGAAAAAGCAAAGACCTGCTTGACCTGTGTCCCATATAAAATACACTGTCTTTTCCTACAATATTCATCAACACAGGCCATGACTTTTCACTGTAAGAAATCCTATTTATACAGTTCTTCAAATCTTTAATTTTTGATCTTTATAAATAAATTAATTAATTACTTTGCTTTGTGTCTTTATTAATTCTAGACACGAACCTTATACAGTCTTTAAAGAAAGCAGAATAGCACTGTGCTGTTAACAGGGTCAAATATCCACCCCAGTACAACAAATGTTGCTCTGTCCCCTCTGTCGTATTATGAAGTGATTTGTTTCCACTCTGATTCGAGAGCCTCTGTGCTTTTCTGGAAGTCACAATTTCGATTATGTAAACCTCATGTAGCCTGTGAGGTTTGTATTGAGCTTCTAGCTTTCTCTGTGTTTATCAGAAGCTCCCTGCCTTCTTTTCACCCATCTCCATCCACCCAGCTTCATCCATCCTATCTTTCTACCCATCCCTTGCTTTAGTCGACAAGGCAATTTCACTGATTGACAACTGAGCTGCATTTAGTGATCCGGGGGAAAGGCATGCATGGGATTTAATGAAAAAAAAAAAAAAAAGGTAATGCTCCATAATGGAGGCCGGTCAGCAGAGTTGGTAAATGTTCGGTCACCCCCCAATCTACACTAGATTCAGGAACCACTTTACTCTGACCTGGTTTCAGGCATTAAAAGGGACCTGTAATGGCTGAATCACATGGCCACTGTGCTGCAGAAATCCTTTGTTGTTATTGTTAAGCTCTTGCAGCAACAGCTTGGGAAAATTGCCTGAATCCTATTTTGAACAGTGGTCACCTGACAGCTTTGTGACAGCTGTATAATAATTTAGTAATTGTTTACTGAGACTCTCAATAGAAATTGCCTTAAATAATCACACTGTGTGTGCTTTCAAAGTAGAATATACAGGTGCGTGGGGGAGGATTCGTGAGCGCTATAGGAGCTGAGAACACAATTATTAAATCATGCATGGAAAATCATATTTAAGCTTTAGAATCGGGCCTTTCATGCCATTTATAATTCCTGCATTATAGATAATACCATAGACACACACACTTGTAAGCACACTACATCCAAGAGTCGGTGCTTTTCTGAAACAACAAAAATATGAAATTACTGCTAGCAAGAGTTAGTGTGTCACTCATAATAAGCACAAACTCAGCACATTGATATGCACAGTCAGTCTGACAGTAACTATCCCCACAGCTTGCTGGGCGAGGCTTTTGAAAACAGCCTACAACTTTTCTCAGTAGGAGTTCTCCGCTAATGAACCAAGGTTGACATTTGAATTTCAAATCGCTGCAACGCTTCAGGTGCACGTCTTTTAGCTCGTCTCCCAAAGCATGGTTTGAAGTCGTGGGGCTAAGCCCCTCAATTTCATTGGTCCTGACAGGCTTAATCAAGCACAGACATGGTATCAAGTTGATCACAAACATGTCTTGCAGTCGGAAGGATTAGGACTGTCACACATTCAGTCAGGAAAGTACAGTAAGTAAGGGTTTCAGGTGATTGTTGCTATTGAATTAATAAAAACAAAAATTTAAGAAGTAATTTTGTGAGTGCTCACCTCACTTAATTGTTGGGTCTCTGTAAATAATATTATAAAAAGTATGGTCTAGACCTGCTCTATATGAAAAGTGTCCTGAGATAACTTTTGTTAACTAAATTATATATAAATAAAAATAAAATTGAAGTGAACTGAATTGAAATTATTAGTGGTTACTACATAAAAGTGTCATAATTTCAACTGCTGATATGTAGTTTATGAAGCAATACTAATTCTTTTTTTTTATTTTAACATTCTTGACTCACACTATTTCTGTCATAATATAATGAATATGGTCTTTCTCCACCAGGTATTACCACGGTGCTCACCATGACCACCATTAACACCCATCTGAGAGAAACCCTGCCCAAAATCCCTTATGTCAAGGCCATAGACATGTACCTCATGGGCTGCTTTGTCTTTGTCTTCCTGGCTCTGTTGGAGTATGCGCTGGTAAACTACATCTTCTTTGGACGGGGCCCTCAGCGTCAGAAAAGGGCAGCTGAGAAGACAGCCACAGCCAACAACGAAAAGATGAGGATGGATCCAAACAAGGTAAGAACAGCTTAGCTTGCCTCTGTAGTTTGTAGACCTGCATTTTATTTTTTAACTTGTTAAAACTTGATTTTCCTCAAATTCAGAATATTTTTTCAGAAAAATGCCATGACAATTGAGCAATTGACAATTCAAGCACATACTCTAGGTGAGCTCCCATATGCTCATATTTTCAAGTGAGGGCAGTTTTTTCTTTACTCTAGATTTACAGAATCACATATTTTCTTTACTTTGCAGTGAAATTTTAATTTAATTATTCATAAAGCTGTCTAAGGAGCTCAGAATAATTACTAGCAAAGAAAAGAAATGTCACCACTTCAAATGGAGGGTTGACCTAATGTTTCCTGCCTTCACTGTGCCAAGTAGAGCCAGCCTAATAAGGTTGTATTATCCCCATTTGAAATCCAAATGTGACATGTTGCCAGCTGAAACAGAGGGAAAGAAGGTCTCTGAGCCACTTGGCTCTTTGTCTTAATAGAAAGAGTTGCGTTCACTTTCCCATTTTGTGCTCCCAGCTGACATGAACCAAATGCTCACTAGCAGAGATGCAAAATGGCCACGATAACATGGCTGCACACGAACATGCTGATATCAGTTAAATGCAAAACACTGTCTAGAACTGAGTGGAAAAACGGTTGCATTAATATCCTGTGACATCAAGTGAAGGCAAAGGAGGAAAGCAAAACTAGACTTGTGTTTTGAATACTTTGATAACAATATGCTTTATTAAAGAGCAATACTAATAACGGTGTACTGCAGTTTATGTCCACAAGTATTTGCAGTTACTTGTGAACACAAGGCCTACACAAATTCACCCACCTTCCACTACTTTTCCGTTGCTCAAGTAACCATGGCAATTCTGTTTGCTTGCAGTGGCTGGTGGGGAATGTAGTTGGCAGAGATGATACTCTGTATGCAAGAATGAAACAAAGGGATCTTGATGGTCATGACTCGATGTGGGAACCAATCTTTGTGGATGACGCAGCAATTGGACTTGGCGATCAAAAGAATAAGGTACTACAAAAATATATTTAAAACATGTCAAACTGGGTTAAACTGCTACTATACATTTACAGCATGAACTACTACAGTGTCTTAAATTTGTATTATTGATTTTTTTGGCCACATGGGGGCAGCAGAACAAGATGTAAACACAACATTAACATATTATGTGTTACCAAACCAAACATTTGCCTGTTCACACATCCAGCAGACATGGAGTAGCATTAGAATTTATTGGAGTTGTGGTTCAGCTGGTGAATATAAGTCCAGTATCCTTAGGAGTTGATCTTCACCAACTCCTGAGGGAAATATCTGGCTCTGTAGCTCCCAAATACTCCATTATGTTCACCAAGTAGTCGCTAACTGTGTCTGTCTGCTGTTTGGTGCTGGACGGGTAAAACCAAAACAATGAGCTGAAAGATGCTAAAACGGTCCATGGATAATGATAATTCTCTGTGGGTTTGTCACTAGGAGTGGCCCTTTTCACATTATACATAATCATTTTACCCATAGTGAATTAATATATTCTGAAGAATATATTGTTAATATTTATTAGAGTAACAAAATGTTGTATGACATTAATACACTAGACAAACTTGACTCTTTACCTTTGGCAGATGGACCCACATGAAAACATCCTTTTGGGAACCCTGGACATCAAGAACGACATGGGCGTTTCAGAGCTGGCTCTGGGTCTCAATGACCCACGAAATACCATGCTGACTTACGACAGCTCAACTCTACAGTACCGCAAAGCAGGGCTGGCCAGGCACAACTTTGGCCGAAACACACTGGAGTGCCACATGACTCAAAAGAAAAGCCGACTACGGAGGCGCGCTTCACAGCTAAAGATCACCATCCCAGACTTGACTGATGTAAACTCTATTGACAAATGGTCGAGGATGATCTTCCCAACTGTCTTTTCCTTCTTCAACATTGTTTACTGGCTTTACTATGTCAATTAAAAGAAAAGAAAAAAAAAAACGACATCAGTGAGGGCAAGAACAAACAGCAAAATATGTTGCTCATTTCTCGTTTGTATCTGGTTTGTTTCATTTTTACGTGATCTTGTAACACTGGACTGAATTACTATATTCAGGACTGGATTTATCATATCTTGGAAACCACATTTGCTGGCTAACACGTGAAAACCTTATAGAAGAGAGATTACAAACATATAAGGTGCCTGTTCCTGACTAATTGTTTAAAATTTTACATATTTTGTGAATAGTGTATCTTGCCATTTTTTTAAATCTTTGTCTGCATATCTTTTTTTATGTTTTTATTATTTTAGATTTACAGCATACATGATTCATAGCCAAAATATCACATCAGTTAAATACAAATTGACATATTTAAATGACCGTTTACTTTCACTGACACTACTTAAAAAGTGCTGAAGCAAGTTTCAGGTCAACAGGGTTTTATGTCAAAAAAACAAAATGTATTGTTACTAGAATTAATTTCATACTAATAATAAAAGGGCCTGAAGTTCACAATTTACAATATCATGTAATGTTAAAAAAACAACCTTTTTCTACTTTAATATATTGGGAGCACTATATAATTTCTTTCTAAGCAAGTTCTCAGTTCACAAACCATTTTAATAAGGTGGCATTAAGTAATATCAACTAAGATCATTCCAAAACTTCCAGGTTTTTACTCAGATTGCACTCAAGAAGCCTGCTGAAGGTCAAAAATGGCATAATGGAAAGAAGCATGAAGCTAATACAGCAAATTTGGATTGTCATTATTGTGTTCTGTCCACTGTGTCAAACTTTTGAAAGAGAGTAAAGAACATAAAGAGAGAATATATATTAATATTAGTGTTTACCCGAAAGCACATATATAGCATCTATTATAGGGATTATATGACCTACAAATGTCCCTTTTCAGCTCTCTATTCTCACTTTGTTGTTGTGCAACACTGATAAAAAGAAAGTTCACAACTGCTGAAAAGGCACTTTATTAGCTATGATAATTCTTTTATGGGTCAAGAAGAACACAGATGGTGAAGCTAAAAGGACTCCATTAGTCCACAGAAAGGCCAAAATGCATAAAAAGCACAAAAACCATCAAATATCAGCTTTTGACACCATTATTTCTTTATGCAGTTGATTTTTCTTTTTGTTGCCAATTAGTTTATGTATTGTATTGGCCTCCCAAGCCAGATTATTCTAATTATTATAAATTTAAAACCTCTTAGTCATGTATTGTTTCCAGATTGAACAATGAGTTGATGGTAAAGGACATAGCCGTAAACCCAAAATGAATTTATTACAGTTAATTACAGATTATTTCCTAATGATGCTGTGCTTTTGACTGTATGTACACAAGGTAGATTTTATAAAAGATTTTGCACACACGTTCTTAAAAGCCATAGAGGCTGTACCGTAGTTCTTCTAACACCTGGTGCTTATGGGGGCTGTCTTAAGAGGAACTTTATTAGCATGACTATGATCACACTTTCTGTTTCAGTTGCAACAAGGTTAAAATGTAAAAACACAACTAGGGCTGTAATACACAAGAGAATGAACTCTGGTGTTATGGCCTCTTCTCCGCATACACAAAGTACCAAACCATTCATCAAAGAGTGAAATCCAAACTGCCAACAGAAAAGGTTTGTTAGAGTCGCTGTGAGTGACAAAGTCTCATATGTGAAATTTTACCGACATGAACATTGTTGAAGACATAGAAAGGGACAGAAGGTAACTCCAAATATCTTTCAAACATCACACTGAAATAAGAACTAGTAACTGGAGCCCTTGTCTCTTTTGTCTCACCTGCTTCTTTTGAGTTCACCTAAAACAACAAAGATCAAAAGATTTCCCCTGGTATATCATTCATTTTGATTGTGGATGTGTCAGTGAACACTTAAACATTAATATTCTACTTGTTTACTTAAAATGTAGCCACATACGGTTATGTCTCACTGCATGCTCTGTACAGTAGTAACTCCTTGATATTCTGTTTTTGATCACTTTCTCCTTTCTCACTTTCATTTGTGCTTTTTGTATTTAATTCACCTCACAAATGAGCATACATAAGTGTGTAATTACAATTTATAAAAAAAAGTATGTCTGATTGATATTGCAAATACTGTATTGAAAAATATTTACATTTTTTCTAAAAAGCATTTAAGTAACAGTTAGGACTGTTTTAAGAATGACACAATGATGCATTCACAAGCACTGCCCAACAACTGACATGTAAACTTTGATTGAACATTGTGCATAGTTCTAACTTATCAGTACAGTCCAGTTCAGTTTGAACCTTGGACTTTCACCTCACTGGTGTTTACATGTTACTCATCAAAATGAATAATTTTCACAGTGTGTTGATCTAGGTATTGAAAACTGCACATAGTAAGTAAATAGTTCTGTTTTGTTTTGGGGATTTTTTGATTGTTCTTGTGATTAACAAGATTTCTTCATCTTTCTTAATTTTAATATACCTTTCTCCTTTAAACACATGTGTTTATTTTGTAAGTAAGTTAAAAAAAAAAATACGCAAATGGATCCAGATAGATTTTGAGTTCTACTATAAAACTATTATTATTGGCATTGTAAATTTTTCTATATAGATGAGGATGAGTTGAACTCAAATTTGGGATTGTGTCCCAAAAAAACATATTTAAATAAGTGTGTATATATCAGATAATATATTATTAATCATCAATTGGAAGATATTATTCCTGTAAATAAATACCTATGAGCTTTCAACAGAAAAGACAAAAGGACATTTTCAATATCCTTTATACTGTAACGTTAAGAGAATGCAAAGGCTGATGTGAAACAATGTAAATAGTCTATTTTAAATTGTCACTTGATCACTTTTTTTTTCTTTTTGCTCTATTTGTCAAAGCCCATTTCATTGGTTTTGCCAAAATGTAACATATATTCATGAATGTAGTTGATATTCTTTTGCAGCATATATTTGCTGTAATGTGTCAGCAAAAAGTATAACAATTTCTCGTACCAATGATCAGCTAAATACAGCTTAATGTACACCACCTTTTTTGAACACACGCACACGTACACACACACACACACACACACACACACAAAGGGTCAAGTGATAATGAGGCTAGTGATGCCTTTGGATCAGCCCGAAAGTCAACCATCTCAGGTCAGCACAATTCACACGACTAACAACACTACAACCCCAAACCACAACTTCAAACCTAATAATTGTACTTAAGGAAAAGTACCTTAGTGAGCTTGTCTCAGATGTTTTCTCTGTCATTTGTTTGCTTTCTCTGTTTAACTCAAGTCCCATAATACTGTATACAGTACACATTTACAGTACTAACAGTATGACACACTTTTTCAGCATTGGCAGAATCTAAACACCTAAAATACTTTAAAGGTCATTAAGGTACTAAATCCACCTCAGCCATAGACAAATCTCAACCTACCCAATATAAATATATTTCTTAATCTTCAGAATAATACTGTATGTGGTATGACATGGTGTATTTTGAGTGTGAGAGTGTGTAGTGGATGTATGTCGGCCAGACAGTAATGTGTTTCCAAAGCACGCTGGCAACTGGCAAGAAAGGTCTGCTTCATAAGTTCTACACTTTGAATATGTGTTTGTACTTCACAGCGCTTTTTTGTTTCATATATTTTTATACTTCTATACTCCTGTGTAAAAAAAAAAAAAAAAAACTGCAAACACTGTCGTTTGGCAAAACCTTGTAAATCAAATTTTGGCAATTTTCACATTTATACTATACAGAATGATTACATTGTCCTCTCGGGATTCTGAAAACGTAATGACATGTATGCTTACAAAATCTTTTCATGATCCCTTGTATAAAGTTTAAAAAATACATGGTTTGAAAATGGCTTTTTTTTTTTCTTCATTCCCGGGAAGTTAAAGTTTTTGGAAATGCAAGGTTTTCATCAGACAGCAGAGTCTTCTCTGGAGAGCAAGGACAGACTGACATCCTAAAAGCCTAAATGACACATCTTGGTGACAGTGTATGTTTGCACACACTCACAGAAGAAGCCTTAGCCTCCTGCTGCCCTGGACTTCACTCCAAGGAGCATCAATCCTTCTTACCCTCTCAACACCCTCCACCTTGAAAAATCCTTGTATGTGCCACTCACGAGAACATTCCCAAAAACCCAGAGCTGTACCCTTCTCAAAGATAAGCCCTGTAAAAGTCAGTGTCTGTCTTTACTATGAAAAACCTATGGAAATGAATACATTGTCAATAAATATTGTATACAGTTCTAAATCTGTGAGTGTTTGTTTCTGATGGATGGGACTCAAATGGTTTATGTGGATGTGTGAGAGCATTTATAGTCAACATTTACCATAAAACCCCAGTGAGGCCAGCAGACCCACGTTAACAACTAATTATCATGCTTGAAAAATCTTGCATAACACAATTAATTGGGGTCAATTTCAAACTCTTAGCTGACACTTATTAGTCATTCATTTGTACAACAGTTGCAAACACCATGAAACTAATATCATAGCTAAAGTTACTGAGAACTCAGTCCTTTCCTTGCCCTTTTCTCACTCACATCTCCACCATTTTGGGAGGAAGGGTTGTAATATTCTAGCCTTCTAGCACATGTAAGTGTGTGCTGTATGTACTTCTGTAATTTGGTACAGACCATATTCTGGTACACTCTGTTTTTAAAGTAGGTGTTGTACTTTTACGTGATTTGAGGATTTAATACTGATGGCCAAAGTGTGTTCAGTTTTCAAACATCTTTATTCCAAAACTCAGTAGCTACAAGGTCACTTTTACACTTGCTGGCAGTCTAAATTTTCCAAACCACTGCTCATGCATTTGCATTTCAATTTCAAGGCTTCACATCACAGAGATCAGTAATACACATTAAAATGTCGAGGGAAATAATGCATGTCTGGAGTTGAGAGGTGCTACTACTGCTTAGGTATTGTGACATCAGTACATCCCTACTGGATTTAACTATGAATTAAAAAAAGATGTCTGTTTATTTTTATTTATGGAAAAGTGAATTAATGAGACCAATTTTATAACGCATGGAACTGTTCAAACAAATAAAAACTAGTTCTTCTCTTAATAATTTAAGAGCAGCAGTCACACAGCTTTATCTGAACTTTTTAAGCAAGGTTATGCACAAAGTCCTCTTATCACTACATGTGTGAGTGTCCTGCCTCTCCCATGTGAAAGGGAAACACATCCCTGTTTATTGACCATAACAATCTTTCCCTTGCCTTAACCAACTTAAGTTGCCTAATGTTAACCATAACCATCATCTCTCCCTCACCATAACCACACTGTAGTTGCCATATGCAGATATTATAGAAAGTGTACTTTTTTTTTTAAAGTTGGCATTGGATTGAAAAAAATTCAAAAATCGTCCAATATTAACATTCTGGTGATAGGGTTGAATGGGAGGTAGTTTATAAAGACACATTTTATTTCTAAGATATCATAAATCATATGTGCTCTACACAAGGAAGCAATTCAATTCAAGCAGTTACTTGTGGGAAAAAATGAAAATAAAAAGTACATTTATCACTCTGCATATTTCAGCGCACTGGAGTTCACACATTCATTACATCAAGGCTGCTGCTCAATTTCTAGCTGTAGTATTTCTTATATAATTGGTAAAAATGACTGTACTCCAAGTATTAAGCCCCGTGTCAACAGTAGATTATCATCAACAGCAGTTGTTGCCTTTGTAGTACAGCAAAGATGACTGCCAAAGGCTAAACAGTCAGTGTACCTTTGCAGAAATGTGCTGTCAAAGGTCAAAAAGGCAGTGTACCTTTAAGAAAACATGATTTTGGCTGTGAACAAGGAATCTTGTCAGCGTGTCATGGAGGTTTGAACTCAGCCAAGACACCTTGCAGCCTGGTTTATTAAATCTGTTAGAATGCAATAATACTGCAGCTGCCTTTTCAAGGTCTCAAGATGGAACAGCAATTATTTACATCTTACTTCCACTCAAAATAGCCTCTTTTCTATTCTTGCCCACTTTATCTCACATACGGGATCCTTCACTTGCACCCAGGGATTGAGTTGGTGACTCAAGTTGTATACTCCAATAATATGTGAATAAACCTTTAGACCTGATGTACAAGTTCACTTCAGTCTTGATTCAAGCACAGTGAGCATTTCCTCAGGATCCTTTAATGGATCACATTGCGTGCCAACAAATGCTCCTGAAAACACATGTAAACAGCTCTCAGTGTTTTTAGCTATTAGTGCTAAAGCTTTAAACTACTGCCACTAGCAACGTGGCTAATGCTCTTGCCGTATAAAATAGTTCAACATGGTAATGTAGTAACACCATTGCATCGAGTACATTTTAACAGTATATACCAACACTTCAGGAGCTTCACTTTAAAATTTGGTTATCTAAGGGATATTTTAGCTAAATGATCTAATCACATCTAATAAATTTGCTCAGAACAAAATACTGTTTCCTTAAGCCACTGTATAAGAACATGTGCATTTATTATAGTAATTCAGACAGTGTATCCTGGGTGATATGAGGTCTTTTTGATTCAATACCACATCATTTCTTTGATAGTTGCTATGATCATTCTATGGCTGTCTTAATATTAAAACAGACAACTCAACCAATATCTGAAACATATCATCAAGAAACCATTGAGCTATGGACCAGTATACCACAGCCAAATAGGTTGATCTTACAGACTTCCAAGATGAAAAGTACTCATGCTAAAACTGTAGGTGGCTCCCTTCTAGTCATGTGGACATGATCAAAGATTCCCACTATGACAAGTTGGAATGCTGTACCAGTGTGTGGTGGTCTTGTCTTGTGGTTCAAGAGGCAGACAGGCATGCCCAGAATGTCCCTGGTTTAAATCCTGCTACTGACATGAAGCTGTTAATGAGAGAATGTGATTTCTGGAAGACAGCAGTCACTACAGACTGCTGATATGAAGCAGCACCACATGACTGCATACTTTAAAACATCTGACAGAGTGTCACTTCTGATGAAGTAATGCAGGGATGAATGAGATGCCACAAAATAAAAACTGCAGTGCCTCTGGGCGGAGCACTGAAACAATCCAAAATTCCAGTGGAAGCTGTTTGTTGGCAGATATTGTGCCATCTCAAGCTTATAATGTGTTTGTGTTCAGAATGCATACATAGCACAGTGTAAGCCAGCTTAATCAAAAGGATCTGCATCCCATGGCAACAAAGATCTTTTCAAATTTGCATTGCCTTTTTCATACGAGCACAGTGTGATGCTGAGATTTGAAACGGAGCCACGGTGGTGTAGAAATAGAGCTCTGGTGGCTCCGGATAGGACATGAGTCATGACACAGAACTGTAGGCAGGCCTGGCATTACAACAAAGACATTAGCGTTTAATTCAAAATGCTCCTTTTCATCTTTCACCCACAACACCCTTTTTGGTGATCACCCACAGCCTGTGTGTGTGTGTCTCTGCGCATAACCCACGTCGTTGTTCATCTAAATCATCCAGTGTTTCAGATTAAACTGACAAAGGGAAGCTGCGTTTGTTCAGCCAAGATATCATACCAGCATTTTTGTAAAGGGTGACTCACCTATGAAGGATACTTGTGATATAAAAGCATGACTTCGTGAGGAATTGCATCAGAAGCAATTGAAGAAGATGAGACGCCGGAAGTGTGCTTAACTGTATGCGTGTGTGTATGTGTGTGTTTGCCCATATAAAAGCCTGCTTTCCACTTTTGTAAATTACTTGTGTGAATCATGTCTGACACTGCAAGACTTGCTTTAGCAACACTCTGTCTGTCAGCATCACTGATAAATTAGTGTTGTACCTTCCACTGCAGCGGCCATAGCTACAGGTAGCTTAAGGACTCCAGCACAGATACACAGTACAATCAGTAACAGAACCAGTGGGTTAGTCTGGCAGCAGTGCCTTAATGGCAGATAAACATCCAGAGACAAATAGTTTCCTATAGCCACAAATAATATGTTGTTTAAAGGCCTCTGTCTGGGAAACAACCCCCTGTTGTCTTCACTTTGAATTTTCTTTTAGTCTTTGCTCCACCACTGTTTCCTTACAGGTTTTTTTTTTTGTTGTTGTTGTTGTTGTTGATAGATACAAGGCACTTGAACAGTGGTGGGTAAAACAATCTGTAATCAATTTATATTACTCACTTGTCAACTATTGACTTTCAGCACATTCAACAGTGACAGAGAGTCTGATGTCTCAGCTTGTTGTTTTTTGTCGGTCTTGGAAAATGTCAGACTGACCAGGTAACATAATATTACAGTGATTATAATGATGTGAATATAATTTCTACTGACGTTAAGACAGCATTGGCATTGTCAAGTGGACTGGTACAACGTTACGATAGTTGAGCCCACTACAAACAAGACTGGTAGGTCCAATAAATCTCTAACTGTATTTATCATATTTCATTTTGTGGCATTATGTAAGGTTCTATGGATTTATTTATTCATTCATTCATTCATTTTTTAACCATCTAAGTCAAGTTGAGGAAACAAGCACTCTTATTGCTAGGGCTCCTCCTGGTCGAATGCTGTGACTGGTTTCAGTCTTGTGTTCACAGATAGCTGATGTTGTCTGTTTCGGTTTTCATTCAGTCTAGTCCAGTGAAAATATGCAGACATGGAAACTAGGTAACATGGCTGACTTGACAAGGCCAGAAACATTGCTCTGAACAAAGTGCTGTAATGATAAGACTTTATTTCGCTTCACTTTGGTTGGCAAAGTCTTTGCCCATCAAAGCTGTTGAGCTGAGCTGAGCAGTTTTCTCTGTCAGCAAGGCAGAATGAGGTTGACAGATTAAAGCTTTACTTTTGTTAGTCTGCTTTGTTCATTTATTTTCTCATCTTACGAAACTTCAAGAAACATCTTTAATTTCTCTGTCTCAGCCTCTCTGCCTCTGTATGTGTGTGTCCCTAGTTAATTAGGAGGAATATATGTTAATGGGACGCTGCTAGCAGACTAATTAAGATTCTGATTAGAGCGAAGATACTGTCAGCCAGTCCCGATGTGTGCGCCCATGTGTGTGTCTTGCTGCTGGCTCGCTTGTCGAGGAAATCACCCCAACTCTAACATGCACTGGATGAACACATTACACAATGTATTGTATCTGTTTGTTCTCTGGTTAGAAAATGAAACAGAGTCTTAGCTACAATAGTGAATTACCATTTTAGCTTGATTAACCTACTCAGCCAGAAAATGTGGAGTTGGATTTGTTGAGTAGGAGGTAGTCGTAGCCAGGGTGCAAACTCATCATTTGGGCTTGCAGAAGACCACAGGCTGAATTTAAGTCAGGAACACAGTGATCCATCTAATAATGGGTTTATTTGTGTGTGTGTGTGTGTGTGGGTGTGTGCGCATTTGTCTTTCTCTCTGTCTGTGTGTGTGTTTCTGTCTCTGCTCATTGTTTGTGACTGTGCTTATGTTTGTGTGTTTTTGCCACTTTGTTGTGTTGCATGGTGTCACTTTGAACCTTGCATGCTACAGTGTGCAGGCAGGCTGTGTTTCTTCGCGCTGGAAGAAAATCAAAGATTTTTCCCTCATGTTGTACATCCTTCATAGCAACAGTGTATGGACAAGAGCCAAAAAAAGAGTCATATTAACAATTCCTTTTGTCTGTCTCTGTCTTGCCTTCTCCATTTCTTCCCCTCTATTAATTTTCTCTCCAACACTCTTTTCATCCTTCTCTTCCAGCTTCCTTGTTTCATCACATTTTTCTATTTTTCTAATGGATTTTCTCCAGTTTTCTATCTCCAGCATTGCCCACATGCTGTGCCATGTGCATTGCAAAGGCGAAGCAAGAATCCAGCATCTGGAGGTTGTAAGAAAGAGTGACACTCCTCTGCTGCAGGGAGCCTTCACAAATGACTCACTCATACAGAATGCGCATCATGATTGATGTGAGCATTGAAGAATGAACTTCAGAGATTAGATTAATTTATGACAGGGAGAGATATTTTGCTCAAAGTCACTTTGATTGTGTACACTGAGCTTCACTAACCATTGAAGAAGGAATAAGAAACATCTATGTAAGATGTAGCAGGTTGAGATTCCACTTTATGATTTGTTGTGTGGACAGAAATCATCGTTTGAAGTGAGACTTATATTTGTCAAAGACTGAAATGCTTTAAACTGATTGATTAAGTCTTTCTGTTTCCTTTGACATTTCGAATGGTTATGATGTGCAAGTAGCAGTGTTTTAAGGTTGTTTGAAAAGGTTAGGGGCAAATTATAAGAAATTACAGTGGACCGTTACACACTCACCGCCTCAGGTGAAGATTAATAAAAACTTTATGGTGCAAAGTAGGTATCAGGGCCATAAGACATTTAGCGTGGATTAATCTTGTGGCCAGCAGTTATTGTGGTTTGAACCCCTGAATTTAAACAGGATTTTGTTAAGTTTTGTGATACTGTTGAACCTAGCAGGCAACAAGTATGAAATTTTTGCTAAATTAGTCATTTGTAGCCTGTATACACACATGCATACATGGTATACTAACATGCAATGACAAAATGCAATTTAAAACCCAACAAAAGAAAACTTATCAAATGAAGAGCAGAAAGGGAATGTCTTTTTGTTGGTTTTTTACTAAACTGGGCCCTAAAATTACTTAATTCACCTACTCAAAGTTATTGTAGCAGTAAAATTACATTGTAGTTACTTACAAAGGAGCAACTAGAATGTTAGCGGCAGGCTAGCAGCTTTAACTCAGTGTTGAATGTCCTCAAATTAGTGAATATATTCCCTCAAATTAAACACATAAAGTTATTACATTCATTCCAATTGTCTGTTTCCCCTCTTACACCCTCTTGCTTGATGCTACATTGGACTTTGTTTCAGCACTCTTTGTTAACTCTGTGCTGGTTAGCTCAGGCTGCTAGGAGCACACATGCCACTGTGTAATGAAGTACAAAATAAACATTGAACGTCGTGAATATACTTCAGGCTTTGGTTGTTAAACACAATGTTGCGTCATCCTATAAATGTATTTTAGTGGATAACAGATTATTCTGTTAAAATGTTAAATTTCTAGTTCATCTAGACAAATAATTAAAAACTTTACCCCTGACACCTGCCATCATCCTTACAATACAATGATATATAGTTGTTCTCCAGAAAACACTGGATAGTAAGACTCAAAGTAAAGCACCTGTGGCATACCTAGGCTCTATATTTCATAGCTAAAAGGGGAATTATTGTATTTTTTTCCAGTGACAATGCTGTTCCTCTTTCTAAATTCTTAGCCTTTCACAGCTGCAAAGCTTCAAATGTGAATGTACATTTTGGTATTTGACACTTCACAAAGAAGTGGCAAGAGAACACTTTGCTATGAAAAGTACTGCATGTTTGACATCAAACTTATCTATTTAAAAGACAGACAGTATCAGAAAAGCCTTGGGTGACTGCAGTGACACTAAAGAGACTGACCTTTGCCTTACATTAACACAATACATGCACGTACACATGCACTTGCAAAGCCATGCAGCACCGTTTGAAAAACGGGCTGGATTAGAAGAAACACATTATCAGAGGCTGAGGTGGGGGAATGCCATTAGTCATGAGCCATCAGAGCATACCTTTTTCCTACCCTTTAAAAAAGTGCACCATAGCGCTCTGACAGTTTGGTGGATAGGAGACAACAGTTTAGTGCAGACCTGCCATAACCACTGACGTCCTTGTGTGGGAGGTGCAGAATAACAATGAGTGAAGATAAAACACCTTAAATTTGTTTAGCCTGGGAGGAGAAAACACATTTGCTAAATGCATTGCTCTGGTCTTAGAATGAGCACAGGCCATTGTAAGAAACTGTTCAAGAATTCTAGGCCAAAAGCCAAATAAACATTGGTAGTAGCATAGGTTTTCCTGTGAATTTAAAATGATTACTTCCTGGGAATGTACAGTATTTCTCCCTGGATTTCCAGAATTTCTTGCCATAAATCAATTCTGATACTGCAGATAATATATCATATTGTGTTTGCTCTAACTTCTTGATGTTATTTATTTCATATTAATTATTAATCCTGAATAAATGAGTGGAGAAACCTTAAAAATGCAGATGCTTCCCTACAGGACAAAAGGGCTCGCTGAATGGTTTGATGAGTATGAAAATAATATCATATTATACGACCTTCACACTCACCAGATCTCAACACAGTTGAACACCTATAGGAGATCTGGGATGTTTCAGACCGCTGTATTTTTTATGGTTGGGATGACTGTTAAACCTAAAATTGAACGTGGTGTGTTCATGCCACAGAAATAACACGGAGCACAAATGTGCCTTGTACAATGCACCTTTGACCTGAGTGCACGGGCAGATGAAGAGCAAATCCCAGTAATCCTTGCCACCAAAATTGCACTGCTCTGCTTGATGGTTACTGGCACAATCACTATTGCATCTCACAGCAAGTGGCCAAAACACAAAAGGGATGTAGGTGTGAAAAAAAACAGCCTTCACAAAAACAGAGCCATCTCACACACTGAGCCTAGCCTTTGAGGCAACATTTTCCATAGACGAGCTAGAAACCTCCCACTGTCTACTCTCTCATCATTACACACCCTCTTCCGACATCACATGCTCACCTCACATGGGAACACACACATCCAGTTCTTTCTAGTTATCCAATAATGGGTTCCTTCTGTTTAATTCCATTCAGGAAACAGGGTTGAAGTCAAGCTGTCTGACACCAGGTGGCCGTCGCAGCCATTTGAAATTCTCTGCTCATAGCCATGCCACTCATCTCCTCCTCTCGCTCGTCGAAAGAGCCGCTTCTCAACTCAGACTGGCAGAAGAATCCTCAATAGATGAAAAAAAGGCTTCTTATGGACCCTAATACCAATATGAATTTCAATAAGGGTAATCTGGCCTGTACTAATGATGCAGACTTCACTAAAAGCCAAGCAACAGGCTATTTTCTACATGATAGATGCACCCATTTGGTATATGCTCTTATGAATGCTTATCACTGACCAAAGCCAAATGCCTATTTATCAACCAAGAGCCAGAAGGACTAGAGGACAACGCACACACACACACACACACACACACACACGGACAAATGCACCCGCATACAAACGCACGAGATGGTCTCTCCAGTTTGTTGTTTCCACTGTTTCCATGAAGCGTTGGACACCCTTTGCTGTTTTGATCATGCATATTAATCACATGCCCTTTGATGTTAAACATTTATAGTGCAAGCACATGCTTGGTTTTATATATGTGCTGGCAACCATGGAAGATTGTTGCTTAGAGTTGCATGTAAATGGGTCACTCCTGATGAAGCAAAGAGAGCAAGAGAGGTACATATAGAGAAAAAGAGTGTATCCATGGAAACTATGTCAATGTCGGGATGAAATGTGCAGTACAGACACACACATTAGTCAGGTTTACTATGTCCAGATTTTAGCTTTTGTTCAATTTTGGAGACTTGCAAAACTATGCATTTTTGAAAAAAAAGAAATTTTTTAAATGTGGATTTCGTGAAACCTACATTTTCAGGGTCAAGGAACCCAGTAGGGCTAATTAGACAAAGGTACAGGTAATTAAAGTCTAGCTATCTTGATTTTAGAAGAGCAGGGTATGGAAATCCATCATTTTATTTTATTTCCAATTGCTGTAGTGTACATTTCCAACACAAAATGTAACACAAATACTGTTTTAAACTGTAATTTAACAAAATAATCCACACCTCCACACAGTCACTAAATCATGGTCAAATAAGTGGAAAAACATAACATTTGAGGTGCCTTATGATCCAACATACTTTGCTTGCAATACTTTTGTCTTTATATAAGCTATGTGAGCTCTCCAAGAGAGCATATGATCTAATTATCTGTCTGACTCCAGATTTTGAACTGAACATTGAAAAACAAAACATTACATCAAACACATACACAAAATGTCCATGTACATCCTGAGACGTTTGCTAACACAAACCACAGACACACACAGAGGAGATGAGTTTGTCCAGATTGTTTCTCACATCATCTCACCATCTGCTAAATTCACCCACACAAAACACACACACCTTCAGGATCAGTGCACCCACATTGTCTCTGGCGTATGCCAGCAAAAGCCATCGGCAAGTTCACGGTCTATGAGGCATGAGTGAGGCATGTTGGTGTGTTTTATACACCAAGAACTACAGCATGTTAAACTGGCATATACTCAAACAAACCATTGTGTGTATGAAAACTGAAGATGATACAGTAAAGTCCCTCATTTCTTAAAAGTTTGACATTTCTTTACAGCAGTATTAGCAGTAGTTTGAGTATTTAAGAGACATGGTTTGATGGTATTGCTAAGATGTTGTAGTTGCTATAAAAATACCCAAATGGGTTTTAATGTTTTTAATCACTTTATTAAGAGATAGTCTCACAACATTTATTTTTAATTTAGTCTCACAACATTTATTTTTCATTCTTTCAAAAGCAGAATATTTTATTTAGTCAAGTGTCACGTTTCACTTTGGTTTGGTTGATCAAAATATATCAATGCACATTATAGACTCTTACAAATCTATTGGTGTGATCAGATATTTATATATGCAGAAAAGTAATTTCCTTCTGCTTGTACATGTCTGTCTTTTTTCAGCTTTTCAGAACGTAATTGAAAGATTTTATCTGAAGGGTGGACTGCATTTAATTTGTACTTTTTTAGTCATTTTAGTGTGATGGTTTGAGAGTAAAATCAGGGTCATGGTATCAATTATCTACTCTTTCCAATATGAATCCAGAAAAATACATCTATACATCGTATCTATAGTGCTTTGTTCCTAGGTGAATGAACAGTAAACGGCCATGCTCATATTGCGTAATATTAGTATCATTAAAAATATAAAAAACACCTTTATGATAGCTACAGTACCTAAGGTTCTCCAGTCTTTCTGACAAAGCATCACCAATTTAAAAACAGACAATTCTTTTGCTTGTTTTGTAGCTCTGAAATCTAATACAAGAATTTTATATACAGTAAACACTTGTATGTTTAAGCAGGTGCTCCAAGGAAAAAAAAACAGATGTATATCACAGGGCAGGTTAGAAACCAAAAAATGTTCTGTATTTTCTGTAAAATATACATTTAGACACATTATTGCTTGCTGCTTTGTGGCTCCATAATGGGAAAGGAAAAATATATAGACATTAATATTCTGTTCACATTCAGGCTGTCACAATCTCCAAGGACTTCTTGGGCACCACCTAATTTGTGAGAAATAATATTTTTTTAGAATATGCAGTCATGTCACAAAATGCAACATAAGGCAGTATATAAGACACTCATCAAATTTGGAGACACTCTGTTTACAACTCTGTCGTCTTGTTGAAAAATAATGTGTTTGGTTAGCTCTGCAGTGGGATCACAACAACAGAAGTTAACCTGTCTTTCACCAGTACAGCATATGAATGAATGGGATTTTGATTAGTTGACAGTTGTCAAAATGGAATGTCAAGCTTGTTGCCAGAGGTTGCAAAATGTATTCAGAAATAAGTTGGTGTCAAACTGACTTTCACTGCACATGCTGTATGTTTATTCAGCTCTACTGTGGACAAATTGTGGGTTAGGCTCACTACAACACAGATGCAGAAAATGTTCTGGGGCAATTATCATCACCATATCTGTACTGTGGCCATTCATGTTCAAACATTCATGGGGCAATTTAGGAGACAGTAATGCATGCCCAGATGATGGTGTACCACACCAGTATCCACACATAAAACACATCTCATCACAGACTCTGATGGAATTCAGTAAATGCTTCTGGCCAAAAAAAAGGACCAAAAAATAGCGCAGATGGAAAATTGCATATAACCTTCCAAACCCCCCTCTGGCTCTGCTTTCCAAAACAGACGTCAGCGATGTTATCATCACTTGTGTACAGTATACAGTAAAAAAAACAAAAAAACATGGAGTACTGGGATGATGAGGTCATCATTTAACATCACCTCCACTTCCTGTGAGCAGCATGTGTAGAGGAAGAGAGGCGCTGTGAAACCCACACCGTGGGCTGCCTATGCCAGGTGGATCCCACAGGGTGCCCTAGCTGTGCACAAATGTTGTATAATTACGTGTTAATCTGCCTGTGTGGATAGGAAAGGCAAGTGGAGGAAGAAGCTGAACCTAACAGACTGGACTGTCTGTCTATCAAAGCCAAGAAAATGGCACATTAGCCACATTAGCACTAAATTATATGGCTCAAGATGTCCGAAATAGCTCCACTTCCACTTAACAGCACATGTGCGCCAGGCAGCCTCCTTTACACAACATTAACAGCCTATAAAGGGACATTACTTATTGAAAAGACAGTAGAACATGTTAATTTGTAGCTTATGCAACTGTTGCCTTTTGATGAATATATCTTAACCAGAGCATCCCATTGTTAAGCTGCAGCTATAAATAAATGTCTAGAATAGAGTGTGAGTGTATGTCATTCTATGCCAACTCGGAATACAAATGTTTTCATTTTAGTGAGTTTAAGTTTAGTGAACCAATTGGCTTGAATAGGATCATCGACAAATATAGATATCACACAGACATGCATTCTTGTTTGTCCCTAATCTTCTGAAGCATTTCATGCCAAGTATTGAACACACCAGCAAGTCTATAATTATAAAATCCTTTTACTCTGCCGGAAATACATTTCACTAAGTTAGGCATTCTGTGCCTCTGATTGATTTCATTTAGGAGGGATCCAGGAGAACAAAACACTGTACAAAATAGGAACGGTTGTGTGGGAGAACAGATCCACAATCTCTTTGCATTAGCAGGGATTTTAGAATCCAGAAGGCATAATACAAAAAGCACAGTGCACACATAGACAAATGTGATTATTTTCAGTTTGATATTTTGTGGGAACACGTGAAATACATAATATTTCTGAGCTGCTTTTTATTGACTTTCTTCTACAAACACTCTCAAAAGACAAAATAGTTTAAATAAGTTAACAAAAATACAGAATATGGAGTGAGAGTTTGTCAGTCTGTGATGGCAGGACATTTTACAGTTTGTGAAAAATGGTACTCATGTCTTCTTAAAGCAGGCAGATGGTCCTCTCAGTGTACATTTCATTTTTCCCAGTTTGTTTCTATGAATGTTGTGACACTGCTTCACTCTACTTCATTTACATACAGTAGGTGGTTCATGTCAGGTATATACATACATGCATATCAACAGCATAGGTTTGACAGTAAATTGATGCTATTGCAAAACGGGTATATAACATTGCATATGTGCCCGTCGAGACTGTCCTTCCAAAAAGAAGAACAGCGTCAGTGATTTCAGGAAGTGCCCTATAATATGTTTACATTCAAGTGACAAAGTCCTCTAGCAGCCGTAGTAATTATGGCAGGAGCAAAGGAGGAAGTCAGGTGACGGTATTATAGAGCGACAAAGTCTACATGGCATGACCACTTTCGTTCCCTAACCTTAACCAGAGGTTTATTGTTGTTACCATGACGATGAAGCTCTCCTTACCTTATCGAAGTACTCATTCTAACCCAAACCACAATGTTTCCCTAACCTTGACAAATAACTTATTTTAATCCAAACCATGATCTTTCCTGAAACCAAGTCGTTTTTGTGCCCGTGTTGAAGCCTAATCAAATCCAGAATGTGATGGATGTGCAGAGAACAGACTCAATGATGGCTGTGTAAAGCTGGATCAACATCCTCTGTGGCAGGTTGAACTTCCTTAGCCAGCACAAGAAGTACATCCTCTGCTGGGCCTTTTTTATGATGGAGTCAATGTTGGTCTCCCAGGTCCTGGAAGATTGATTTTCCATGAAGAATTACTTTAAACAATTTTTACTTTTAATGAACAACGTGGGTGTGGGGTGCTCATTTGCATACAGATACTGTAAAACGGGCAATATAGAGGGGGATTTTGTGTTTTGTTGTTTTGTCAGACAGATGCTCAGTTTCAGTCAACAAGGTTCTATGGTGCATCTATATGCAATGAGGTATAAAAGAAGTGCTTTAATCAAGAAAACTTGATGTAACAGTTTGGCATGTTATATTGCATGTGGGACATTTTAAACAATGTATGTGTAGTGTTTAAAAACTGCTCACTACGTACCTTGCTACCCCCATAGTAAACAGACATTTGTTGAAATCCAAGGATGTTTCTTTTGCAGTTTTGCGAGGCATTTTAAATATACTTTGTGTTCATTCTGCTTAAAATGTAAAGCAAATTTCTCAGTGCTTGAAAAACAGGCCCCATTCCAGATGCCAGTGACTGTGGTATGTTCCTGTACTGTAGCAGAGCCACTCCATTATTAAAACCATTCATAAATGCATTGATGTGAACATGTAACAGTACATTGCCTTCATTTAATTTACCATATCATGTGTTTGCATAATGCATGGAAGCCTATCAGAACTTGATTGAAATACAATACAAATTAAAGCTTCTGATCTGACACTATACGGTAGATTTGGACACTCATCATGTGCGTGAGGACATTTGATGTGGCAGCAGTGTGGCAGCTCCTGTCGGTCTGCCAGCATCCATGTTATGAATGTTGATACTGCTCATCTTATGTAATTTTAGTTTTCATGATTACTTTCCAAGCACATTCATGTACTGTAGTGATTTCTGAACATAGGCAGTATCACTTTGACAATATTTTATTGGTTTGGACAGTATGGGGATTCTCTGAGGAAAGAGCGGACATGAAATTAAAGGTAAGAGCAAGCACAATAAAACTGATTTTGTTTCTCTGTAGAGATTTATTTTATTATTTTGATTTGATACTTTGTCTCCCTCTGGCTGTATTTTGACATCCATGACAATATTGGAAGGATTGTGTTTCCCCCCCCCCCCTACACTGAGGATTATTCCAACAAACATGACAGATGACAGATGCAACATGTCAGCGTTTCATCAAATAAACACAGCCACATTTTCCAGCACTTCCATCTTCAAGAGAAAAAGCAATGGAGTTCCTCTTCCTTTTCTTTTTGAGCACAGTGCTCCAGTGTTATGAGTCATCCATTATCATAAATAAACATCCTTATTTGCGTGTAGATGATTAAAAGTCAGTGACCTTTACTGCACCACGTGTTGTAAATAATTCTAATATTATTCATTCTGCTGCTGACATTTTACTTTAAAGAGTCTTTAACTGGGGGTTGTCAGTATTGTACACGCAGTCACTGAAGACAGTAATAAGATATCAGTGGGACTATTTTAGCTGTGATGATAATAATGCCAGGGATTTAAAAAATCAAGACTAAAGCAGTTGAGCAAAAGAGACTGCATTGTCTGTTATTCTTCTACAACTTAGGAATTTAAAGAGTTGTATTTCTAAGGATTTATGCCAATTCAGATGGAGGAGCAAATGTCACTGCCACATAATAGTCGATACAGGGGAAAGTATTTTATTTCTTCATTCTTCCTTTCTATATTTACTGCAATATATTAAAGGTCTCATGAAATGTGCATTATGTACCTGGGAGTTTTGTTCTGCCATCTACTGTGTATAAAAAATATGTCCAAAAAAAGCATTTTCATAATAATATTGAAAGTACTGTCAAAATATGTTTGGTGACTTATGCTGCATCCTGTGAGGCACGCAAACATCCATCCTATGCACTGTGATCGATCATAGCTTCTGGGGTTATAAAGCCAACCCCTCGCATCAACAAGACAACAAGACTGAGTGTGCAGCAACTCTAGCTGCTCTATGAGGCTGTACTTAGGCACAGTAGTGCTTTGAGATAGATGCTAGCAATGCTAACATAGTGTTGCTGAGCAGGTATGATGTTCACCATAATCATCATCTCAGTTGACCGTGTTAGCATGCTAACATTTTCAAACTAAGAAAGGGTTAGGAGAGACAAAAGATTCAATAACAGATTTGTTTGTGGTGAAGCTTAGCAAATCCGAGTATATTGCCACGGCTGTTGTCAGAACTCACTCTGCTCCGGTGGGCCCAAATAATTTGTAAAACTATGTTGGCAATGATTGCACTGTGGAGTCTTGATACAGTTGCCACACAAGTTTTATTTCACAATGTCTACAGTGTGAATATTCCCCCTACACTGTGAAATTACAGTAACTGTCCACTGCCACCCAGTGCATACTGATTGTCTTGCTGAATGTGACGAGGTGAATCTGTTCTATAGGCTATGCATGCGTGGCTATGTGACAAATGATGTGAATGTTAATGTGCTTTGCAACCCCCCACAGCATCTAGCCTAGTGTTTGTGTGCTCTCTGATTAAACCATGTGGCCGTGGAGGATGAGTCATTCACTCGGTCAGTTAGCCAGTCCCTCTTGGCTCCTACCGAAGGCCATTTGGTTACTGGATGCCTGGCCATTTAACTGGCCAATGCTGCAATGGCACCACAGCACAGACGGTTCCTGCTGAGTGCCTCCTCTTAGCTCATCAGTGGCAGGAGGCTCACGCCAGCCATCGCTTCTGTACTCACTCTCAGCACGCCTGCCTCCAGCAGGCAGCAATTGCATTATGCTGGGTTTCGATTATTGGTTATTGCCTATTTATATGGATTTTCGGGCCTCAGCCAGACGGAGTGCATGCTGCAGTGAATAAGTCGGTCTGGATAGAAATCATCATCTGGCAGGAACACTAGAATCATCCTCCATGCAGTTTGTTTCCTTTCATAGACAAAAATTGTCTCTATTGCATTTTATTTCTCATTCAAATTATTGGCATCATGTTTGAAGAGCTACTTATGAAAATCTACATGAAGTAATAAGGATAAAGCTTATTGAATGATTTTTCTGTGAATCTGTTGAACACAGTATTTGACTGAAATGGGCCAAAAAAAAACTGAAAAGGTTTATGGCTGCATCTAAAATAAGTGAAGATAAATGAACAATATCTCAATGTCATCATGTCCTCATCAAGAAGGTAATACCACACAAACAAATGTCATTTGTGGTTTACAGGCTAACAAGTAGTGTAGTGATTAACCTGCTTCCAGATTTTCTGGTGATACTGGAGCATCCATTCAAAGGCTTTACTGAGCTTTCCACTACTATCAGTCTCCTATCAGTGTCAGACAGTAGATGGTGACTGGTGATCTAGACATTGGACCTTTATATGGATCGGTGCGTTGGAAAATGGCAAAGCACCAGGGTTGATCTGATAAAGCTCTGAGGCTTTGCAGCCCAATAGATTATAGGGGAAATAATTAGGGCTGCAAAAGGACAGAGACAAAGAGTGCATGATATGGCTTAGTGTAAATCTTTTTAACAATATGATGAGAATTTTCCTGACTGTGGCTACAGTCTAAAGAGACAGTCATACTTGATTTTCTCTGCGCATTTCAGGTCATTGTTTTTGTAAAAAAAAAAAAAAAAGACAATCTCTATCTCTTAATCAGATTTAGGCTATCCCCAAGTTTTCCCATACAACTGAGCTTACTCTCAAATGATTTTGTTAGGGCTTTAAGCTATATGTAAATGATCTCCAGACACAAAGTGATATGATAAATAGGCCTTTTTCACATGTAAATAATAGAATGAATGAATGATGGCTGAATTCCATTTAGCTGCTTCAGCTTCAGGGTCCCTATATTGTGCATGTTGGCTCACTTTAACACTGTCATGACTTACTAGGACAAACAGAGCCATTGTTAATGTTAGTAGTAACACCTGTGCTCAAAAGTTAAAATGCCTGCCGTGAAAAAGGCCTCTCTTGTAAATATTGTGAGGACCCATAAGCAGCGGGCATAGGCAAAGCAGGTAGGGTAAAATTGCTGTTTACTTGGTCTTTGTTCAAAAACATGGAAATGCTCATAGAAATGAATGAGGAGCGGAATCCGGTCTGCATGTTTATACTATGAGGCACAACAGATGATGGCAATTGAGTGAAGCTGGAGGTCAGGTATATACTGTATAGTGAATAGCAGATTAGGAGGAATGAGGGGCAGGTGTGCATGCAGGTGCTAATCAGGTGACTGAGGAATAGCAAGAAAAGCTTAGGACAGGAAGGGAACAGCAGTGTGTGGAATGACAAGGAATGTTAGAACTGGCAGGCAGGTAAAGAGTAAGAATAAACCAAGATGGAATTCTGAATTATTGTGATTTTTGATCTGTCTATACTCATATTTAAGTATATTGGATATCAGCATAAAATACTTAAGTCTGGTATTGGTACCAGCCTTTACAAACCCATGTCAACTGAACTTTGCCAAATGCAATGGTGTCTTCCTCTGCTTTTTAGTTTTCCTCAAACAACTATCCTAACCCTCCAGCAATTAATACTACATCTATATTTAAAAAGAAGAGGAAGAAGAAACAAACAGGTGTTTCCTATTATATAGCAGGTGTTAGTATTTACTGGCCAGGTCTTTTAAATGAATCTTCAGCCACAACCAATGAACAGCATATGGCACTGCAATGTAATAGCAGAAAATACTGCAGCACAAAATACCACAGGTATGTGGTCATTATGTGAGCTTAAATTAACATTTAAAAGAAAATCATGAAAAAACAAGAAAATGAAAGACACCAGACTGGACATGCAAACCAGAGGCATGTGAGACTCTCCGGCATTCCCAAAAACCCATCTGACCCCTGGACACTGTAAAACAGATCACTTTCCAACGGGTTCACCATCTTGAATCATGTTTGAAACAAACACCATGACCAATTGTTGCCAAACTCCAACATTTCAAACACAAGCAACTGATTAAAAGCCAAGGAAAGGAACTGAAATGTACCAAATACAGACTTAATGACCAGTTCCCATGTGAAGTAAACAACGCAAAGTTCTCTGCCCCATCATGAAACACTGCAGACAAAACAAACGTTTAAATTTGATTGTGGGCAAATTATACATTGAAGGACAGCTTTACCGTGACCCCAATACCACATCCTGGCTTTTCTAACACATTACATTACGCCTACCCATCAGTGACTGTAATAACATGATTTGAACCACCTCCCCCACGCTCTCCCTTCTCAAACGCATACAAATAACAGATTCTTTCCCCTGTGGTCTCCTCTGTGAACAGCCACCCCTCATATTCATGTTACCTCTGTTCTTTTCTACTATGTTTATATTTGTTTTTTTTGTTGGTATTCTGTCTGTTGCTCTCAATTGCTAATATGATAACCAGTGACAGCATGCTAAAATCAAATATCTTTTTAACCTCACACACACGTACACATAAAACCTCTACACAGACAAGTTTGCATAATCAAACACACATTAATCAAGGCAAATACTTACCAGGATGCATCATCCCAAAAAAAAAAAAAAAAAAACCCTCAATCATTGCCCCACTTCAATTCCTAAACTAGAGCATATGTGGGATCACATCAAGCTCTAATGACCATAGATTACAGTCATCAGAATTCAGTCAAGTTTTCTCTACTCACTACAATTCAAGGCAAAGATGTGTATACATAATGATTCATAAGAAAGTCCCATTAACTCACAAGTCAACCATTACTGACCCAGATGGCAGATTAACATCAATCAACAACACAGAGCTTACCATAGCAAATATCTATGGACATAATGTCAGGGTTAGCCTTCTAGGCAGCAGGGAAAGGACCCAAACGCAGACAGGAAAGGGAGACTGGTGCAGATGGATGATTTATTTAACACAAAATAAACTACAAAACAGCAAGACAAGCAGGGACACAAGGAACTCAACATGGAAGTCAGACAAGCAGGAAAATTGAGAAACAGGGAGAGAGAACGAACAATGAACTGACGAGGAACAAAGGAAAGGGACCGGTATATATAGAAGAGAGACAAACGAGCAAACCAGAAACAGGTGATTAACAAGACACAGGTGAACCTAATCAAACTGGCGGGAAACAAACAATGACAGGAAGTAAATAGCACACAAGACCAGGGATTACAAAATAAAACAGGAAACAAGACCAAAATACACAGAGTCCATGGTGGATCATGACATATAACATAGATGACCCCCTTTTTTTTCACAGATTTTTCACATCCTTATACAATTTCACAGATCTTAAAATCACCATTGGAGGAGATTTTAAAACAGTTCTTAACCCAACAATACTTCAACAACAACTAACAGGAAATGGCAATCCATGAGACAATAAAACAATATATGGAGGAGTTAGGACTGCGACATTTGGCATGCATTGGGGTAGATGCAGATGGAGATACAATATAGGAAAATGAAGCATTGCAAGTCTTTCATGTGCCCCAAAACATGAGGAAAAAGAGAAAACAGTCTCTCGCCTTGACTCATCTTCCAATTTTAGTGTCTAGCTTGAATTGTCAAACTATGTTGGCAATATTGTGTTTGTTCTTTGGAGTGTCAGGGGAGTCTGAAATGAGAAGTCGGGAGAAAAGCTTTCAACAAGACGTCTTACACAGAGTAAATCCCTCGTGTGGATTGTCAGAAAATTGAATCAGAGCCCACATTTATGGGTTAGCACTATTGAAATATTTCTAAAGCATTACGCATTTCTAGCAGCATTTAAAATGCAAAGGGGCCATAGTTGCAGTTCTCTGAGGGCTGAGGTGGAGAACTACTTAAGGGATCTATGGGTTTTAATGGGATCCGTCACATCCATCCCTGGTTGTTTATGTAAGCAGTAACAGAACGGCCTTATTCACAATGACAGCACAACACTTCCTGTAAGCATGTAAAAGCAGATGTTTATAGTATCTCCTCGCTTATACACAAGAGAACCAAAAGAGAAAAATTATGTTTTATTATTGAAATAGAGAGAAATCCTCAAATTTTGTTTATTCAAGCAGAGAGTGAAGGTCTACCTTTTATCAACAAGATAGTGCTTTACTGCAGACAAACTGTTATTGTATTTTCTGCTAGCAGTCATGGTAGATGCCATGTGCCAGGCCAAAGGAAAACAGTAGACTTAAAGTATCTTAAAGTATATTTTGAAGCAATAATATGCTTCAAATTGTAGTCTATAGGCAGTCAAGTTTCACAGCAGTCAAGTCCAAGTCAAGTCATATATACAGTATATATATATATTTGACAGAAACAATATGCCTCCTATTACTTTTTTGATCAACATAATAAGGAAACATTTTTAATGAACCTCTCAGCAAAGTGTGTTAATAAAAATGGCTATATTGGCCAACTCAATCATCATCTATTAAAAATGTCAGTGGTGACAAGAGACAGGATGTGTTTATTTATATTCAATATTTAACCATAATCACAATCACTCTCTAAATTTAAACCACGATCCCTCCCTCATCTTAACCAAAGCATTTTTGTAGCATACACCTAACCACACGCCCAACCTCCACCCCAACCACCTGCTTCTGTGCGGTACAAGAACGTAGCACTTAGTGGATTAGAAAAAAAGATTCCAGTGAACACAAGCTCTATAACTCATTAGACAAACCCCAAAATCTGTCACTAATCTACAAACTATTTTCCCTGTCTTTATCATGCAACATTGTTACACATTCTGCTATATTTATGGTTTTCTTTTCCCCCCCCGACAAGTTCATTTAATGCTTGATCTGTATGTGCTTGATCTCTCAATTGCAGCAGAGTTAAAGCCTGTCATTCTTTTTTTTTTTTCTCTCAAGTGCTGACTTTGAAAGAAAGACACACAATGTCAGTAGAATTGTGAAATCAAAGAATAATTTTTGCTTCTGGGCCTTTGTAAACTTTTGACTGAGCAAAACCTCTTCAAGCAAACGCAAAGAAATTCCCTCAGTGCATAATAAACCAGTTTTAGTGTTGAGATTTTCAACAACAGTTACAAATGGTGTTTGTGTGTGTGTGTGTGTGTGTGTGTGTGTGTGTGTGTGTGTGTGTGTGTGTGTGTGTGTGTGTGTGTGTGTGTGTGTGTGTGTGTGTGTGTGTGTGTTGTTTTTCTGCTTCAGGAAGAAAACTATGAAAGACAGCAAAGTACAAGCAAAATGTTGAAATGAATGATTGATAATGTGAACAAACCACTTAATTTAGTGAAATTTGAATTTCATTGTATGAAGTGGCACTTTTGGTGATTCTTTCTGACCAGCCCTAATGGAAAGAAAATTACTTCAGAGCAGATCAGGCCTAGTGTAATTTCCTATTGTCACAGGGCTTTATGAAACAAAAGGTGACCTTTAGCTTTCTAGTCTCTCATCTCTCATTGTGTTCCTAATTTCTCCCACTATAGATAACCAGTCATTTGATGACCGCTAAACATAGACTCCTGTGACCAGGCTTACGCCTTTGGGTCGCATAAAAGACAAGATTGGTAGTGCGAGCTATAAAACACAGACCTACCTTCCGTCTTTGCACAGTCACAGAGGTCATCAGCACAATTTGCTCTGCTTGAAACAAATTAAAAACTCATTGCTGGTGTGCCCCTCACACCTCCAAAGAAAGTGAGTTTATAATATTCTAGCCTTAATTAGACTTGCCCTGCAGTGCTATTTCTCATTGGCATATTTTCGTTGCTGTCTTACAGTTGGAATATTCCATTATTTCTTACCACAATAAAATTTTGCTTCATCACTGATGCTTTTTCAGAGCCAATGAAATTTTATTTTGACACTTGTTCTTTGAACTCAAACATGCTGAAAACACCACAAGGACAGCTACGCATGATATGCCAAAGTGTGGCAACATCCAGAAAAAAAGTTGTGTAGGAACACAAAACATCACAATAATTAGAAGGAACTTGTTTTCCAAGTATTCATATATTTCAAACAAAGGAGAACACATAAATATGGACTGGCAAGGCTTGAATTATCCTCAGGGGACAAATTAGCCAATCTAGAAGCTAATTATAACATGTAACACACTCTTGTATGCCAAGTGGTGGGGGACGATTCAAGAGACAATGCAACCTTAAAGAAAAAAAGAAACATGTCCTAGAGACATTATAATTAAGGCACGTGTGATGGGAAATTCATCAATCTCTTAAAAAGCATCTAACTTTGATTAATTAGTGAGCTCCTACCTTTTGCAGTAATTGGATTGTTGTAAGCCAATGGGGAAATGTTTGCTACATTACTAAGAAAGAGTTATACAGACAGTAGCAAACTGCTGCGGTGCAATGGGATGTTTTTTAATATTCAGCAACATAGATCATGCCACAGCACCTTGACCCATCTAAAAACCATAAAGTGATGCCTCAAAGTCTTGTGGATTATTATCAGAATAGGGTAGTGAGGGAATCCACGCAGTCCCTTTCTGTTGCATTTATTTATGAACACCAATTAAATACCAGCATCAGTATAATCAGCTAAGCTGGAACACAGCCAAGGATGCAACACTCTATTCCCCACCATCCAGCAATGCACTGACATCTCATCAACATGCAAGTGCACATCTGCGCAAACATACACATGTGAGTAGAATGTGTTATTTTTGTATGCATGTAAAAGATGCATGCTGTGTTACAGATTGTTTAAACATATGTGACTGTTAGTACAAAACCTTTTCTGATTTTGACACAATAATGTGCTTTATAATGAAAACCCAAAATAGACATCATCCATATTGATAACTGCTATAGTACCTTAATTGTATTAAAACTGGTCTCTAAATAGCTGCTTTAAAGCTGTTAAAATAAATTTTACTGGACCAAGGGGGAAAGGTTGATAATGAGAATAACTGCACTTAGTGAAATCACCAAATCCCTATGCAGTATGCCCATTTAGTGAAATCACTAAATCCCTATGCCTATCAGTCCTTGTCCTACCTACTTCCATGACACTGCTTCTTTTCACCAGGAGTGCGTAAACCCCCGGCTTTATACGCTCCCCAACCAAACAGTAAGAGTCGCTGCTTTAAACCCCTTATTAACTGTTGTATGATAATGAACTTGGCTACCTCCTGTATAGTTTTCTAATATGAAGATAATTGCAGAGGAGCCTCAAAGTGACAATACTTTTTCTTTATGAGCCAGGATCTCCTTTAAGACATGATGTAATCTGTATACCCCAAAATGTCAAAAAGTCATTGTAAAAAGATGTTCAGTTGGCCAATATAACTGAAATGGTGTCACAAAACGCTGGCAAGTGCATTGATATAAAGGCTTTAAAATGTGGATAGTGTAGGTAATTTTCACAGTATGGTGTGGAATTTAGCATGCCAAATTAGTTCTATTAACTTGATCTCATGTGGACTCTGTTGTAAAAATCTGAACATTCTGCTACACCTCCTCCCAGCCTTAAGTCCCTCAAGCAATTTGCAGATATGAATACTGACAGTGCTCTGGGCAGCAGGGTGGTGTAGCAAGTTGAAACCCCACCCTTCAGCTAGAGGCTGGGGCTTCCTTATCCCCAGGTCTGTAAATGTATACCCTGTTGATGTGTCCTTGAGCAAGACACTGGATCTAGCAGCTGCAAGAATGTTTTTCTGTAGTTGCCCTGCATTCTGACCTCCCTCTTCAAGGGAGTGACATTGGAGTCTTTAATATTTCTCAGGACACAGAGCCCTGCTGATTTTTATTCTTCTCATTCAGTTAAGGGCAATATTACCCCTGACACACTAATAAATGCAATTAACAGCAATCAACATTCTCATGGGTAGTTCCATGTTAATGTCATGTCAGGTCTACATAAAAAAAAGTGGCCACTTGAGAAAAATCCTCCACATGACAAACTACAACCTCAGAAATGCAATCTGAAGTTAAACAGTTCTAATATACAAGCAGGAGGGCCTGACAGTATGTAAATATAACCAGAGCTCTGAGGTCTATTTGTGCTCAGTTAAGATCTGGCATGCTGCCTTTGGCTGTGGAAACTGGACGCTTCCATTCAGTCCCATAGGAGGCCATGACGTGTCACCTGTGTGATTTGGATGAGGTTGAGAATGAAATGCTTTTCATATTCTACCGTCTTTTTTTTTTATCAAGATCTTCGAGTTAAGCTTTTCCTGAAAATGTCTACCTTACATCCCAGTCTGTTTCATATGACAAATGAATGTAGATTACAGTACATGTTTACATACACGACATTTGGTATAACTCAGGTTTTGTTAGATGCGTACAAGAGCGGTGTATGTTTCATTTCTTAAGTATCTGATACAATGTGTTTGACACATGTATACGGTACCATGTATTGGCTAACTCTATTTTTGTCTTCTCTTGCCTCTGAAGGTAATGTAAGTAGTATCTTGTAAGCCCATATGGGCTGGGCACCTTTAGGTGTATGACACTTGAATAAAAAGTATAAATTAATTAATATAATTTTAATGTATCCCTGCACATCCAGAAGGTATTGCTGTTATAGTATCTTGTATACCAAGTTCAGTTGTAATCTCTGTTGCAGTCCAGTGTGTCATAGACTAAATGTTTCCACAGCGTCTTCCTGTTCCTTACCCTCTTTTGATCTGACATTTCTGAAATGCAGCACTATACCACTGATTTACCCCAGGTATGAAAAAGTAGGCCAGTTAAATGTGCAGTAGATTAGACATTTGATTATTAGTTTTTGAATTAATTAATTAATTAATTATTAATTAATTCTTCTTGGTTATGAGATATATGACACACTTTTGGCAAACCATTCAGCCATTTCAGACTCAGCTTTAATTACTTTCCATTGTTACATACTGTACATTCTCTACACGTATGAGAATCCTTGGGGCGAAACTTTGTGGTATACACAGTACAAATGCACATATATTATTTCATATTAAGACTAATGAATTAAAAGGACTTAGGAGGTGTAATTTAATTCACACATTCTGACTTGTAGATGCAATGTAGTGAATGCTGTTCAAAAGGCAACAGCTGTCCCTAAAACCTAATTATCCAACAGACTGATGTTACCTGATTTCCAGTTCAAAAGAAAATTCTTGTCCTGTTGCCAGATGAATGTGCAGAAGCTTGGCCCAACTCCCTACCTCTTCTGAATAATGCTGATGCACAATTAAATGAAAGTGAATGTTTAATTTTTCCATGGACAGATTGGCTTGCGCTTTGCATTGTTTGAAGAATCTGGTAGTGTGTAAATGTATTATTTTGCATTTTAAAAAATGTGTGTTTTGATTTAGATATAAATAATTGCACAGCGAGAGTCAGTATTTAATTCTGCAGGAGTTTTTTGTGTGTTTATGTGTGTGTGTTTAGGTGTGTGTGTGTGTGTGTGTGTGTGTGTGTGTGCGCTCATGCAAGTTGGCTGTGTTGCTTCTGTGTAAAGCCCTTTCCCAGAATGGAAAGGTCCCCAGGCATCCAGTCAATCTGACAAGTATTCCTCAGTGTGCGTGTGTGTGTGCATGCATGTTCATTGGTATGCTAAGGCTTTCAGGTGAGCAACCTTCCACAGGGGCCAAAGCGCCTGAATCCACATGTCCATGCCGCTCCACTCTGCTTTCAGGCTAACACACAGACAGAAGGCTGCTCACGCGCCCTCTATCAGCCTGTTTGTGTGTATTCGCCTGTTTATTTATGCACTGCTATTTTTGCCTCATTTGCAATGTGTGTGGGTGGGTGTGGTGCAAGGGGCCCAGGTCTTCCATATGCCTCTAGAGTTCTAGATGAATTAGAGAGTGCATTGACATTCATTTGGAGCAGTGGGCATGGCATACAAATTGTACTTTCAAAGGATTGATTGGAGGTGAATTAACAGTTGATCAGCCAAAGAAACAGGTAAAATGAATTGATACTGATATACTATGAATTAAATAAAACAACCTGATAAAAAAAAGAAAATGAACAAAATAAATAAATAAATCCTAATGAGATGTATTGGCAATTTCCAGACATTTGTGAAAGACATTTGTTTTTGTGAGGATTTTTTGTTTAAAGTTGTTTAAAAATTCAGTTTTTTTAAAGTGCAGGTGCTTTTGTTTTTTCAGTCCCATGGTGCCAGCCATTGAAAGTAGAGCCAAATCAATAAACACTGCACTGTGTCCAGTGACACATCAGCAGGTGTGCCTATCATTCCACACAGTCACACGCTTCTGTTAAACTCCACTGCCAAGTTGAATCAATGGCCCTGCTCATTATTTCAATCTTAGCCTTGATAAGACTATAGCCCATTTGCTTTATGTTATAATTTGATATATCTATATTTATATATCTGTGTCAAATCCCTTGCATCTTGCTTCAGTCTGAGTCTGAAAGTCCAACAGGCTTTGATCACTCGTGAATGCAAACAATTTCTAAATAATTCACTAACAAAGACCACACCATTAAAGTAAGCAAAATAGTTTAATGAGATGACAGGTGGGGGGGTGAACCCAGTGAGTGAGACAGGTGGTGGGGGCTTGTCTCACTAAGGGGTCATTACTACATCATGATGCCTGCGGTTCCTGTAATAAGGGAGGTGGAGGAGACCTCCCTGCAGGAATCAATAATGTAATAAATATCTATTGTTGAGACCAGCAAACACTGAATAAGAACCAGGTCTGTGTTGTATCGAGTCACTTGCTATGATTACTTCTCTATTGAACAATGATTAAGATGTTTTTGGTGAGTTCCGAGCTGTTGCCCAATCTACATTTTGTTTAATGTAATTAGATTAGACTCAAGCCTATCTCAATACTCCTATCACTCACTGTCGAGGAAAAAGGAAAAATAAAACTGTACTGCTCAGTAGGAGCCAGTCTGAAGACACAGCAGGTCAGCACAGTGGGTGTATAAATGCCCATACACATGTGCTTATACACACAAACATGAGAAGATGCACAGGGTCATGTCTCCACACATACATGCAGAAGCACACAGATACCAACACACATACGGTACAAAGTTCTGGTTGAGCAGTTCTTATTTCACACCTGACCTGCGTTTGGACGGACGTCCAGCAGGCTGTCAGCAGAGGAACTGCTTCACTTGTTTGAATTCCACTCTTTCCTCCCCTTCTTTGGCTGTAAGTGTCATTTGAGGGATAGCGAGGACATTGGGGAAAAGGAAGGTGAAGAAGCAGCGAAGAAAGCGGGAAGATAAGGCAGATAACATGATGAAGATCCAGGGGCTGATCTAGTAATTTGGGGTCCCTAAGCAAAACCAGTAATGTTTCCCTTGTGCCTTATTCTTACCCTGTGAAAAGGGTTGGTATGAAGCAGTGGTGGAAAAAAGATCTTTTATTTGAGATTTACTCGTGGGTGTGAAGTAAATCTGTGTTGTTGTTTTTTTTGCCTGAAGTTCAACTTTGGTGAACTTGATAGCAAGCCATCTTGACAGTGCTGATCTTTGAGGAAACAAAGAGCGGGAGAGTCCGAAATGCAGGAAGTTATCGTAACTTATTAGCTGTGTTGCACCATCCACTTTTTATTTTACCCTCCTCTGTCGAAGTATAAACTGATCCACTAAGAGGAATGGTTTGCAGACAGTTATGATTCAGGAGTCAATGGCACAAATATGCTCAGATATGTCTTTTGAATAAACTGTGTGCTTATTGTCACATTAGCGACCAAGCTAACTAGCTTGCTAAATGAGAGTTAGCAAGCTAGGTAGCTCAGAGAGCTTTCATTCACCTTCAATAACTCTTTATTGAATAAAATGTTGTACAGTCCTGAGAACAAAATGCCAGGGGGGGAGTTAATGTCCCAGAAGCTTGAAGAGCTTTGCTATTGAGTAAGTTCCCGGCTTGCTAGCGTGTTAGAGGTTAGCTAACCAGCTACAGTAGCTTACCAAATAGCCCTGCGAGTCGTCAAGCTTCTAGAACCACATATTTTGTGAACACGCGCAGATTAATTTCGCTGTGCCACTTTCTGATGTGATCAGACCTTAACTCTCCTTCAGTGTTTAAAGCTGTGTAGAATACCACATTACCTCGAGGCTCGAACACCCACAGCGTCCTTAGAGTGGAGTTAGAAGCTTCACTGTAAAACCCGCTCCTGTGGGGAGGAAAGCAATGAAGATGAAACATGGGCAGGCAGAAGTAGCAAGCAAGTGAAGGACCCAGGGATTTTTGAAGAGATTAGAGATGAGAGAAACGTTTTTTAAGGAAGACGGAAGTGATGAAGATGCAAGCTGCGGGTATTTGTTTGTGGGATGGGCGTGTGTGTTTGGAGCACCAGCTGGCGGTAGAGAGGGGACTTGGTTCTCTCCAGCAGTGCCAGATGGTGCACCTGTTCCAACTCAGAATTGGTTGAAGCTCGCCCACTTACTGACACATTTATTTATGTCGAGTGAACTTGTGTTTTGGCAGACATATGCACATACACGTGGAATAGTAAGCTTCAAGTCAAGATAGTTAAAACCACTGTGTGCCTGAATAAATGTCACCAAGTAAGAGAACAGAAAATACTCATCGCTGAACATCAAGACAACTCAACAAAGCCAGCAATTTGTTGAAAATGAGTCATTAGCCTGGGCTCCAAGGCAATCACAACATAATTTTGTTTTCCTATACTCTTCCACAAAAACAGATAGTGATTTTAATGATTTGACGGTTATAATTGTATGCCATACTTGTCTCCAGTAATAACAGCTTGTCTCAAATGTTTTGTTGCCATATTGGCTTTCATTGTGTATGATGTTGATTTTGAAAGATTACAGAGTTATTGACAACAAAGATGCCAATCAATGTTATCTCTCATTGTTTGAGTTTTTGACTTTCTTTTAACTGGGCCTATCTATTCTAGCTTTAGTACTGTTTTCTGCCTCTCCTCATCACAAGCCTGAATTAGTTAACCTATGTAGGAGTGTGTTTCTGTGTAGGAGTGTGTTTGTGTGTGTGTGTGTGTGTGTGTGTGTACATTTGTTTATAGATTTCATACACATGCATTGGTGTGTGTAGGGGTTTTACATATGTGTGTGCCAATGTTGGATTCAATTGCGATAGCTGATTAACATGCACAGCATCTGCAGCAGCTCCTCTGTGCATTCCACTATCTCCCAATCAGACTGTGCTGTACGAGCTGAACATACATTAACAGTAATTCTTTATAGCCCTGTGTTATTATGAACATATCCACAGTTTCATTCTGAGGTCAAGCCTCTTACATACTGTGGGCGTACCTCCGGGCTAGAAGAATGGCATGTTCTCACACTGGAGCATTCGTTTATTTTAAGGTCTACTCTTTCCAATTTTATTTCACAATAAAATGTAATATTAGGCTGTAAATCTTTTTTTTTACATTGATGTGTTCAAAGCATACATTTGTCCTACAAATCTGAGATTCTATTCTAAAATTACAGCATAGCCTATTTTGGTCAGGATTGCTTTTACTGTGGGGACCTCATGTGATTTCTTTTCTTTGAGGTCTCTCTTCGGTGCAAACCTGCCATGTCTGTAATCTGTAAATTAAGAATCAGCATGAATCAGCATCTTGCTATAATTCCTTGTTTTCTCTGCACTTTTGTTTTCCTCTTGAAGAGCTGTTGAGGCTGCAGTGGAAATAATTAATGAGAGCTTTGATGGCATTTTGGGTGCAAATTCAGGGGGCTAATCAAGCAACACACCATGGAGAAGGAATAACCTTAGAGTGATAACAACCCTTGATACTAATATATCAGCCTATCAAGTACAAATAGCTAATATGTTAGCAAAATATGTAACTAACAGAAACAGAGGAATATAGGTTTCCAATGACTACTCACCACTTGCTGAACGTAAGCCCCCCAATATTCACTGGTAACCGTTTTATTTCTGGTTTAGTCCTGAAATAAATATTAGGGTTTCTTCTAATTTCGAGATATTCAGCTTTCTTTATCAGCAACCTATTTATTTCGGCACTCTGTCATTGCACATCAGCTTGTGTTTGTCAAACTAGCAAACCAAAACACTGAGCTGCAGACAGAAGTGTTGATTTTCATTGGCAAAAATCATCTGTTAAAAACCCAAGATGTAATTTTATTTGATTATAAAAATTGCAGTAATATACACATACAGTACGTCTTCAAAGAGTTAGACTTTCCCTCTAATACAAAACAGACAAAAAAACGTTACAGACAAAAAGAAAACATCAATAAGTTATTTTAAATTGGGATTGATAACAGGTTCCAATCCTGTATTTTGAATTTTGGCAGTGAAATTACCTTTTTTCTTTTTCTTTTTTTTTAACATTTGGACTACAGACCAAAAACGTTTACCAAGCATCACTGAGCAAGTGGAATTAAACAAAATGTGGGCATGTGTTTGGGAATTGAGAATGGTCTCTACAGTGTTTGACAGAAGCATGACAATCCTTGAAAACACATTAATGCTAGCCAGGGTGGTAAAATAAACTCACATACCGCCAGTATAACAGGGATGTCCCCCTAGCTTTGACGTTAATAAGAATCTAAGAAAGTAATTTTCGGGTGGGTCCCGTGAGAAAGGCAAAAAATCATTTTGACCTGTTTACAGCTTCAGGGATCACGTTCAGCATCAGATCCTTGGAGTGTTCTTGGGGAGTAATTATTCTTCAAACATCCTCTAAAAGGGGGGAAGATGACAAGTCAAAAGGTGTTTTGCAAGCCATGCAGAGGAGGATACTTTGTTGTCAAAATTCTGAGTTCAGGTAGACGCCAAGATGTGACATGCTTCAGTGACCTGGGCTTCAGTGTACATGCTTATGTTGTAGTTTCTTAAATGTTTCAGGTACAAAAATGCATACTGTATATTTTCATAGTTTTTCTCCTTTCTTTTTCTTTTCCTGACTTCCTTTTCTTCCGTTGTCATCATTCTCTTATTTTTTTGCTCTCCACCCTCCTCTAACCATGTGAGAGTACAGTGCATGAAAGTATTTAATATTCATAGTCTGTTGTTGCCCTGCATGGCATAAACAAAATAGTTTTTGTCATCTTTCACACTGTGTTTACGCATCCATAATCAATCGCCTTGTGCCAGAGGAAAGCCAAAGCCTTAGCTTGGAGATGAATTTTATTCAGCAGTGCGAGTACGTCTGGCATTTCTCATGAGCATTTGGATCACATAGCACTTCAGGGCAAAGTTGCAAATTGCACATTTCAGGTTGGATTATATGGTGGTGTGCATAGCTAATGTTTAGCTACTGTAGCACATATGTAGCTGCTTCGGCATTTATTTATTTTTGGTGCCCAAGGCAATGCTTAAGCCTAGGAGAGTTGACACTAATTCAGAAGTGTTTTCTGTGTAAATTAAAGACCACTGACACAACTTTCATGTTAAAACAGTGGCATGCAGCATGATAAGTGGTTAGTGTTTTAGTGTAAAGGGGTTCTCTGTGTATTGTCCAGCAATGTACAGCTAAATCAGGTATTTCTCAGATCAAAGACAGCAAGGACTGGATCACACTGATTGATTTGACCCACCATAACAACTGGAGAGTTACCCTTAAACCTTGTTGTTTGAGGGTTGGACAAAAAAAATACTGTTGTCTGCCACGTATAAAACATTCACTACTTTATTTTAACTGCTTTCTGATTGTAAGCTGTGTAGAGATCATAATTTACCCACTTCCGTGTATTATGAGAACAAATATGAGGAGCTTTAGAAGATGAAATAACATGTGTCCTTTTATATATGAAATTATCTCTTTGTTTAGTGTCCATAAAAAACGATGTTTGCAGATGAGGCACATGAAAATGATTGAGAAAATGAAAAGAACAATGATTAGAGTAAGAGTCACACAATGATAACCATTCCTGCATAAATAAAAAAGCACAATTTCATTATCATTTACATTGTGGACACTGGGTATGTCTCTCGTCATCAGTTTCTGAAATGTTCTGTGCCTACAGTAATACTTAAAGTCTTGAAATTAGCAAGGTCAGAAGTCATCTTTTATCAAGCGAATAATGAACAATGTTTGCTCAACACATACAACTGTACCTACTGGTCAATAGGGATCAATCACTATGACTAACTGCAGCTTTAGCAAGCATTCTGTTGTAGAAATCACTTTAGACCTAGGTGATCTAGATCAAAAAATAATACCCAGGTAATTTATGCTCCCTCATATAATACATACAATCACAGCCAGGATAAAACTTGTAACCTGGGTACTAGTGTGCATACAGTATAAACATACTCTGCCATGTGTGCAGGTGTGTCTACAACTCCCTTTACATAGTAGTTAACAAACTACTAAACTATGTTGTGATCTATACCCTCAGAAATTAAAGTGACAGTAAATATGTCCAAAACCAATCCACAGGATCAAATTTGCGGCCAATCCAGGTATTTTTGGTGGGTAAGTATTTAAAACCAAATAGCTCAGATGTTGCATAAATGTGAGCTGTCAAAAAATGCTCCATTGCGCTCCATTTAAAAAGTGAGTGAGTGAACTGTGGAGCCACAAAATAAACACCAGCAAGCAATTTCAATTAATGATAGGACAGCCATGAGAATTGGCTTAGGTTTAAAAATGGTCGCTTTGTATTATTTCAGTGACATTTAGAGGTGTGCTGCAGGTGAAGCACACCTCTAAAATGCTGCTGTTGGCTGAAAATGAATTTCAGTTTTTTGTTCATGATGGTTGAAGAGAGGCTGTGTAAATCCCAGCATTCCTGCCACAACAGATCCTCACTGACATCCTCTTTTTTTCAGATGTTACAAAAAATATAATAGGACAGGACACAGTACAAAATTTTATAGAATACAAAGGCCATCTTTATGTAAAGTGAGAAAAACTGACAAAGCTTTGGTCAAATAACAATGTGGTAATTTTAGCAGTTTCTGTACCTGTTTAAATTTCAGGATACTATGAAAGATACAGGTACATCATGCATCATCAGGTACAGTATGAGCGTGACTGCACAAACAGAATTGCCATTAAAACAAATGGAGAATACTGCTGCCACTTTAATAAATGGTCATGGGCTATGCTAGCAGATATTTCAGAGGAAGCTGCTGCCCTGACCCTGGCTCTGACAGTAAACCATCTACAAGTACAGTGTGGTCCGTTTCTCTATGAATTTACTGAATATGTACTCACCTATTCATTTCGATTGACTGATTGTTTGACTGACTTATGGATTGATCAAAAATACACAAATACAGTCTCGTAGAAAAATGTACTACCCCACTTTCATAGTTTTTAAATAGCACAACTCTCATTAATCACATACATACTAGTAACCCATTGGCACCATTCATGAATTTGTTTTTACCCTGATGAACATTGATTTCTTACAATAACTGAGATACATGGTAAGTTGAGTACTTGCAATAAAAGAGAAAGCACGTTGGTTATTTCAGCAATGTTTAGTGGGACACAATTACTCAAAACAAAATAAAAATTGAGCAGTTGGTGTGATCCATGCAACGCTTTATGTTCCTTGAAAGATGACCAGCCCTGCCAAACTACTTGTCTGGTTTAGCAAAGTACTGGTGTATTTCCACTGTTATTTTCTATTTTCTAGTCTTGAATTCTTTGAATCTTTAGACATGTTGGCTGAACACTCCAAGTAGAAGCTAAGAGACAAGTTGTTGGCATGGACCCACAAATACACTTAACATTTTATCGAAGGCCAAGGTACCATAAGTGATGACTTCCTGTGAAAGCAAGTGTAATAAGTAAGGGGGACTATATAAGTTAGCCGAATAATGGATTTTTTTATGACATACTCAACATGTTATTTTGGTGTGTTGTTTTTACTCTTTCATTTTTAAGATACCACATACTGGCAGCTCAGCGGGTTCACATTGATTTGGGATTTACTTTGATCACTGCATCTTCCACGCAGTGTGTCAACGTTTGCATGCTGTGCAACCACAGAACACAGCTGGGCTTAGTGGACTTTAAGAGGCATCTTGGTCATCCCATCAGTGGGGGGCTAGGAAATACTTGCTTGCATGCTGCTAGCTTAAAAGGGAGCGGGATCACAGTTCAGCAAGGGTAAGCATGGGAGCATTTCATAATAAATCCTGGGAGAAGAGCGTTAAGTGGTTGAAGAACATTTTGATGTAAGGTCTGCCGGTCCCTGTCCACTGAAAAACGGACAGCTGATCTCCAGTAGATGCTGGTACGTTGGGTAATAGCTGCAAATAGACACTTACAGTACAGTATACACACATGGATCCAAGTGGATACCCTTCTTGATTTTTGTCATTTAATAAAAGGTGATAACGATATTCGCAAAACCCAATCTAAACTCAACATGACATCACAGATATTTATTTACATGTGACATCCAAAAAGGTCCCCCAACCAAATGTGTTTAATAAGTCACATAAATCTGGCCGATTTCTCAATGGAGAGAAGTAGAAGCAATCTGATGATGTCAATTCATTTTATCATTCCTAACAATCTATGATGTAAAAGTCTCTTACAAAGCCAAGACTCCCTCTCTCACACACACCTAGACATACACAGCCACAGATAATTTAACCTGACCAAACACTATCAGACTTTTTATCCAATAAAGGGCTACGGCAGCAACTTTATCTCAGTCTGCTGTGTTTCCTTGCCGATGCTCATGGAAGGTTTTTTTTCTTGACAGCTGTAATGAGATTAGAAGGAACCCGGAACCAGGGGAGACATGTAACGCCTTTAAATGAGATGGAATGAAACTCTGCTAAACTATTCATCAGCTGAGACGGTGTGAGCGTGTGAACAGGCACGCACACACACATGCACAAATGCACACAACATCTAAGTGCCCTGTTCTTCCCTACCTCCCTTGACTCTGCCCGACATCCTTCCAAATTAAGGCAGTCGTGTCTGAGTGTTGTATGAGTTACCGGAAAACACTAGATTGTGCACTACTTTGACTTCCTGAGATGAGTGATGCCCTGTGGAGGTTTATCCTTCTGGCTAGATGGAAGACAGAAGCTGTAATCTATGCACATATCTCAGCTTCTGCCTTTTCTTCTCTGCTGCTTGCTTTTCAACATTAGAGTATGTACTATAATTTCATATCAAACAAGGCTCTCTCAAAAATAGTATAATATAGTGTTTTACTGAATGATGCTGGCAATACCATTAGTGTTGGGTCAGAATAAAGTCTGTCACTGTCTGAATGATCTCCTTTTGAGACAATAGTTGATGGTTATTGCCTTGCATGTATAAAATGGACTGAGATTTTTAATTAGTTTTATAGTTTTTGTGGACATGCTAGACAAATGCAAATGGTTTTGATTTTATGCTCGCCAGAAGGGCAAACATCTGCATGAGCTGATGCTGCCAAGATTGTGTATGATTTTTATAAGGTCATGCTTGATTGTGGTAGTAAGAGTGGCATGCACGGACATGTTTCATAGCAAGGACAAAAAAAACAAAATGGGGAACATCCATGGTTTTGGATAGGCAGTGCAGTGGGGAGAGAGAAGGCCAGACAGAGATGATAGTAGATACGGTTTTTGATCTAACAGCTCACTGTGGTCGTTCCTGCTTGTTGGCTGCTGCAACACGTTCTCATCCCAGGTCGTCAAATACAGACGCTTTGTCACGCCCCTCTGCATCTCATACAGACGCACAAGGTACCCTTTAGGTTTAGGCAACAAATCTACTTGGTTAGGTTTTGTAAAAGATCATGGTTTGGCGTAAGTCACATACATAACATTATGTAACTTAAAACTTTAAATTACTCAACATTGTCTTTTGCTTTCACACGGGACATGAAGCCTGGTCTCCTGGGTGAAAGTCCTGTGTTGTTTGATCCAGACATCCACCCCAACCACCTCCTTATGCAGACTTTGTCCCTCTTTATACTACGTCACCTGATGCAGGTGGGTTTATGTTGAAAGCTGGGTGCATCGGGTAGAGACGCACAAGGTACCCTTTAGGTTTAGGCAACAAAACTACTTGATTAGGTTGAAAGCCCGGTGCGAGGGGTGTGACAAAGCATTTTTGCATTTTTTCCAGCTGAGGAACATTAACAAAGTAGTGATTTTAACCCAAACCTGAACCTAACCAAATCTTAACCACAGGATTGACAAATCATACAGTGTTTGTTTTGGACAGCACAGACAAATAATGTCGTCCTGCCAATAGGGGCGTCAGATCAGAAAACACTTCTGTGTTGTTCTAGAGGGCCTGGACAAACATTTTTTGGAGGACCCAAGACCCTCTCCCTTTGACATCCGTGCGATATAAAAATGTAGAACTTCCTTCACTTGAAAGAAGCAATGCGTTTCCCTCAAAATGTATTTGGCATTTTTTTGGGGGAGGACATGGTTACTTTAGGGGCTCTGCGTGGTCAGGCATCTGCTTACATTGGAGAACTATTGCAGCTCTACATCACCAGTAGGTTTTTTAGATCTGTGGACACCTCAAAAATCAGCCCAACAGCCACCTGTTTAGACTTGCCTGTGTTTGGTTTATTTTTATCCGTATTTTTATATTGTGTACTCTTATATTGTGTTTGTATTTTATGTCTTACTGTTATTTTTTATTCCGAAGTACTTCTTTTATTATGAAGCATGTCTTACGTAGAAAGATAGATGCTTCCTATGTACAATCTCTGTGCACTCTGTGTTACCATTTGTACATTTAACTGAAAATTGCCCACAGTATCATCAATATGTATCCCTATTCTCCAGCTGCAAACAAGCAATTTTATGTAACAGCCAGTGCTGGCATTCTCCACATTTGGGCAACTGTGAGTAAGAAGCTAATGACTGAAAGGGTCAATGAGACTGAGAAAAGGACAGATGGAGTGACTGAGTGAGAGAATGGCTGATGGCAGATGGAATGACTGAGAGTGGGAGAATGATGGCAATCAAGGCAGGGATTTGTGAGAGGAATAGAATGATTGCTGTGGGACGCTGTGTGCATGTGTGTGTGTGTGTGTGTGTGTGTGTGTGTGTGTGTGTGAATGTGTCAGAGGTGGGGGTGGGTTGTCCTATCAATGTCTAATTGTCTTTGTGTTAAACTGCAATTCCATTGGTCTGCCAGTGGCCCCATTAGGATGACCTTCAGTTGCTAATGGAAGGGGAATGGGAAAAATGTTGCCCATGATGGGGGCACGAGGGAGCTAAAGGGTGTGTGTGTGTGAGAGAGAGAGAGAGAGAGAGAAAAAGAGAGGAGAGAGGAAGAAGGGAAAATGTACATGTGAGATGAAGATGAAGAAAGAACGGATAGAGAAAAAGGTTGATGGGGTGAGATGGAAAGTCAAGAGAAAGGAGAAAAATCCTGCAACTGGTAATAGTTTGAACCTTAGAGTGGCGGATAACTCAGGAAAGAGAAATGGCTTTTCAATGATGGGATGGATAGAGGAAGAGGAGAAGGACTGTGAAGGACCTGAGGCCTTACATCATAGGATGAAAATCAGTGCTCAGGGGAAATGGCCAGTCTGCCCTGCCTTCTTTCTCTGTCACACAAACGTTTGTACTTATATACTTCTCAGGATCCTCATTAACATAATACACTTCCTACAGTAGCTCCTCACCTTATTCTTGACTATCATAACTATATGTCTAACCTCCTTAAGGAGTTTGCACACCAAGACTGGATTATTTGTGTGTTTTTTTAAAATCTGTAATCTGAAAACCTCATTACACATGAGATTAGATGACAAAACGAAAATACAGAATATCAACAGTCTTATCCTTCAACCTTACAACGAGGATACGAGGATATCACTTCACAAAAATGTCCTCACTTACATGGTGTAAAATTCTAAATGGTCCTCACAACATATCGCTCCCTCCAGCCAAATGCACTCACACTCACACACATAACCATATACTACAGTATACAGAGCACTATTATACACTCTCAGACATACATGAACATGTACCTTTTTAACAATCACACATCCACACATGCATACACACACTTCCACATACACAAGTACACAGATTTGGCCCTACAATGTGATGAATACTGTACATAGAACAGATGCACTCATACAAATTTCAACATAGACATTAATATGCATAATACATACAGTATATAGCTTACACATGCGCACACATACACACACACCTAATGTTTATGTCTCTACATCCCTTTTAATGAAACACAAGTGCATTTCAGTCACCTGACGGCTTGACCGCCACTGTAAGGTGTCCTATTTCTGAAGGGCATTTAAAGTCAACTCACTTTCTGCCTCCAATCAGAGGAGATGTGTTGCACACATCAGCCTTGATGCATGGGTATGGATAGTATAGCAACACTGAGCACCTGAGGAAACCAGGACAAAATTTAATCTAGGTAACTGCCGCATAGGCAAAAGCACACGCACCCCCACACACACATCTTCTCAGAGATACAAACATGGCATTATTTTTGGAGTCGATGGGATGGCAATGTCCTTGACAAAGAGTTACATTTCTTAAACAGAAATCAATCACGTTAAGAGACAATTAGTGGCCTAGGAAAACACCCACTTTTCTTTTTGTGACTCTCTCCCTCCTTCTCCCCATGCTCCTCTGTCACCGCCTTGCTATCCATGGAATATTTTAGAGGAAAAAAACACACTGAAAGTCATACTACAAAGTCAAAGATCTTTACAGAGAACAGTGTCACCTACTGGCTTACCCTGAATTTATTTAAAACAGTGTGGGGTGAGTGGATTGATGCAGGGCCAAGTTTCCAAAATACTAGCTAACGTTTAGGGACAAAATTCAGGGAGGAAAGGTTGACCTGTTGCTCAAGGGCAGTTTAAAAAAGCTTGAAGCACTTTTGTCTCCTTGATTGTGCTGAGCTCCCCAACTGTTAATTTGGTTTGATGAAACCTAAAGGTCTAGCAATCTTAGTCTGATATATCTTTCATGTTCCATTTTGGCAGCACAGCTCTGACAAAACTCAGATATGGGCCCACATAGAGCCAAACAGCAAACTGTTAAATATCAAAATGCAAATTCATCATCATTATTATTAAATTAGATCCTTTAAAGCTAGATTTTTTTGACAATGGGTCACCCTATAAGACAGGGCCTCATGATCAGGAAATAGTGGCGATGTAATAGCACACATGACCTGGAGCTTTTGGGATACTTGGGGGTATAATTAGGCCCTGGGGCAGTTGCTTGCTTTGCCTGGTTGGTAATCCAGCCCTGTAAATCTTAGCTCAATAGCTTTAAAGAACTACAATATTTATATATAGTTACAGTTTTCAGGGTTATTAAGAATTTTACTTTGTGTCTCCTGCAGTCACAGGGCTCCCTGTCACCTAATAAGTCTTTATTTGTTTGGATGTGTGCGTTCTGAGCCAGAGAAAGGGAAAATGAAAACATAACTTATGAACACATCACAAAGTACTCTTCACCACTGTTGCGATAGTGAAACACATTTCAATGTTTCCTTTTGAAGATTCATCGGGAGCTCTGGTAAGCCTCTGGGCTCTCTTTCTCCTTCAATCTGTGAGTTAGAAAATGAAACCTCTTCTTTTCCAGTCTCATCTTCTTGTTGCCATGGTCTTTGTTTTCAGGAGTAGACCACCATATTGGTTTTAGTATCTCTGTCACGTTCCTGTTTTTTTTAGCTACCCACCTTCCTTTCCTTATCACGCTCCTCTTCAGGAGCACATGCGGTCTGAACACCCACAGCTGCCTGCATGACGAGGCAGATAAGGGAAGATACTGTTCAGAGTTGCAGACCATGATATTAAATTGCCCATTTCAGTGATTTGCTGTTTTTTTTTTTTTTGAACTCGTTAGTGTCATATGTGTCTTAGTGTGTGTGTGTGTGTGTGTGTGTGTGTGTGAGGTATCATCTCTTAATGATTTTTGTATTTGTGTCCAACACAATTTTGTGTGTATCAGTTTTCCCACTGTTTTTTGCACACACACACACACACACATATGTATGCATGTGGTATAAAGGTTTTATCAAGTATCAAGTGCCTTGCATCATTGAGCACTGGGGGCAGGCAGCTTGTCCCCTGTGCAGCAGACTGGAAGGCCGGAATCTCAAAGGTCAGCTGCGCTCCGTATAAACAGACATGAACCACTGGCCTGGATGTTTTCAGCAGCACGAGAGGCAGCTCACGGCCAGATAAGCACAAATCAGAAACAGTGCCAGTCAGAACCTTTAAGCCTTTGAGCACCATCTGGTTCTGGGCCTATCCAAGAGGAGCAAATCCCACCAGGTTAGGAAGGACAGGAGGATAAACAAGACAAGGGGATATGAAGGATCACAAAGAGTAGTTGGATGGCGAGGGAAAAAAGAGGACTACAGAAATGAGGAGCAAAATAGAAAAATAGCTATTTTAGCGTGCATGTTGGCATTTTGCTTTGAACACAGAGGTTTAGCCTTGACTTTTAAACAGAAGCATTTACACATTTGCAGTACCAGTAGGAGATCACAACTTATAGGATTATGTTGCTGAATACAGTATACAGTAAGGACAGCAACAACAATGACTTCCTGTTTAGCCAGATGTTGCCTTGCAATACGAGTCTGTAGAAATTTTGACGTGAGGAACTGTATTTAAAGAATTTAAAGAAAAGCAAGATTAAAAAAAAACATTGTTTCATAAGTAAATTAATGACTGATATTTATAATATATATACATGTTGCATGTTGTTGGTAAGTGTTATGGTATAATTGGGATGATACCCTCCAACTTGTACATTCCCAAGATTGTAATGGATTGCGTAGAGGCTAAGAACAATTCTCGAGAAATACAACTGGTCAGGTATTTTCCCTTACACATATACTGTAACTGAAGTGTACTATTGGGCAGGGGAGGAATGGCAGAACCTAAAGAATACCAGAAAACATGCTAGAAATAGAAAGAGACTGTGAAACTGTCTCTGTGTCCAAGGCTGAAGAGGTATTTATATAGAGTATTTGTAAGTATTTTTAAAAAGTAAAATTTTGAAATTGTTGCAGTCTTCTGACTGTCAGGTGTTGAAACATAATGCTTCTCTGAAGGATATATTATTGGGGGATACTGAGAAGTCGTCTGCCTCAAACATGCTACCAAAGAAGTGGAGACAATTGTCTAACAGGGCACATTAAACTGTCAAAGACAATGAAAACTACAGGAAAACGCATGGGAGGCAACTTCAAACAAGCAAACAGCAGCAATGCCGTTCTACCTACCAGCATCCAGCCAGTAGCATAAAGACTGACCTAGCCTGCAGCAAAAGTACTGGCATGGACGATAAAGACTTCGCCAGCGAATGGAGCCAACAGTGCCAACAAATCAACAACCAACAAGTAGAGCTGAGCCACTATGCCGCAGTGACTTGACGTTCACCTTGGACTGTTAATTTCTAGTAGTGCAAAGGGATTTCACCCATCCCCATATATTCCAAATACTCTGATCACTGCCATACTTTCACTACTCAACCAGTGATAACCAGCTGCAGCTGAACGTGGACCAAACAAATGAAGTGGTCATTAGCACATCAAATACACCCTACACTGGACCGAACCCCATCTCCATCCATGGCAGTTGAACAGGTGACCCATGGACTCATTACAGACAATGAACTTAGTTTTGATCAACACATCACTTCATTCAGACTCCATGTCATATGCAAACTCAGAGCACTGTCTGTTGCCCGCCACTTCCTGTTGTTGCTTTACAAAAGCATAATTTAACCCATCCTGCTGTACTGTTCAACATATCTGTATTTAGAGAGCAAAGTCATAATGACATAATGGTGTGTTCAAGTCAACGACAACTTTGCTAAGGTGTCAATTTTTTTCATATTTTTTTTCCTCCAGTTCCAGTCTGAACAATAATCTGTATTCACTTACTGCCTCACTTGAGAGATCCATTACACCATGTTGTTTATTAGTGCACACCCACCTATCCCAGTTGGTGCTAAATGAAGTGCGAAGATCATTTACTGTATCTCAGAAGGCACTAACTGGCAGAGGTCAGGCACCACTCTGAAAGAAGACTGATAATTGGACATCAATTAGGGACCATTATACTGATGAACCTGGCCACAACGGCTTCATATCAAATCCCTCATGCAACAGCTGCACTATTTCCTAGACTCTTTGCCTTCTTTTCTCTGCCACTACTGCTACTGCTAACACCACACACACACACATACACAGAGGAGTTGCCTGGCATACCTCAGCCTAATGATGTCCACAGAGCCACAGGAGGAGCATGAGGAGAAATGAAGGACTTTGAGGAAACTCACTAATGCTCACTGTGTTCTGAGGATTACTCAATCATCCACTGCAGCAATATTCAGAAACAACACAGCATAAAATTTTAAATGCTTTTATATTTTCAAGTCAGTATTATGGGAAGTCCTCCTCTGTTGTGTCCCTCAAAGTTGTTTATAGAGATAATATATCCAAGAGTTTCATATCTCCACCTAAGTTCGCATTGTTAGTCATTCCAATACAGTATATTAAGTGGTAGCAACAAATGTCCAAGTGGAGAATTGTTGGATAATTGTAATCATATGACAGATATACAATTATACATGACATTTTGCTAACTTTTCTAGATTCAAAACTTGCAGCCCAGCTCCTCCTGCTTTTGCTCTCATGGTTACAGATCTAGAAAACATTGACTTTATTCAAAATCACCCTACCTCTTTTCCTTATCTTTGGCCCAACAGTGTTCCTTATGACTTTGAGGAGTTTGCTTCATTCCCTTTGTCGCACTGGTAGTAACAGTGATCTATGGTAGATGATTGTTTTGTTGACACTGTGTGTCCCGGCCAGTAATTTCAACGCGTCTCTGGGGACCTATTATGCTGTTATAATTACCATTGGAAAGACGAAGGGAACTGTTTGTTCCCATGCTAGGCATTCATCATGCCTTCTCATGCCTGTGGGCTGCACGGCTCCACTGCTTGATAAATTGTACACTTAAAATAAAGGGATTTTACCTCTGAATAAAGATAAGACAATTCTTTATATAAGTGCAGTCAGGGGCATCTGTTAGCTCATCCTTGCTACCCCTGACTTGTACTAATCGTATTTCTCACAGTGCAGTAATATCCTTTACAATCTCTTGAAGTGATGAAAAGTCATAGGAACTTTCTACACCTCCACCTTTTGTCTTAAACTTTCTGACATTCTGGGGTTTTTTTTTAACTCACAGTTAAGATGATGGTATTTTGGCATATAGATAGATGTGAGTGGAACTGGGCATGTTTTGGGGACAAATTGTTCCAGAATAAAAATTGCCAGTTTTTACTTCTAGATCTATTTTGAATACTAAAGAGTAAATAAAACAAAAACAAAAAAGAGAAAATCCAAATTATGAATAGAATTTGCACCACAATCAGTCTTTATTTTAAAGTTATAATCCTTTTTAGGATTTTCATAATATCAAACCCATTTTTAATTATATATGGCTATAGACAATGGCAACAGATATTCAACGTATCTGCATCTGCCCTCTGTAATTGCCTCTCTGTGTATTGGTGGTCATTGTTAACTGTCAGAGTCCACCTTTACAGTGTGCGATTCAAATTGCCCACACAGCCATGACAGATTCACAGGAAACGATGCATCCATGTAATCCAGCGTTACTGTTTGTGAGTTTGTCTAGCTAGTAGAAGCCTCGGTGTTCTCTGATCACTCTCCTAAAGCTGTGTCAGAGTTGTATTTGTTACTGCCAATGCAAAACAAACATTTCCTGTTTTAAAAGTGTCCAAGTGACAAACTATGGGATGGGTTTTACTGCAAAGCAGCCACAAAAAATGTAATGTATTTGTCACAAGGTTAGTGGCACTATGGACAGTTTGGGCACTTTTTGTCAGGTGATCAGTTTTAAATATAGTGTAGTTTGTGCAGACCAGCACACTCCCAAATTCTTCATCAAGATAAACCCCATGCTGTCCTGTTGTATGCAAAACCATTTGTGCTGTGTGTGCAGCATGAGATCTGATCGCGGGTGCTCATGGCGTGGCCCAACATGGGCAGATTAGATTTGCTTTAATGCCAGATTTCTCTGAAATTGTTCTTGCATCGCAAGGCAAACACTGTTATACATAGAACACTGGCTATATCCTGGAATGTAATTGTAAGACATATGATGCTTTTGAGGAACCATTGCAAATTTGCTGAAAAGGAACAACACACTGTGTTGACTTACTACTGTTTACAACTTTTTCCAGCTGTACACCTACACTATTTTTCATTGCTGTTGCCGGCCCGCACTGTAGCTACTAGCGCACCCCCAGTAATTTCAGATGCACCCTAAGTCATTTTGTTCTGGAACTTCTTTTGCATGTAGCTCATGGCATGTGCGCTGCCCCCAGTGGTCAATTGAAATGTTATTTCCAACTGAATTCTGTGACCTGTATTATTTCAAGACACTTACTTTTACCAGCAGTAAGCACAGCTGTGACACCAAATCAACCACAACTGAAAACTTAAGGATTATAACTTTTTTCTTTTTATTTTCTTTCTTTTTTTTTCTTCCTTCCTTTCTTAATAGGAAAGATACAAGTCATGTTGGCATGCCTGTGTGTGCACAGACATATGTGTCAGGGACAGATAAATAGAGACTTTCTGCATTGTATGCTTGGTATATTTGGTTGGTGTGTGTGTGAATATATGGATGTGTTCATTTCTGTGGATTCTGTGTGCTTTTGTGTGACTGTGCCGTGCAGACAGATAAAACTGGAGAGAGAGGGAAATCATTTTCACTTTTGTGCATTTTAGCATTCAGCAGCATGTCCTTGGTTCACGCTGGCAAATATTTGCACGAGCAGGCCTGTGTCTGCGATCGCCTCTGTGTGTTTATCAAACGATGTGTGCTCACCCACTTGTAGCGATCTGCACTACCAGTCAGCAAGCAGCCGTTCCCACTGCACCCTCCATTTGACTATCGAGGTCAGCCGTCCTCGTAACCTGCCGGCGCTGCCCATGAGGCAAATGGAACCTGACGTCGGTAAGTAGTCCTCCCCGCACTCTGTGCAGGTGGCGTTGCAATCAGCTGTCCTGGCCTTTAAATGGTGCTGACTGTTCCAGCACTTTAAAACAAACAGGGGAACAGAATTCCAATTGCTTTTTGTACCAAGATATGGTCCTGGATAACAACCCTGCTTTCTTTGATTACCATCCTGTTCTTTTTTATTCCTCCTTTGAATGTGTGCAGATAAAGATGACAGGATATTAATATGAATGACTCTACAAATCCTTTACACTGTACTGTAAAGAGACACTTGTTCATCTTTGGGAGGCTAGCAAGAAGAGCAGTACAAATCTTATTTTCTGAACTGCCAAGGCATAAGTGAAAGCAATTCATTTGTGTCAGACAGGAGGCAGTGATACTTTGAGCCACTTGCTACTGACTTCAGAGAAAGTTCCCTGTATGCTCTGCACCACAGTGAGGCTCAAATTAGATTGATTGTGGCACAGTCAATGTCATGCCCAGTTTCCTTTTCCAGACACAGCAGTTTTCACTATGTGGCCAAGTCAGAAGCATTTCTGTATACTATCTGCTAACCAATCATGTGTGAGTTATTGCCCACCCACACTGCAGCTTGAAGCAGTCCAGGAGGTGCCAGGTGTGCCAAACACCATTTCATCCGCCAGTAAGAAAATCAGCTGGCATGAGGGAGCTAGGTGGTGAAGGGTATTCAGAATCAGAATCAGAATCAAGTTTATTGCCAAGTAGGTTTTCACATACAAGGAATTTGACTTGGTAAATTGATGCATAACAATAAACATAGTAAGTAGAAAATATAAGCTGCAGATGGACCTCATCTCTGGTGAAAGAGCTCTGTGTATTACAGCAGAGCAGAAAACTGAATTTACGAACAAAACAAAACAATGCACACCAACACACCAAAGCAGCCATCCGCTGGATTTTGAGACAAAATAGATGGGCTGGGAAGCCTGCTGCTTTTTTAATATTTGCTTTTAGTTAGGAGGTTCACTTTTCAGTTGATATTATTCCTCACACACAAAATATAGTGAGAATCATGAAAAGTTGGAGCTCTATGAAATGGCGATACAGTTATTTACGCTTCCCCTTTCCTACACATTTCCACTGCATTTACCTAATTATCACATTATGCTGCAATCACCTACTCACCTGGGAAGATAATTGCTTGGGTTTGTTCCAAATGGTCAGGGTCCAATTAACAATGCTTAGCCATGCACTGGCTTTCCTGCTTTTTTTTGTTTGAGGGGAATGAGACAAGGGGAAAGTAGAAAAGGTTTAAGAGATACAAAGGTGGATTACAAATACACGCTCACTGAAATGCCTAAAACTGATGTTATGCTGAAGGCATTTGAATAAAGTGTTTATTCTTCAGTTATAAAGGATGTGTTCAAGCACATATGAATTCATTAGCACGGGAAGGGGGGTGTGGAAATATAATTTTACCCTTTTATATAATCTCTGATGAAAAGTAATGCAAACAATTTCATATATGGTTTTCTACCTAAGTATCCTGACGTGAATGCATGCCTTCACCCTAGCTAAATACTTAGAGGAGCAGCTCAACATAACTGGCCGTAGCAAATTAATGGCACAGAAAAACCAGCTTATTTCTTCACTTTAAATAGTCAAACTGAATAATAGGCTATATGGAAAAAGGGACACAGCATCCAGTAGTGAGGGAGGCTGCATGTTATCTGTACATCCCCTGGCACATTTGTGAATAATTTACAATGTAAATCCATTTTTTTCTTATTTTGTTGAATCAGAATGTCAGTGTTCTCTTGAGCACACAGAACAGCAACTAACCCACTATCCACTTGTGGAGGTATGGAGATAAAAACAAATGCTCTATGCAGAGAATGTACTGATGAGACAAACTGGATGGACATCTACAGTATCTAAAACATGACGCATCATTAATGTTGAATAAAACAATGGCATAGGACCCCGAATGCAGATGACAGTCAACTCACAATTGTATGAGGATGCACAAAATTCTGGGAATTGTGTTGTTTTCAAAGCACTGCCAGTGAGATGTTCTGCAGCTCATTTTCACAGAGCTCTCCTTCACAATACATCATTATCAGCTGTGACAGTGAAGTCACACAGTAAGGCAGAGGTATAAAGCTACAGCAATAGCTCACATCTCCATTTACAGCTGACCAAGTTCTAAAAAATAAAAAATAAAGACATTTGAAACATTTGTATAAAAAGATACACACCCATATGTGATGCGTAACAAATGCTGTTCCAGCGGCTTTTTTCATTTCCATTTTCCATCCGTAAGAATTGCTGATGTGAAGAATTACATGCCTACAGCCATTGATGTAGCTGCTGTGAGCAGCTGGTCTCTGCCAGGAAAGCAGACACATGGATACACATACAGGCACACAAACACATGGTCAGATATACATAAAAACACACACGCACACACCATGACAATAGTAGTGTATTTGGACTCTCTCATATCTATTACAGCATTTCCTGCTCAAGGGCTCTCACTGCTTTTCAACTCAGCCAGCACAGTCCAAGAACACGACTAATACATGACTCACTCTGGAGCTCTGGCCAAGAGTAACAATCACTTTATACAGTGATGTGCACATTTCATAATACAATCTGCGGTATCAGAATGTACAATATACTGTATAGCTATATGACTTGGGACAGGACACATACATTGACATTCACACCTACATGCAATATGGAGTCTCCAATTTACCCAACCTTGGATTGTGGGAAGAAACTGGAACACCAGAGGAATCCCACACACACACAGGGAGACATCTTATGCAATAATGGTCTTATAATTTAAAGTATAGTATTAAAAAAAAGTTTTTATCTCAAAAGTAATTCTCAGATCCCATCAGAAATCAAAATATACTCAAGGGGGCCAATTAAGTTCCACCTTTTTACCACCTTTTTACTTCACTGCTCTGAGATGGCTACATTAGCAAAGAAAGAAGATCACTAAATAGTATACCTCTGAGATATTAAAGAAATTACTAGAGCTTATACTATATTTAGTACATTAGATGTCAGAAAACCACAAGTGCATGTAAAAACAATATGAGCTGCATGCAGCGATGAACGGGCCCTCACACCTTCCCGCATGTCAGGGGTGCTGGCGGGACATTGATGGACATAGCTGTAGATTTTTGCGACTGTCGGCAGACATGAAGTTATGCACATATTCAATCAATTCCTATTTCCACTATGTGGTGCTGGAGGATACACTCTAAACAAGCATTATTTTGCCACACAATGTAAATTTCATGGAAATTGGATGATGTTTGTCACACAAAGCTTACTTCCTGGTCTCAGTAGCGCTATGACTATAACTCAATATTGGCATGTAGATGTTTTCTGGCTAGGACTATTATTAAACATGTGAAGTATGGGTCAGATTGGACAATGTACATTTGAGTTACAACAACTTCCTGTTTCATACTTTAATATCAAACTTTTAAAGCTTTTCATTGTAAAGGTCTTAAGATTGCACTGCCCAAATTTGAAGATGATCTGATTTATTTTCTAGGAGGAGTTTGTTAAAGTACAGTCTGCAATTGACAAAAAAATTGCCTAAAATTGCACAGAAAATTCAAAATGGCTGACTTCCTGTTGGGTTTAGGGTATGGCTCGAAGAGACTTTTTTTAAGTCTTGGGATGATACATCTGCTTTCCAAATTTCATACATCTACATAAAATTTAAAGGTGGGGGCTTTGATTTTGATATTTTGTAGGAGGTGCTATTAAGCCATTTTGCCACACCCATGTCCAAGACCCATATCAGATATAAATTCTCACCACTTCTGACACGTGCAAAGTTTCATGAGTTTGCAAGCATCCCTAGCCCCCCATTAAGGGCTTCCTGTTTCATTGCGAAACATGCAAATTGTCTGCCCCGAACTGCGTTCCATCGAAACTCAAAAGCTTCCCAATTTAGCATCACACACATTTTAAGGTTAAGCCAACCAAACTTGAATTGAATCTGTTGAATCGTGTAGGAGGAGTTCGAAAAGTTCCATACTTGTAAATTGTCTAAAATGGCATCTTGTCTCATGACCTATGACATCATCGTTTGAGATATCAACTATTCCTTCACAATTTAGCTTCATATTTGTCTGGTGATTATACCTACCAAATTTGAAATGAATCCAATAAACCCTCTTGGAGGAGTTCAAAAAAGTTAGCAAAAAATACACAAAAATCACACAATATTCAAAATGGCCGACATCCAGTTTGGTGGAGTTCATGAAAGGCAATTGGAAATATGTCCGAAATTATAAGAGCTATGTGCGTATAAAATTTGGTGAATATTGGAACAACCTTATCCCGACTAAGACCTGCCACATGCTAGGGGGCACTAAGGAGCTCGCTAAACATGCATGAACCCAATTGATGTATATTCTCACAATGTTCACGGGTTAGAATGCGTGTGCCATGTTTCATGAGTTTTCGAGTATACCAAGGGCGTCAAACATGCGTTTGAAGGCTAAAAGTAATTAGGGGACACTATAGAGCAGATGTGCCACACCCAAGCCCAATTGTGACATCAAATCGAAATATTCAGGTCTCAAACATGTTTAAAAAGTTGAAATTTACGCAGGAAATGCAACATGGCTGACTCTTAAAAGGAACTGAAATATGTTCTTCATGATGAGAGCAATAACCCCACCAAATCTCATGAAGATCAAAGCAACTTTATCCCAACCCTGGCATGCATTTGGGGGCGCTATGGAGTGCACTGGCCACGCCCGAGCTCAATCACTGCAGAACTTGCTCTGCTAGTTCAGACGTGCGTGCCAATTTTCATTAGAGCATCCCAAGCCACTCAAAAATGTGTTAAGAAAGTAGAATAATAATAATCTCTTCAACAACAATACGTTCCTTGCACTCAAGCCCTAATTATTAGCTACAAGTGATAAATACACTAGCCTTTCTGACAGAAATACAGATGATATTATTAGCTAGGAATGATAAATATACTAGACTTTCTGACAGAAAGACTGTTGATATTATTAGCTATGAGCACATGCCTTTCAGAAAGAATGTTGATAATATTAGCTATGAGTGATAAATACACTAGCCTTTCTGACAGAAATACAGTTGATATTATTAGCTATGAGTGATAAATACACTAGCCTTTCTGTCAGAAATGCAGTTGATATTATTAGCTATGAGCTATGAGTAGCCTTTCTGACAGAAAGACAGTTGATATCATCAGCTATGGGCACTAGCCTTTCTGACAGAAAGATAGTTGATATTATTAGTTATGAATAATAAATACACTGGCCTTTCTGAAAGAAGTACACCTGATATTATTAGCTATGAGCACATGCCTTTCTGATAGAAATGCAGTTGATATTAGCTACAAGTGACAAATATACTAGCCTTTCAGGCAGAAATACATTTGATATCATTAGCTGTGGGTAATAAATACACTAGCTTTTCTGACAGAAATACAATTAATATTATTGGCTGTGAGTGATAAATACACTAGCTTTTCTGACAGAAATACAATTAATATTATTGGCTGTGAGTGATAAATACACTAGCCTTTCTGACAGAAATGCAGTTAATATTATTAGTTATGAGTAATAAATACACTAGCCTTTCTGACAGAAATACAGATATTATTAGCTAGGAATGATAAATATACTAGACTTTCTGACAGAAAGACAGTTGATATTTTTAGCTAGGAGTGATAAATACACTAGCCTTTCTGACAGAACGACTGTTGATAATACTAGCTATGAGTGATCAACACAATAGCCTTTCTGACAGAAATACAGTTGATATTTTTAAATATGAGTAATAAATACACTAGCCTTATTAGCTCGTAGCTAACAATATCAACTGCCTGCCGAGCACATGCCTTTCGGACAGAAATGCAGATGATATTATTAGAAATGAGTACTAGCCTTTCTGACAGAAATGGAGTTGATATTATTAGTTATGAGTGATAAATAGACTAGCCTTTCTGACAGAAAGGCAGTTGATATTATTAGCTATGAGTGATAAATACACTAGCCTTTCTGACAGAAATACAGTTGGCATTATTAGCTACGAGCACATGCCTTTCGGACAGAATTACAGTTGATATTATTAGCTATAAGTGATACATAGACTAGCCTTTCTGACAGAAATACAGTTGATATTATTAGCTATGGGATGATACATCTGCCTTCCAAATGTGATACATCTACCTCAAATTTAAAGGTGGGGTCTTTGATTTTGAAATTTTGTAAGGGGCATTATCGTTGCCCTATGGAGCGACCCCTGGCCATGCCTTAGCCCAATCACTGCAGAACTTTGCTTTGATTTTTTCCCATTCTGACATGTGTGCCAATTTTCATGAGTTTTTGAGCATCCCAAGCCACTAAAAATGCATTACAAAAGTAGAATGATAATAATCTTTCCAAAAACAATAGATTCCTTTGAGCTCCCATTACATTTATTACAACCATACACCCTTATTGGTGCATGTGAATGCTGGTGGTGGGATAGCCTCTATTGCCTTGTCCCCCAACTACTTTTCTCTCCGTCTCTCAAGCACACACACAAACCCACACTAATGCTCTTCATACCTTCCTACCTCTAAGGGTAATTAAATCTTACTGTAAACCATGCACATCACTGAACAGAGCTTTTATTGCCACAGACAGGACACTGCTGGAATTAATTGTTCCAATCCAGCAAGTCGTGTTGCAAGCACGCAGTAGCCAGAGTGAGAGGAGAGAAAAGAGAGCGGGGGAGAAAAGACTGGGAAAACCGTAGGATTCCCAAACAGCACATTGGTCCCACTTGCAACCTACAAGTAATGATTATTTTCAATATTAAGTAATGAATATTATTGTGGTAGAAATTGGTGGATATGAAGGAATGTTTGATTTAAGCATTGACATGGTTGTTAACCTGTGAGGCCTCTGAGTCCTTCACACTAGGCATGCTTTATGTTGGGGGGCTCTGGTGCCCGGAGGTAAAGATAAGATGGACCTTGGAGAAGTTCCAGACTCCCTTGTTAATACTGAATGACAAACAACATTGACTGAGGGTTACACACATTGTTTTGCCTCCTCCCTGGTAGCGTGATTATACGTGATTCTATATGACATACTGTATAAAGCTGAGCGAATGTACACGTTTTTCCATTTCCATATTTTGGGGTGTAAAATCTAAAATATAATGACAAAGGCCCATCACAAGTTACCAAAAATTGTGCCCAACAGTCAAAAGCTAAAAGTTGTCAATTTACAAGAATTACCACAAAATGTCATCATAATAATCATCATAATTTAGAAGCCAACAATTTGTGGCTCCAAAGTTTGGTGTGGAGTAATTCAGCTGAAGTTGTGTTTAAACAGATCAGGTGATGCTGTGCAATTTCACCACTTGTTTTGGCATGAAATTGCACTTGCTTTTTCCCACTCCGCTCAGACATCTTATCACAAGTGCATGAAACTAACTTTTGGCTTCATTTAGGCCCATAGACGCAGACCTCACCAAAGGTATAAATCATTCATCTAGTACTGATTAAAATGTACATCAAAATGCAATTTTTGATGTGAGTAAGGCTGAGTCTGTTCTAGCTTATACTGATATTAGTTGTTTTTCCAATGGCAGAAAGTGTGTTCTGACAGTTGAAGGCAAAAGCATCTGCACTGGTTGTGGGAGGGAAGAACATAAAGTACAAAATGGCAGAGGAGGTTGGGTACTTTGATAAGTAACTGACTTTGTAATGTCAGAATAATTGTAAAATCTACATTGTGTCTCTGTTAGAATCTGAAACCTCAAAGCCTCAAACTTGTGGCAAAAGGTCACATAGGTAATGCTGAGAATGCTTTAAACAGTCTAGATCAAATTTTGACACAGCAGCACACACCAGGACAAAATAACTCATCCACTATTAAAAGATTCAATCTCTTGGTTTCTATGGTATCTTTTACTAAACTAAAAGTGATGCTTCAGTCTTGCTGTTTCAAGCTGTGTACCTCAGTGGCACACTATTATTTCACTTATTTGACATATTTCTGGACCGCTTAGCCACCTGACAGAATAACTTACTCTAGTCGGTGCTAGCAATTTCAAAATTGAGGACTTATTCATGTATTTAGTGCTGTACTGCAAACCATGAACTGGGTCTGTACTTACAGATCTGAGGAACTGAGCATTACAGCACAAAATTTCCTCACAGTAAATCACACTTAATCTTGGTGAAAACACTACTAGCCAGCTATCTACATTTAGAAGCTGCTAGTGTATTAAAGCCAATGGTTTAATTAGTTGGCTATAATATTACGCACCATACCCCCCTGAGATATGTACAGTATATTACAAATTAAACAGTGTATTTCAATTATGGTGCACTGAACACAGGTAATCACATGGAAAGCTCACTGGAACTGTTTCACCTCTGATGTGAGTCATAACCCAGGGACATTTTATGGCTCCATACTAGTGGCCATAATTGTAATTGTGTCTTCTTTTTAAATTGGTTTAAAATGAACAACATCCATTTTAATTAGCTAGCTTGGGCAGTACATGCAAGTTTCCTTTTATTTCCATAGTCTGCAGGTTTATCTTTTATGTACTTTTCTTACTAATGAAAAAAATATCTATGCTTGACTAGCAGTCTGTATCGAAGACATTAAGGCATAGCACACTGAGGGCCACATGGGTACATATGAAGCTATGCGGTTTGATTAAGGAAACAGAAAGAGGTTTTCAATATAGAAAGCCTAATTAACCTTTCTACTCTATCAGAACAAAGACAAATAGATACTAACATATGTTGCCACAAATGCTTTCTAAAGATTTAGACACTGCCTGAGTTAAAACCAGCTTATTCAGCAGTTTGACAGCCTGTGTCTGTGTGCTTGTTTTGACGGTGTCATCTGACTGCTAAAATCCCAGTTTTTCTAATACAATATGACCTTTAATCTGGTTCATGCTTGTGAGCAATATTATGCACAACTTGGAAATATAGACGTTTAATCTTTACTCCACTACTACAAATTATAGTTTTTTGTTGGACACCTCCAAAGTTCCAAAGGTGAATTGTGTCTTTGCTTTTAGAGCTGTTTAATCAGCTACCTCAGGACATTTGATTTGCTGTCACTTGAAGTGGAAAGCCATTTTGTTCCTATCCATAATTTGCAACTGACAGCAATGTTCTTGGCATTCCTATTCTCATTACTTTTGCTTTGCACACAACTCGAATGTGTAGAACTTTGTATCCCTGTTATCAAGGTTCTGCAAGTGCAATAGCATACTGACTGGCAGCCTGATACTTGAGATTTGTAAAATCTCTAGTTCAACAAGATGCAAAGCGTATACCCACTGAACATGTCACAACACAGCAAAGTACACCATCAGCAGCATTACCAGACCCTCAGGTAGTGACCCAAAAAGGATGTACCATAATTAGTATCAGTGCAGAAGAAGACACACAGAATACAGATAAAATGTAATGTTTATCAAAGTAACATTTTATGCTGTTACCTATGGTGTTACCTTGTTTGTATACCACTGGACAGCTACACCATCAACGTAGCTACTTACTAGTGTCACGGTTTGTCCTTTGTTGTTTTCAATTGATTGTCAATTGTCTTACGTGATATGAGCCGGCCTAAGGCGAAGATGCCAAGAGAGAGAGAGAGCGAGAGTAGAGATATGGTACGTTGAGACCATTTCGGACAATCCTGAAGTATTTTGGTTTAGTGTCTGTCTGTGTCTATTTACCTAAATAAAATAAAACCAACTCTGAGCTCAGTCACTCTGAGTGGAGCTGCGCTATACCCACGCAGTTGAGAGGGCGACACTGCAGTGAGTGAGTAAAGCGAAGACGGAAAGCTAGCCGAGCTCACCTGCATCCTTTTCTTGCGTGGCAAAGGAAAGCATTCAGATACGTTGTGGCCTGTTGGTGGATGGTACAGTCATAAGGTTCAGTAATTAAATCCCCTACATCTAAAACAAATAATTTTACCAGTAGCCTATTGTGTTGTGACACTACCTAGCTGTTAAATATGTTTTTAGCTAGCTAATTGTTAGCTAGCTATTAGCTCGGATTGATCCACAGAAATGTTCCAAACATACAGGAATAATCTAATAATAATAATAATGAGAACAACGCAGCTGAATCCCTGTAGACATTGACAGACTAGTATTGAAGATAATTGTAGAACATATTAGGGTTATTTGTTTATCCTGTGCATTCAAGATTATTTTGCTTTCCTAAGTCCATTAAAAATACAACCACAATTACCGAATCGCATTATATACAAAAAAAAATCTATTCAGTGGCTTTTTTTTTTTGTCTGTTTGCAGTTCCATTTCCATGTATGTCACATAATTATTCAACAGCCTGTCTGTATGCCCCACCTTTTCGTGCACAGTTGAGCAATTCAGAGAATATGTGATGGTATCAAATCACTTTGCAATTGGCTTTGCCATTTCGTTTGTATGCATTTGTGTAGATGTGTGTATATTGGGTGTTTAGATGGATGTTCATATCAGAGCAGTCATGGAAAAAACATTGTGTTCCTGAATAAATGCAACATTACTGCATGGTATCAATTTGGAATCAAAATTACTTAGCTGTGTATCACAGCAGTGGCACATAACACTGCATAATGAAATGAAGGCTGTGTTCTGAATGAGAACTGTAGATGCGTCCCAGAGTTCCTGATACAGGCCATGCTAATCAGAATAACAAATTGCCAATATTAATTTTTTGATGCACTTGTTTTTTGAGGAAAGAATTAGGTTAGTGTCGTCTTAAAGACTGTGTGGAATCTGCAGGCTTCATATTTAACAAAGCAGAGACTAAGCAAGATTACCAGAATTAACCTAAAGTAGTTACTTGGGGCTCTGTAATCAGAGGCTCACTCGATCCAAGCTGCAGCTAATTTCACATCATCACGAGGAAATCAGTGGACCCCTGCTGCTGGCTCACTTATTGCTCTGGACAAATGTCAGCTAATTGCCTGCTGTGTTGTGCAGTCTTCATGTGCAGAACACAGCATTATCTCAGCTTTGCTAACTCAAGAACTCATGAGACAAGACTAACCAGACAGACTTACAGATCTGTAAGTGACTCACATAAAGTGAGCAACTATAGCTGGTGAAAGTAAAGTGTCCTTTGTGTCGTGCTAAAAGCAGCATTAAAATGACAGTCCAGTGAATCAGAATGTAAATATTGTGCACAAGTCTTTTAAAATAATCACTGTGACAGAATAAAACTGTGGAAACTGATTATGAGTGCTAAGTGCTGAGTGCATCTTGGTTGTGGGTGAAATAACAATGGTCAGCTTTCTACCCCCTTTCTCCAATTCTCTAGCTCTCTTTCACTCCTCTTACAATTTCAGTGACTAAACAAAACGTTCTAAGGTAGAAAGGTTTTCAATCAGGGACAAGTAAGTTTTGTTTTAAGTTTTAATCTATAAGACTTTCATCAAACCCCATTCTTTATACTGCTTAGTATCAAAGTTCATTGTGAATCATCTCTTGTGGCTTAGAAAAGTGTCCACATCATGACCAGTATACAAATAATGTAGCTTTCAAAAAGGTCTTTGAGAAATTGAGAATCTTACTGATGAGGCCTACACAATGTACTGTGACCTTTTTCCCCATTTGTGTTCTTTTGGGATTTAAATGTTCATATTATCCAGAGATTTCCAGGTGCAAAGCCAATGATAGATTACATTTGATGAGAGAAAATATCACATAAAACCCTTTTACAGTGAGAGTGTCAGAGGTTGCAGCAAATATCACTCTTGGGTATGAAGTGACATTGCACTGACAGCTCTGTCTCACTTCTTATTAGTAAAGGTAATTTGGTTGTTTGTGATGTAAAAGAAAACCTCAGGAAAAATATAATTTTAAAGGTTGAATGTTCCTTATGGAAAAACTACAGCAATGTTCCCCAGATGGTCACAACCATGTAATATTTCAGCTAGACGACGATGATGAGGAGGATGTTCTGATATATTGATTGGTTGATGTTTGGAAATGTGAAGTAATCCATAATGTATTAGGAAGTAATTTAGCTAGCAAGAATGTTGTGCTGTCACCTCCAACTGACATACATGACTGAGCTACAGGACAGTACCTCTAGTGCAACAAGATGCTGGTGCAAAAGCACAAAATAGGTCGCAAGAAAGAAAGAAAGAGTTCATATCTCCCCTAGAGTCCTTGAAATAATGTTTTCAACTCTTGTCTTAGGTGCATAGTAAAAAGTAAAGATGTTCCGGCATGTGTTATCTCATCTGAGATGCACATACTGTGTCTTTCTCACACACACACACACACACACACACACACACACACACACACACGACTCAATAGGCTAAAACAGGAATGTGTACAGTTGAGATAATAAATCCATTTATGTGTGCTTTTGTTCTTATCACTAAACTTAGATAGAATACAATGCAAACTATGTTTTTTCTGCTTTTTCGTTAGGAACAGGAGAGTGGGACTTGTCAGGAGCAATTCTGTCTTACTCTGAAATGTTCCCATTTTTGTTAGTGTTACCTTTTTGGTTCATTGTTTCATTTGTTAATGTTTAGTGGAGAAGTAGTATAATCCATCATGTGTAGAGTACAATAAGTGGGCCCTATCCTTAAAGAGGTACTGCACACTTAAACATGATTTTTGAGCTGTAAACTAAATTATATGAGTCTGTACTGTGATGAAACACATCAATGCTGGTGTTAATATTGACATTTCTTACCAAATTTATAAAAAACAGCATTTCATGGGTTGAAAATGGCTCAACACACCATCTACTGTTTTAAATCAGCCCTGAACCTTGCAAGGCCAATGCTGACAGAGAGTCAACTGGTTGGGACTTACCTACGTCATAAAATATATATATATATATATATAAAAGACTCTAATCAGTCAGTCTACCCCATGTCCCCTGACCCACACACTACGTAGCCACGAGGCCACGTCTCCTCCAGTAGTTGTTCCCTCACTCGTTGCATTTTTTAAATATGCTGGGAGAGAGGATTCTAGCAGAATGTGAGGGTGTGGTTGCACTCTAACTAACAGAGCAAGTTTAACAGTTGAGTTTAACCTCAGTATAGCAGCATCAAATCACTGCTGTTGTACTCTTAAGTAGGTGACATAAATAGCCCGTGCACAATCACATTAAGGTACAGATGGCTGATACTGTGTGTGTCATACCTTTGTGGGCTGGGGGCCTGGACGTCAACAAAATCTTGTTTGTTCTCCCTTGAACCACTGAAAGCTTTGTATTGAATCTCAGATGGATGCCAACAAGTCATGTAGAGAGATCGGGGCACCAAGGAGGGCTTCTTTATACCATTACTTCAGGGCAGTCAAGCCTAGCCAGATTTGCATTTCTTCAAAAGAACCTAGTCCATGGAGTAGCAACGCCTTTAGCAAGGTTATTTATCTTCCTCACTATGAGGAACATGAGACATCATGTGCAGCAGTTGTGCCTCAGAAAGTGGAGCAGGTTGTCCATTAATTGCAAGGTTGGTGGTTCATTCCCGAGCTCCTCCTGCCCACATGTTGAAGTGCCCTTGAGCAAGACACTGAACCCCAAATTGGTCCCAATGGCCAGGCAAGGGCCTTGCATGGTAGCCCCACCACCATCAGTGTGTGAATAGGAAAAGGAGAGTCAAATTGTAAAGTGCTTTGTCAATTAAGATAGAAAAGCAGCATAAAAGTGCAGTCCATGTATCAATTACACAATTTATTTGACATCTATGTCTTACCTGTTGCTTTAGATGGAAGGGGCACAGATGCTGTTAACCGCTATTGCTGAGAGGGATGGCATATCCTGTTTAGATGTTGGTGGGGTAAATGTTGGTATTTCCTATTATTAGACTAGACCACAGATCCAGGGAGGAAAAGGGTGGCATGCATATCGCAAGTGAAAGGATGCTGTGGCATATTAAAATTTGTCTTCTGTTAATTTGAGTGAAGATGCAGTTGGGGGGTTGGGCCTGCTTGGGCTCCGTCCATGCTGCCTCAATGAATTCCCATATCTGATCAGCGGGTGGCAGCTGGATTGGCACCAAAATTATATAACCACCATTTTCATCTCAGTGTCCATTTATAGTCTGTGCCCAAAGAGAGCATGAATGCATTTTCCTGCCACAACAAAATAAACTACTATAGGGACCCAATGTTTGGAACCTAATTAATCAGAAAGGAAAGGACGTGGGAATGGTGATGTACTGTTCTACAATATGTAAAATATAATCCCTTTTAGTTTAGTTTTAGATTACGTACTAACCACCACCACAACTCAACAGCTACAAATTTCTCTATGATTGCTGTTGCTTTTACTACTGCTGCTGCTGTAAAAAAAACATTGAATGGATGATGCCACCTTCTACTTGCACTACAGAGCCCTTTCAAACTGGACCTCACTAGCAACAAAGTTACTTCTGCAACATCCAGGCCCTCCATATGGGCAACACGTTCAGTAGGATCAGTAAGAAAAAAGAGATCAGGCCAAGGAGCCTTTAATTCCCACCTCTACCAAGGGAATTGACTTGGAGCTGATGCAGTAATCCTACAAGTGATCAGTAATTAACATGGACTGCAACCTGGAATACATCACCAAAATAAGGAGACAGACATGCTGTTCTTGCTATAAGTGACCAGGATCATTCAATTTCAAAGTCTTTCTGTATGTGAACAAGGCAGAAACTAATGCCTTAAAGGTACATAAAGGGCACATAGGAGCATTTTTTTCAACAAATCTGAGAAAATCATGACATGACATAACTCCACATATAACCTAACAGCTGCTTTCACCAGCAGCATCCTGCCAATGACTTTGCCTGCCAGAATGACTTTTGTTGTTTGTAGCTCACTGAGAACTCCAAGGGATTGCCAAACACTGTGCCATCAGCTAACCTGCATGATGGACCCCTGCCTGAGCTGCAGAAGACTGCCTTCAAACCACATCCTGCTGTCACCCTTCACTGCATGCTACCATAGGTATTGTCCATACATCATGTGTTAATGGGGCTTTCCAAGGTCTTATGAAAATATATAATTCTCACCTCTGTAGGTAGTACAGTAGCATTCCTAAGCTGTCATAGTTACCTGAGTTATTATTAAATCAAGTTTTATTATGTACTTCCTCTAGCCTATAGGAACCTATTTCCCCATCATAAAGTTGCTTCAGTTATTGATCACTCTCTTGCTCTCTCACCATTTTATTTTAATCATGTCATGACTTAAAAAGCCAACATGTGAAAATTATAATCTCTTAATTTTATTATTGAAATGGTTATCCTTGACATATTCCATGAGCCACATTTCCATCTCTGCTTGTGTATTATATGTACATACTTTCTCATTTACATGAGCAAAGTTGTCATGACTCTTCTATGTGTCGACTTCTTTTAATATGAGTCCCTCAAGTTCCCAAGAACTAGAAGAGCAACCTATGGTGTGGAACTGTGTCTACCTTAGGATGTGCTGTCAGTTACAATATGACAGTGCCATGCTTGATGCTGCTGCCTCAGCTTTGTCACTATGATGGATCTGGGGTCCTTGGAGACAGATGGATAGTACTCCCCATCCACCCCACGGTGAGTTACACCATGATGAAGAATAAAGTGAACACTTCATATACCCACAGTGAGCCAAAAAGTGTCTCAGTGCCACATTGTTGTGCAGTTTATTCTTCAGCTGGCTAAGATGATAATTAAGAAACCTCCCCTGCCTCTGTGGACTATGCAAATGCCAGTAAGGTGAAGTGCCATTTTTCAAAGTTTTGACAGATGAAGTCCATCTATCTTTATTCCAGCTCGCATGCAGTGTGTTTATTATGCCAGTATTTTCATGAGCCACTATAAAACAATGTCATAATTGTAACAATGTCATAATGAGAATAATGTGCAACACTGTTTATGATTCTACAGTGTTCATCTTGATTTATGCATTTTATGTGGGAGGAGAGCCAAGAGTTGCTATTGTTTAAGGTTTTTTGTGCTAAATGTTCCAGCAACACATTGTGCTTGGCACAAAAACTGATTGTGACTCTAAATGTATGTGGCACATTTAAATTTGGTCTGTTTGAAAAGATGTCCAGTCAGCAGTTTGGCAGGAACATGTTGGCACCTTCTCTTTGATTTAAGTGTAGTTTGATGGTCACATTTCAGAATAGTAAACTCTCTCTTGTGGGTGGTGGAACTTCCCAAGAAATATAAAACATTAAGTTCAAGGCTTACACTGTATCATATGGTTGTAAGTAGTCTTTCTCAAAATGAGCTACATGATTGTGTGTTTGTGTGTGTGTGTGTGTGTGTGTGTGTGTGTGTGTGTCTGTGAAAGAGTGTTTTCTGTCACATTTAGCAGAGATCAGCACTCCCCCCTGCTGGCTGCTCTGCAGATATGCTGGAATTAAAATATGTCCTTTGAAGCCTCCCAAACATTATAGAAGCAGAAATAAAGATTTATGAGAAGTATAAGAAGTAAAGTTGGGTGTTAAGACAACTTTACTCCTTATACTTCTTATCTTACTGTCTATTTAGTTGACTAGTAAGCAATCTTGAATTTAAACTAAAATTTGTTGTTATAAATATCTATAAATAATTGTGAAATGTTCTTTCCAATGATGTTCCAGTATATTCCTATAGAACATCCTACTAACTCTATCCTGCTGGCTTTGTGCAGTGTTCTGTAGTAGATAAAGAGAAAGTAAGGTTTCATAATTAGAGCGATTACACAGTTTCATATGACTATTACAAAGGTTAGTGCCATGGTAATAATCATAAAACAAATTAAGTATCAATGGCATACTGTCCTCTACTGAAGACTTATGGAGGGAGAGTGAGACACAGAAAGAGTCTCTTAGTATTCCACTTGAGACACTGTGCTTCCATATTGCAATTTCCTGTTTGAGTCTTATCTGGAGCAACCTGGAACTGCACTCCAGCGAAGCCTCACGCAGCTCCCTCTGCTCACCTGCTGCTATTCCATCTCTGTTTCTATTTCTCTCTCTCTCTCTCTCTCTCTCTCTTTCACTCCTCCATTCTCACTTTCACCCTCCCTCCCTGCCTGCAATGTCATGATTAGTATGCTGAGAACCAGTAAAGCTTCACCTGGACATCAGTCACTCAGACAATCAGTCAGCTGTCTCACTGTCAGTCAGTCGCCTGATCAGTCCCCCAGCTCACACTCTTGTTGAATTACTCATTCAATTGCTCGGTTGAGCGCTCAGCCACTTACTCACTCAGTCAGTCATCTTTTTTTGTTTGTCTTTTTTGTTTTTACTCTCATTTGCCTCACTCTGAGAAACATACATGCACAAGGCATACAGAAATAGACATATTAGAGGGCCCAGTTACTCTTTTTTATTAATCTGCCCCCATCGAAGAACTGGCTCATTCTAGCCCTCACAGTGAAAAGCCAAAAAGTGCTTGTTTGAGCAACTGCTAAGTGCTCTCTAGGACAAAAACAACCTCGAGTGACGGTGATATTTCAACACTTTCAGCCAGATTTTCCAAGATAAGTTTATACTGTGTGTCGGCTCACTGGGTGTTATTCTTATGCCTGTTCTTATTTACAGATATTTGACAGTTGCTTTAGAGCCATATGATTCATGATCCTTAAATTGTCACCACGGCAACAATGGTAGAATACAATTCTGGCTCTTAAATTGTCTGACATTTACCTACTTTTATAGGCAGTTTAAGGTGACCTCAGTGATATCAAACATCAGATACATTTCTTTAATTGCTGCGGAGAGAGTTAGGAATAGAGAGATACACAGTGGCAGGTAGAGCAGAATGATCCCCTGTTTCTCCCATGATTACATTCTGTTCAGGCCCTGTTGCAGGGAGGAGGAAGATCAAGCTTCGGCCACAGAATATGAATTTTATATCTGCAATGCAGCCAAGAGGTATCTTCATGTAACAGCTAGCCTGCCTTGGCACTGGACAGTAAATATCTGTCTTTGTGCACCAGCTGATTGTTATGAAATAGAACTCCTTGGTTTATACTAAATGTCACTGTTGCCCTAAATTTTATTTCTGTTGTTGATACACTTCACTGCACTTGAATTAGATTTAATTTCTTTTGTTTGTCATTTTGTCATTCTGCAGTGAGTTATTATGTTTGCATATCTGACACCATCATTATCATTGTTAAATCATAAGACAATAAACTTTTTGTGGATCCCAACCAAATCCCAGAGCATTTATTATCCAATGCAGTGACACATAAAACAGAAGAAAAGAAAGAAAATAGCTGAAAACAGAAACCCTAAATGACTGACATGAAGCCTGAGACACATGTGTTGGGCTGTACAGTACATAGTCCAGTTGTAGCTTGTAGTAATGAAATATTCATGGAGTTGCGTGTGTTTCAGTCACGATGGGCTACACTGAATGAATTAAAGTCCACCCAACTGCAGTGTGATGGATGAGTGGAATAATGCTGACAGGTGCTTTCTATTGCCTAATCATCAGAAAGGTTTCACAAAGTCATATAATGGAGGGACCTTTGCAGGGATAATTAATTTAAGTGGTAGATTCTTTATTTTAAGTTTATTACACCAGAAAAACAAAGGAAGGAAAATTCCACATGCATAATATGCATTAATTGAAAATTAACTTTAGCCAAGATTTATACCTTCCAAAAAGTATTGTATAGAAGAAAATGTATGGTTTAAGTGTTCATAATATGCTTCTTTATGGTGTAAACACACCTTAGTATGCTATATGTGTCATTGGTGCACTAATTTTTCAAAATAAATAAATAAATAAATCACCTTGATTTTGAATCACAGTGACCTTCTTATGTATACATTCAACTGACCTTAAAATAGAAATTAGACGGTAGGTGCCAACTGATAGGAAAAAAAACAGTAATAGCACAAAACAACAACAACCTATCAAACTGGTTAAAATCAGCCCTAAGGCCACAACAAGCCTTTGCCAAGCCTTTTATTCTTTGTTACTTTTTCTGCCTAGACCTGGCTCAAGAATTAAGTGCTCTCTCCATACAGTGACACTTCACTACAGCCCGAAGGCATGTAAACATCCCATTACATTATGGCTGCTTTCTCTTGATTGCAGTAAAGTGTTGTCTCACTGTTTATTCTCAGTGCTTTTGTCTTTTCCACTACATCTGGCCCAGGTGGTCTACAGTTTGTCTCAACTATGTTTCAGCATGGTGTGGTCTCTGTTTTCTGCAGATGTTTATAACAGGGATAAATCACACAGAAAGCTGATTGCACTGAGAGGGAACATAGACATGTTCATTCATAATTACAAGCAATGTAGCACCAAAAGTGTGTGTGTGTCTGACTTAGGCTACCTTTGGGTACACAGACCAGTTAATTGGGGACGGCTTGTCCAATCGGGGACAAAAGCCATGTCCCCAATTGGGGAAAAGGCTAATTTTTGGGTCAGTGATTAAGGTTAGGGTTAGGCAAGTAGGTAGTGGTTATGGTTTGGGTAGGGTAAGTCTCCAAGAAATTAATGTAAGTCTATGTAATGTCCCCAAAAGTGGCCTAAACATAACTTTGAATTAAGGGGTTATGGGGAAATGGGGAAAAAAGGGGAAATGTGAATTCTTTTAAAATAATGTTTCAATGCTGGAAAAGTGGTGGAAAGTAACTAAGTACATTTACTCCATACTGTACTTAAGTACAAATTTGAAGCACTTGTACTTTAATTGAATATTTCCATTTTATGCTACTTTATACTTCTACTCCGCTACATTTCAAAGGCAAATATTGTACTTTTTACTCCACTACATTTATTTTAAAGCTTTAGTTACTAGTTACTTTGCAGATTCAGATTATTAATACAAAATCTAATCAGCAAATACGTTATGATGTATTATTAAAGATTAAGCTGTATAAAAGTAGTTGAAACCATCCCCACCTTCACCAGCTTCAAGTACAAGTGATGTGTGCATTAAAGCAGCAACAATTATAATCCAATCATATAATATACATTATTCTGAAATGGGTCATGATTCTGCATAACGAGTACTTTTGATTTTGGTACTTTAAGTATATTTTGATGCAAATAGTTAACGTAAGATTTTGAATTCTTTACTTTTACTTGTAACAGAGTATTTCTACACTGTGGTATTGCTACTTTTACTTAAGTAAAAGATCTGAGTACTTCTTCCACCACTGTGCTGGGATCACCACAAACAATTCTATTCACTTCCATTGTACAGCTTGAGGCAACATGGCATTGAAAAACAGCTTGAAGATTAGTGTGTGGGGAAAACCTGGCAAACCCAGACGGCTCAAGGTCATACAACACTAACAAACACACATGCAGAAGGACTGTCCCAGGCTTACCAGGAAATACACACAGAAATACTGTATGCACACATAAACCTTCACACTAGTAAACTCTCTCACACACACACACACACACACACACACACACACACACACACACACACACTTACAAACTTATAGCAGCCCATCACTGTTAAGCTTGTCAACATATTTGCCCTTCCTGATGCAAAACATCATATTTCATTATTACGCAAATCAAATCAAGTTGGTTTCAACTGTGCAAAGTCAATTGCAGCACTGATAGGCCTTGAGAGAATGTAAACTGAGGCTGCTTCACAATCATTGTCACGTTCATTATGTTGTGTTTGTATATCGTTATCTCTGAAAATGCTCACCCATGCGTGTTCAGCACGAGCAGCAACTAGCAAAAAATGTATGTCTCATTGATAATGATCCAGAGGCTAATATCCAAATGTTTTACATAAATGCTTCCTATCTGACAAGTCTCAGGGAATGAAAACAAAAAAGAGAGAGTCTGAGTGAGGTGGAAGGGCTGGTTCAACATGCACCTAACACATCTCAGATAATATCTGTAATCTTATCTGCATAACAATGTAATTATAATGTGCCTGATTCTCTCCTCCGTAGTTCCCCTCTTGAGTAACAATCGCAGCAGCACCAAATCTGCCTCTGACTGTTTTGGCAAAGCACTGGCTATTTAATCAGGTGAAGTGAGTGACGACCGCATTGAAGAACAACCCCCCCCTTAAAGCATTAATCACAAGGTAATTGGATTGAAAATTAGGGAGACGTTGTCTTTGTATTCCATTAGCTTGGAGTGGATTTCTCATCACTCTCTGGCAGTGAGCGCTCCTTTCTTTTTTTACATACTTGGTGCTCTCTCTCGCTCCCCCTAAGGCTTTTATAAGAATATAGAAAAGGTGGAGAGAGAAGAGACAGATAAGGAAAAAGAGAGTCCAAGACAGAGAGGGAGAGAGGGAGAGGGAAAGAGAGTAAAGAGGAGTTTGGTAAATCTTATTCACTTAATTTTGTATAAAGGGGGCTGGTGTCCTCAAAGGGTAAATTGATCCAGTCATTGTGATGAATAGGCTCAATTAATCCATCCAGTGTGGGACAGGGGTGAATACATGTGTTAGGAGACACCCCCTTGTTGGCTAATTTCTCAGACATCATCTTACATCTCTTCAAGTGAAGGAATCACTTATTGCAACTTTCTCCTCACCCTGTCTTTCTCCCCTTCACTTCTTTCTAAATCGTCCACACTAAGAGTTCTAAAACAAACATGGACACCATTTATTTGTGAAAATTCATTCTTTGGATTATTTCTTCCATTATTTCACTGTAAAAGTGAAATACTGGAATGGGAAATGGGACTTAATGGGAAACATCCAAACACTGTTCACAAACTGGATCTCTCTATGTGACAAGTCATTCCAAACAAAAGAATTAAATGTGTGGAGCTGCTTCTGTTAGAATAGATGACTTACTGTAATGTGTACTTTGTTGCTAACATCATCTCCAAGTTGCTTTGGCAGAGTCAAGATGTAAAAAACACATACACACAAAAAAAAATAATGTGTGTGCCATCTTCCATACACAAATTAGTATTCAATAGAAAGAGTGTGCTTGAATTAACAATTTCAACTGAACATCTAATTACTAGCTTTTTCTGGACTTAATCATTCTTATCAGTACATGGAGTCCAATGACCGTATTCAACCTGAGCAGACGTTTAATCAGGCAGATTAAGCGAAAACATCTGTGTGGTTGAACCATGTGTGGGCATTTCATCTTCTCAACACATTGTAGTTCTCAGCAGACTTCCAAATGTATTTTCACATGTTAATGTCCCTCTTTATGCAAGCATGATTTTATTTTACCATGAGTAAAAGGATGCACATGTTTTCATACAAATTATACAGTAATGTGTTAATAAGTAGGTTTAAAAAATAAGTAAATCATGGGAACATTTCACACCATATGTTCAGTAAGTTCCAAACAATCATCACTTTATCAAAAAGATATAGCTAAATACGCTCACTACAGCAGAGTTGTGGAGCTATGACAGGTGTTAGTGGAACTTGGAAGTAGCATATTTGGCTGCGTTGTGGGAGTTGTCATTAGACTTGTGTATGTGTGCACACTTTCCCAACACTTTCCCAATTGACTGAAATGTATGACAATGAACAATCTGTACATAGAGGTTGATCATTCTGGCACAGATTGCATTTTTCTGCTTTTGTGCATACACAGGCTTTTTAGTCATGAATCTATAAAGTTTTATGCATCTGGTCTCAGGACTTTAGCCAAGGCTTTCAATACTGTGAGCACTTAGTAAATTGCACAAGAGTAATTTACACTGGACTAATATGATATTCTGCACATCTCCCCATTCTAAGAAACCCCTTTATATCTCTTTTCTCATATTTCTCATTTTACTCAAGCTTCAGTGTATTACTTTTTCATCACTTTAAATTGGATATCCCAGAATAATAGTGGCCCTGTCTATTATTAATATACTGAATCCATCATGGCAGGAAGAATCAGGATTTGGGAACCCCATGAAGGAGTTCGAGGGCTTGGGAAGCTTACAATTTCTGTCTACCTGTTTGAATGAGTGTCTGATAAGGATTTGAATGGGGAGAATTGTACAAGACCCCCAGCTGCAGATCTCTTTTCAGTGACTGCTAATAAGAGTCATCTACCTCACAAGTGACACAGTTCACAATGGAAAAACAGGCCCAATGTGTAGCCAGCCATCTATTCTATTTTACGTTTTCATATTTTCTGAGGAATTAAGTCTTGATAACATATTATTGAACAGTGTTTTAAAAAGTAAATCCATCAAATTGACTTAACTCTGTTGTTAGAAAACACTTTGATGCCAACACACTGCTGTCCTTTACATTAGCAACTTCATATTGTATTAGCTTTATGGGTTCATAGCATGTTTTCCATGTTAAACCTTAATCTTGAATTTAACTAGTAACTACCATTGTGTGATAAATATAGTGGAGCAAAAAGTAGCATACAGTAGAGGTTCAAAGGTTATTCTTGATCTTGGAAAAAGCACTTGAGAAAACAATCTAAACACAAGGTCTGTAGCTGTCCTGGAGCTTTCAATCAGATCACATGATGTTCATCAGCAGATGGAGTAAGTGTGTTTTGTTTGTGTTCCGTGACAACTGGGCAAACTCTATTTAGTAGCTGTTTTAGAGCTTCTGATTTAGCTGTCCTGGAGCTTTCAATCATGATCTTCATCAACAGATGGAGTTTCCCCAGTTGTCAGGAAACACAAACAAAACACACAACTGATGAAGATGATGTGATCTCTGAACAGCTACTAAATGGACCTTGTGGTGAGAGGTACAATGTTTCTGAAATCTTGTGGAGTGAAATTGTAATGTCTGAAATGATTATGTAAAGTACCTCAAAATACTTAAGTACCGCATTTATATAAATACAATTTTTAAATAATTTCAGTTAATCCATGTGGTTACTTTCATTTTTTTTGTTTGTAAGATCCTTTCGTGTCAGTCTTTTCACAAATTTCAGTGAAACTAGCCCGACAAATACTGGATTTTCAAGGCTGATACCACTATCGATATTTGAGAGTTAAAAAAATCGGAATATCCCAAAACGTTTTTTTTTTGATAGCGATCCCTTAAATTATTTTTTTTAGCAATTGTGACCAAAATATGTACTGAGCAGGACATATTACAACTGAAAAATAAATTTGTCTGTACTCTCTGGTGGACAAACTATGTAATGCAACACTGTTTCGAATCATATCTTTGGCATTTCGGCACTGAAATGTCCTCTTATTTATTGGCAATCATATACGCCAGTACCATTATAACTGCAATAAGCTAATATCGCCCTGGCTCTAGTTTAAAAATGTCTCAGTGCTGTGAGAAATCAGGAAACTGCTTTCCAGTATTGTGTCCTTTCCTAGAGAATCAGCAAACAAGTTTAAATAAAGTGATTTACTTATTGTGATAGTGGAGGCCTTAATTTATGAAAGCAGCTAAAAGGGACAGCAGCAAAAAATATCCATCACTGTGACTTTACTCTTGTCTACCTACACACTGAAAAATAAAAACAGATGACAGTGCTGTCCTACTGTATCTTGATACACAAACACTGGGCCACATATTGTATCTTCCCAGGGACATTATATTAATTAATAAGGAGGCTAACAGTGATTTCATCACATGTCAAAGATGCATTATTTATGAGACTAGCAGTGTAGCCAGCAGATTTTTTTTTCAGAAGAGCTCCATCACCAAGGAAACAGAATATAAAATGTGTATCAATCAAATACCCCACACTGCAACCATCACAGACACACACACACAAACACATGCACAGCCTACCTACATAAATATGTATGTCTTTCATAACCTGTAAAGATTTTGGGCTGAAGAATGCTTCAATGTTGAGTTTGACCTTTTAACAAGTTTGTGGCAGCTCTCACAGCTTGACCTTTCGTTTCCTTCAGCCGATGGTGCCTCCACCATTACAGAGAAGGGCCTTATTACCAGCTAATTCATGGCTGTCAGATTCAGATCTATCTGACACATACACACTGGGCGTATGTATGTGTATGTATGCTTACTGAAAATGTAGTCTCGCAAAGGTGATCAGACAAAAACAAGCACATATGCACAAGGAATAATGCACACTAACAGTGGGCACACATAGCCTACATGAACACACATATACACACATATACAGGTTAGAGGTGCATTCACTCCACGTCGAAGTGATTCCGTTCTTAGGGCAGCCATAACTGGAAAGTTGCACAGTTTGCAAAAATGCTAATCTTAGGAATACAGAGAGAATTTCAGGAAATTGAATTAATGTTAGAAAATAAATAAAGTGCAAATCCAAGTATAGTTTGTTCATATAGATCTTCACTATGAATGAAAGGACGAGACTCATTAACAATAAAAACAAAATATAGCTGCAAGCTGCTATTAGCGGGGGTAAAGCACAAAATGACAGTGTGACTGACATTATAAAACAAGAAAAAAAGAGAACACTGTTGAAAGATGGCTGTTTGACATACAGTACATGCATTTTACAACTTTTAAAGCCTATCATCAATATTTGTGTGTTGATATGCTGACTAAATTTAGTTTAACCATGCCACAGAGACTCTTAATATTGCCTAAATTATTGATACAATCAGGGTTATTGAAGCTCATTGATGTAACTACAGGGCTTTATAAAACTTACCATTACGAAGTATTATACAGGTGATCAATATGCCATGTGTGAGTATGAAAAAAGATAAATGTTTCTTATTATTTTCACAAAAACCACAAACCAAACAAACTTTTTAGTGGTTAACATAACTATAGTGAAATAGTGTGTACTCCTCTATTATTGTAAGCAGGTGTAACAATAAATTAGCTTACTGTTAATGTTGGTCATCTTCATCACAGAGTTTGAGAGTCTCTTGAAAGATTGTGGTCATGGTTAAAAGTTGGAGACAAACCGCAGTCTAGGATGTCAGTGTCGCATGCTTTGTAAGCCCAATCCTCCCTCAGACTTTTTGCAAGTGGTATAATAATTTCACACAACTTCCAGCTTTGCAGCTAAGAGGGGACTGTCATTACTCGCAGGACATAAGGAGTTAATTCCACAAGCAGGAGTGTGTTCATGTGAGCATGTGTGTTTGTGATCTGCTGGATGTGTCTCTATTAATGCATAATGCTCTGTTCGTGTGTTTGTCGTTTGTTAATGTGTATATTTGCAGGCATGATAAAGTGCTTTTCAAGGGTTTCTTAGTTTTGGCTCTACATTAAAGTAGTTCTTTGTTGGAGGTTGACGGTGTTTGTCTTCATTAGCTGTACTTTGTTGCTTTTTGGTACTACCCAGCCAGACATCAAACTGAAACACCTTGTTAACATTTATTGTGGAGTGGAAAAACAATACAACACTGGCTTAATATTTCTTTTCTAAATGGCCTGAGGATGTACCAATTTTCACAGGAAAAAGTCAGAGCTGCAGTTGTATGCTTGATGTGTTTACCTATTTGGCAATCAACAATCCATGCATGAGTAATGCACAGAGAGGCTGCCACACAGGAAAGTCAGCAGGGTAGACATCCAGACCACTCCAGCTAAAGATTTATCATAAGGAAATAATCAGTGTGAGGTTATTAGAATCTCTAACAATTTCTAACATTTGAGGAAAGTAATTTATGAGAAAATAAGAGGCTGGAGGGCTTGTGTTATAGTCTTTGGGTAATTAACAAATATTAACAACGTCTGTAGCTAAGATACAGTGTGAAACCAGTCATTGTACTTGCATTAAACCCAACAATATAGCCTCTCTTTGCAGTAAGCCTGAGTGACTTTCTATTTGCCCTGTGTGTGTCTTTTCATCTGCATTATTTGTTGCATTAACAATGATGTTTTTTTTTAATGTTTCATCACCAGTTACACAAGGGCCCGTGGGGAACTGATGACCTAGAAACTGAGATTCTGTCAATTGGCTTCAAAGCATTTTCAGCTGGGTTTTAGTGGTCTCAGTCTACTCTCTGGTGTAATACAGTCCAGGTGCAAGAGTAACACATTGTCACTGAACGTGTGGGTGTACTTGTTCTAATGGCTTTACTGAGATCTGTTTAGAGAATCACATTGAGAGGACTCATTTACCATTTGAGGACAAAAAGCTGGTCCCCACAAAGTTAAGCATTTATTTTAGGATTAAGACTTGTTTTTTGTTCAAAGGTAGATAAAGGTTAGAGAAAGGTTTGGATATAGAAATGCAGTTGAGTTTGGGTTAAGCCTAGAGGGAATTAATCAATTCAATGTTCCCACAAGTGACAAAAAAACAGTGTGAGTTTGTGTGCATGCAATTGTGACGGTGTTGCTTTATATAAACTGCAAACAAAAAACCAACACCTGCAGAGTAAAATAATGGGTTTGGTCACTTATTACAGTTCTATGTAACTTCAGAGAGATTTTTTGTGTCCAAAACTATGTCATCTCTAATAGGATAAAACGTGTTTCAGTCGTCCCAACCCTCTCCCAAACATACCTTGTTTACCACTATTAAAATTTAATCTGGCACAATGTGCTTTTAAATGAAACAGCTCTTGCATTGGTTGGCTTCCCAGTATGAATCCAAAGGGAGGACCCTCAAGGGAACCATGGGTGCTGATAAACCCCTGAGAGGACACAGCTGCAAATACTCATGGGAATTAAAGATGGCAAGCTTTTCAGTTCCACTGCCTTGAAAAGGGAAAAGAGACTCAGTAGACTCAGCTACTCGAAAAGATAAATCTCCGTGTATTACTCTATGGTGAATACAACACCCTGGGATCCTTATTATTCTGTAACATTGGAAGCATAAAAAATGAACACATCTGAAGCACAGCCAGCTCTCTGGAGATGCATGTCTTGCATCACAAGAGAGCCAGACAGTGAAGTTGTCAACGCTCAATATTAGTAAGTAAGCAGGTAAACTTTATTTATATAGCAGTACTCATAACAATAGCCACAACGTGTTTTACAGATACAAATAGGAGAAGATTATATGATAATAATTCAATGATAGAAAATAAAATTCAAGATTAAATTCAATATCTTTAATTACATAAATTCTTCATGTCAAAAAATGGAAATATTTTGTATTTGAATCAAAAACAGTAAACAGATTAACACAGTATTTAGTATTTTGTACATAAACCTCTAAAATGTTGTATAAAGTGTCATAACAATGAAATAATACTGGGTTTCAGTTAGCAGCCAGCAGTCTCCCAAAACATTTTTTCAGTGGTACCAGCTGAGATTATTAAGATTGTGACAAAAAAAACTAAATGAAATTCAATAATTGCAAAAGTCCAAAAGGAGCATATATTTGTCAAAAATAATAATACACAAACAAAAATGTGGAAAAATAGTTTGGATCTCCAATATATTGAAGGACTATAAAGATTAAGGTTTAGGTGTTGTCTGTACTCTATGTACAATATGATACACAGGACCGTGTGTTTTTCACAAGGAAATTACTTAGAAGACTCACAGCAAGAGGCAACACAAGATGAAAATCAATGATGCCAAACAAAATGAAATCAAAAACGTCTTTCTCACCCAGAATAGCATGTTGACTTATATGTACGATTGAGCATACGCCATAACACTAACTGGTGTTTTATGCTCTGGCAACACGGTGCAGTGTTTGTTTATGACATTGTGAATGGCACTTTACAAGTGTGATGTGTCACAGTAAGGAGCTGTGCACACAAATAAATGTTTTTTTATGACGTGTACGACTCCAGCATTCGAATGAGTCAGCCTGTAATCTCAACCATTCTTCACTGCCGTCACTTCATCAAAGATCTAAAACACCATAGCTGCCACTGGTTCTCTCTAACACTACATTTGTCCATCATCAACAGACGAGCATTTACAAATCCACTAAATGTTTCCGGAAGATGACCACATCCCAGTGGGTTTCTCAAGAAGAGTATGTTATGTCCCTTCTTGTGAGCCTCATTAGAGATAATTGCATACACTTATGCAAATCATAGAAATGTGCTGTTTCTCTGGAGGTTTGACACATCTCCTCACCCACTCATTCTTTTCAAATTTGTCTCCCTCTGTAATCTGTAGGCCTCTACCCAACATTGGCAAGTCTAAAATATGAAGAGCAGCATTTTGTTATGTTTTTATGCTCGTCTCCTCCCTCTGTGTGAATAGTGTCCTTGTCTCTTCTTCCTCTGTGTGAATGGTGTCCTTGAGTTTTGCCTCTTATGTGTATGAGTAGTCTTCCTCTTTCCAGGTCCTTGTGGTAGAGAGGAGGTCATGTGACCACGCTGTACAGTTTGTAAAGCCCTTTGAGGCAAATTTGTGGTTTGGGGCTACTAAAAATGCCTTGACTTTGCTATTAGAGTCTTAATTTAAAAGTTTAAAAAGAAAGCTGTTTTCACTCCAACTGCACCATTATACCCAGTGGATTTCTTTCTGGTGATACAAAATTGACCTTATGGAGGGACCAGAAACATCAGTGATTTTTATTATGAGGTTGTTTTATAGTTTTTGTTTTGCTTTGTTTTTTTCCATACATAATACACGAAGGAAAGGAAATATGTTACAGAGACTACACTTGCTGATTTCACTGCTGACAACCAGAAAGAAAGAACTATTCAATGAAACCACCTCACAAAGGGCCCTTTTCCTATCATGTGATGTACAGTACACAATGTACATTCTCTGTATTGAAGGGCACTCAAATTAGCTTCTATCTCAGCATAATTATTTGAGTGCATAGCAATCAGTGTAACCAAATTAAATAAAACCAACTCCAGAAGGAATAATTTATTTTCAAGATTAGCCAGTCAGTTTTTATATCAGGCATTTCTGCTCATCTCATCTTCTCTGTCACACGCAAATGTAGCCTATATTCAGAGTGCTTAATTAAGCTCAGGTGCGCTTCGTTACTGCATCTCTTTGTCCGTTCAGCCAAACTCTCTCACTAACTTCACTGCCATGTACTCATTGAGAGAGTCACAGACATACAGTATAATCAGAACAGAGGGTGCCAGAAAAGGTAACAATGGAGGAACACTTAAGACCCCATCCCGCTAGAAAGAAAGTGACGCAGCAAAATTCATCCGCCCATCTTTGCCAAAACTCTAACCTTTTCATGATCCCCATTAAAATTGTTCAAATATGGACATTAAAAAGAAGCCTTCATTTTTGCGTGACTCACTGTAAAGTTGTGTTCTTGATTTTGTTAGAAAATAAGAGAGGAACAGCCCATACCAACCTAGAGTCTAGGCTTGCATCATAAAAGCCACAGTTGATTTTGGCAAGTTTTAATAAAGTTACTATAAAATCTCTACTCTAAAGAGTAGACTCGAAACCTAACCCTTATAGCAATAAGTGCTGATATATGCTCCAGCCGCTGACAACCATGCATAGGATAAATGGCTATAGATATTGGGTAGATTACAACTATGTTTAGATTTTAAGATAATGTTGATTTTAGATGAACATTTTATTTGTTTTTTAGATGTTTGACTTATCTTAAAGCTGAATTATCACCAATCCTGCTACAGCACAGTCTAACAAATCAAGATTGGTTATCCCCATTCTCCTCACCTTTACTCTCACTTTGACTCTGGAGTCAAATAAAGCATCATTTCAGTTCCAGTTTGAAAAAAAAGAAGAAACAGCAAGCACAATGTCTCTGTCTTTTCCTTTCATCTTTACTTTTCAGTGCTCAAACAAGACAAGTTTGCAAGTTTGACGAGTGAGAAATTGATAACATTCAGCAATGGCATATGACATTTTCAACTCCTGAGCTACTGGTGTCTGACACTAGAAAGGTTTCTACAAACAGTGGCAAAGGCTGTCAAACACATTCACAGTCTAGGTTTATTTCTGACATTGCATCACTGGAGCTTCCTCTTGCCTCAGGATACAGTGTCTTGTGTGTTGCTTAATTTAGATGTAGAGATTGATGTAAGGATCTGGCAAAGGACAGGAAGGTGAGAAGAATGACAATGTTGTTTTTCTAAGGTCAGAATTCTTTAAAACAAAATAAAGTATGGTGAAAGACACCAAATGGTAGAAATTATTCAGGGCTTCACTTAAAGCCGTATTAATAGATTTTTTGTTTATTGGGGGCTGCGGAACATGCTCTTAATACAACATCGACAACATTACAAGTTAACAAGTTTAACAACCATTACACTATTATACCAGTTACTATTATTTAGGTCAGTTGTATGAAAAATAACTTCATGATATATAACTGAACTCACAGCTGGTTGTAGCATGACTACATGCTTTAAAACCACCCTTCATCCCAGGTCAGATGCAACCTATAGTACAGTAGAGGGAACAGTAGTAGTGATACTACATGTTCAAATCCTCTTTGAAAAGAAAATTCTCTATGGGCATCTACGCCAAAGAAGAAAATACCAGTAATACAGTCCAATACCCTTTATATAACATCCAAGGCATAAAGGAAATTAAACAACTTTAATATTATGTTAATGTATGAAATGCATTAGTGAGAGTAAAATGTGTCCTGTCTGTGTAGTTTAATGGTGCACCATCAACTGGGGCAGACCAGTGATTGCAAAGACATTTTATTCTAAAAGTATAATCATTTCAAAAACTGAGAGCTAAACATGACGCGGCATAAAAGCTCCCCCATGAGGCTTCTATCCAAAAGAGATGGAGGGAGGCACATTCTCTGCCTTCGGCTTTAGAAGCAAAACAACATACTAATAAAGCTACACTCCCTTACACAAACACACACACACACACACACACACACACTTGTAACTGGCAGCAGGGCATGCAAGGTGGTGAAGTGCTTGGAAGTCACTATCTATGCGTGCACTTGTATGACACACATTGTCTATACAATGTTTTTGGCTTTCAATCCACGTAAAAGAAGAATTACACAATTCCAATTACATGATTACAGTCTGCAGATATCCAAACAGCTAACCACATGATCCTTGTTGCATATAAACATGTGGCTCATTCTGTGATTAAGACTGATTTTGATGAGTTACAATGAATAAAACATTCCCTTATATCCATGTATGTCACTGTGTGAGTCACAGTGATCAACAGCAACCTAAACCAGAGCTGGATGGGTACAGAACAGACTTTACAGCCTTAGGCGTGCCTTCAAAACGTGTCTGTTTATTCTATATACGGCAGCTGCACTAAGGCCTGTGGCAAAACTGTGCTCCAATGTGTCATATGTGTTGACAAACCTGCAAACATCTTTTGCTTGCAATGACAACCATTCTTACACACCACCAACCCTACAATGTCATCCCTTCTCGGACTGACACACATGTCATATATGCCATACATGTATGTACACATTTACAATGTGTCTTTTTCTGTGAAAATGAGAACAAGGCGGTCCATGTGTTAATGAGTGTGGAAAAATATCACTCCTCCATACCTACTGTGATGCCTGAAATCCAAATGCTCATGTAAATTTAGCCTGCCAGCATTTTCAGATTAGATGTAAAACATATAGGAGAATGACATAGGATTGACACATTATGCACATTTAAACATGACAAGATGTTTTATTTAGCCTCTAATTGCTCCTCTGTCTCTTGGTATCCTGGAATATGTTGAGCCTGTCAAGCCACAGCTGAACTAGATGTGGGGGCAGAGACTTGGGAGAGGAGGAGGAAATTGACAAGTATGTATAGATTTGGATGTGTGAGAGAGAGGGAAGAACGGGCACAGGAAAGAGACAATGTGTGAGGGAGAGGGAAATCAAGCAACTGCAATGTGTGTTATTTAAAGCTGCATTCATTTCTCTCTCTTTTTTTTTTCTTTTTTTGGTCACCTGGGGGAAGAACTCCAAAACAAGCTGTCATATAAAGTTGTTATGGCCAGTGTGTTCGCAAACAATTGCCTACTTACACATCCACCAAACTCAGAGCAAAATTAGCATTCGTTTGGAGTTCTGTTTCTATCCCCCCGATGAATGTAAGTCCAGTAGTCACTGTCCTTTTTATATGTACATGTGTACACTTTTGTTCTCCACCAGCTGTGGGTCTCTAGATTTAGCTTTCTTCACCAGCTAGTCGCTAATTTTGTCTGCTACTGTTTGGTGCTGGGCAGGTAGCGTAAATTGGGTTTATCAGAGGCATGTAGCTGTCTGCTGCTCTTGAGAGCAGTAAGACTGAAACATACAGTAAAGCTTTTTTTGGGGTGTGGGGCATTTTGGCCTTTATTATTTAGTGACAGCTGAAGAGAGACAGGAAAGGTGTTAAAGAGAGAGGGGATGACATGCAGCAAAGGGCCCACGTTGAAATAAGGAGTCAGCCTTAATGGTACGCTCTCTGCCTCGTGAGTTGCCAAGGCACCACAAACAAACAGTAAATCTTAAACCAAAACAATAAGCTAGAGGAGGCTATAAAACTCCATAAAGCTGTAGAGTTTGGTGGTAGTTTGTCACTGTGAGCTACATCTTTTAAATTACAAAGTAATTAGGGTTTTTGTTAAAGGACAAGGCAGGTGACATTCTGTGCCCTTTTGCACATGGGAGAAGTTTGCCTTCAAGGCTTTCTGGCAGAACACTTTAGTAAGTCAGGTGACGTAGTATAAAGAGCAACGTCTATGTAATGAGGAGCTCTGGGTGGATGAATGGTTTAAACACTGGACTTTCACCCAGGATACTGCTGTTTGTGTTCCGTGTGAAACTGAACTTATTATTTTAACCGAAACCATGATCTTTTCCTAAACCTAACCAAGTAGTTTTGGTGCCTAAACCTAACCAAACTGCGACTGTTTCATAACATTAACTACATGTTAGAAAGGATTTCTGGCAGAAAGCCTTGAAGACAAACTTCTCCCACATGCATATCTTTCTTAATGTCAACAAATCCCATGAAAAGACCAAAACCAAAAAACTGATCCCACTAAAGTTTTGTCTGTGTCTCCAAAGCCTGATATATCTTAGTCTTCTGTCACATAGACCTCCATTGTTGACCAAAAGCTAAGACTTTCACTACTGAAATAATACTGCATGTATTCCTATAACAGTCACAAACAAAAGATCACGTTGTATGTATCACAGCACAAATACAGACATACATTGTCATTTGGTCTCCATTCATCTTTGCTCATATACCAACAGGGAAAGAATGTTTTATTCAAGACTTCTACAGAAAGGTTGCTCTGTCTTTTTTTTTTTTTGTTTTGTTATGTTATGATTTTTCCAAGATTCTCTTTCATCAAGAGACATGCTGATTTAAGAATTTCACATTTTCTGCTGGAGGCAGAAGCACAGGGGATTCCCAGATTGGATTTATTTGAGTCTTTTTTTTTCATGGTTAAGGATGGGACCAAAACATTTCTCAAAAGCAATTACAGGACTTGCTAGACAGACCATCGGTTTATTCACAGCTCGGTGGGGTGCAGAAGTGCTGAATATTATATTGTGGTTAGCATTTGGAAATGTTGCAGGAGGTTGTGTTTTCCGTAAGTACTGTAAGCAGCAGGACACCTTTGAAAATTTCCCTTCAGGACTCCCACTCCTCCTACGACACATTTTCCATTGATTCTATCATCCAAAAGTTAGAGCTCTAGTTATCCGCATGATTGCTACTATTAATAGGGACTGTTTGACAAGTACCGCCCCCCTTCTTTAAGTAGAATGACAGCTTTTGTTTTATCAGACAAGGACTTTAGGGACAAAATGAAGACCTATTTATGTTCATTTTGAAATGTTTTGAATGGTCTGTGCTATTCTTATTTTATTGTGGGTGTTATGATTATGAGCCTTTTTGTAGATCTATTTTACGCTATTGAATGGAGTAAGGTGACTATTAGGCCTAAGCCAAATATGTCATATTTTGCACCCATATACAGAGCTCAAGCCCCAGCACATCTGTTTGTGGAGCTAGGCTAGGCTGCTCTGTGTGGCAGTCTAATCTATATACATAAGACTGTACTACCTACCTCATTGCATTTCACAGCACGGACAGTGTTGCTCTGTTGGTGTTTTGTATTGTTGTCCTTTGGATAAACCAAGCATTGTCTCCGCTTGTTGCCAGATTTGAAAAACAGGGGAATATTGTGTTTGGAAAAAAAACACAATAGTAGGCATATGAGATGATAAAACGATTCTCTGGTGGAACAAGTCTCTGACCACATGCTTTGCTCCAGGGCATGTGACAGTTGGTCATTCCCCCCCACACACACAGACTTTTTCCCATGCTGGACTAGGCTTCACACCGTTGATATTCCTGTCACACGGCCATTTATGTTGTTCCAACACTTGAAGGTAGGCCTAGAAACATGTTGAGCTGAGTTGATATGCATTGCCAGTATAATCAGAGGCCAAATAATAAGAAAAACTGAAACCGACAGCATGTTTTCAGGTAAAGCTATCAGTGAACTGACTAAATAATTAACGCCGGAAAATAGATTTTGGAACAGCAGTATGGTTTACAGCGAGAGAGATGATTGCCTCTTTTCAGTGCTGCACGTGAGAGGTCACAACACAACATGCCTCACAGCACAGCAATCAGTATGGGCACAGTGTCGCGACTCTGCAATGATGGTCAGTAATGTTATGTAAATTTCGAGGGAAACCATTATGTTCACAGATGGAAGGGAAGTCAGCCGATTTCAGCTGTCTAATGAGTGTGAGTGTGCGCATTCGAAGCGTGCGTTAACCACTGAAGCTGATGTAGGATGACTGTTGAAATTAAACATGAGGCAGTTATTGACATTTGTTTTTCTATCCATTCACAGCTGCAGTTTGCTGTTATTTTATGATCTTAATATTGACAGCATCGCATAGTGGTTATGATGCCGCCAGAAACCACTTTTCCCACGTGAATAGCACAATGTACCGCACAAAAAGTGCCAATTTGAATTATGGGAGGCAATTAAATTGTTATCTGACTGCAAAGGACACATCCTGAAGAATAAGTGTAAATGACGTGCAGATACGCCTGATCTGTGCACTATCTGGATTAAAGTAGTGTATCAAGACAGGTGTTAATAGAGGCTGTTAGGGACAGTACTCTTCATTGCATCTGCATTTTGTGATTGGTAATGATTGGTAATTTCTTCTCTTTCTTGCTACAAATTACAATGGTAATGCTGCTGCTGGAGTTGGAAGGTCACTCCACCATGGTGAAGCCAGGGCGGGGAAAGTGTGACCAGGTTGGTGCAGGGAGAACGGGGGTAAACAGCCAGCACCGGCAGAACAGAGAGCTCAGCTGTACACCAAGTCTAGTAAGTGAGTACAGAAGGGAAGTGAGATGGGAGAGCAGTGGGATGTTAAGTACAATGTACAATTCTGGTTGCGGCATTCTGGATGAGAGGAAGTCTTCTTCTGTGTGGGCTGTTGTATTTGACTGTAAAATTCTTGGTCGTATAGCTGAAATCAATAGGACAAAACCCGCCTTGTGTTTTGTCATTCTAAGGGACAGGCCAATAATTGGACTTGTGGAGAGAGTGAGTAAAATGTAGAGAAAAGGGCAGGGCAAGAGAGAGTACGAGGGAGGGAGACAGTCAATGAGACTACTTTATATTTTGGTTCATTTTCTATTAACGGAGATGGATCATCACTAGGTCAAACCTCAATTTGTTAGATGGCGATAGTGAGCCCCAATCAATCCACTAAAATGTTGTGAGTGGTTTCATTTTAGGAACAATGGATCGAGGGAGGAGGAGAAGGATAGGGGGAGTGCAGTGATGGACTGTCTGTCTAAGCACTCACCATGGACAAACTCTGTAATCAGCCCATAGAAGCTGCTCAGGTTTGCAGGGAGGCAGCAGGCTGCAATGGGGTTGCACATAGAATTTATTAGAGTGTGTCTTAGCAAAACGCCTCATTTGCCAAAGCCTCCCAGTCCTGTGATCTGCATTTTAATTGTTTATGCATTTACATACTGATCTCAACAGCACAGCTCTCTGATTGAAACATTATGACCTTGATGATGCCCGTTATGCCCCTTTTTCTTCTTTTCCCTCGTCCTTTGTCACTGCTCTCCATCACACTTCTATTTCTATTCGCTCTCTGTGCTTACCATCTCATTCTCTTCTTTTCTTCTGCTTACCCAGCCTTATGTCACTTCCCATTCCATCACTGTTTGAGCCTGATGAACAGGCTGGTATGAAAGTGTGTGATCGACATCGTCATGTATAGTGTAGGCATTAGCTACAAAACTCAAGAACTACATAGGGCTGATATTTCAAGGCTACCTGGGCCTGGCCACAGTGGCTTGTGTAATTATTACTTTACTACATATATTACACCTCCAACCTGTAACTTAATGCATTTGCTGAGTTTAATTCTATACTTTTTTGGTAAAAATGTGCCAATGGCTTCAGCTTCATTTGATTGAGAAAAATAAATTTGAATGCATTAAGCATATTATATGTGAAACGGCACTGATACTACTGCTTTGTAGCTAATGTTTCTCATTCTTTGGGAAAGCATAACTGAAAGTTGGAAGTGGTATTCTTGCATATTTAAATATATGATAAGCTGCTTTTGAAACATGAAAATGCAAATTGCAGAGTTAAGTACCTGGCTTTTAAACTTTTTCTTTCTACTTTTCCTTTTCATTATATGCTTTCATCATACGCTTACATATTTGAAGCAAAAAAACTTCAATCAGTACCCTGCATATCTAAATTGAATATGTTTTACACACCATGAACACCCTGCAGTTGAAATAATTACACAATATTTACACTACAAAGAGGAGGAGGGTGGCTGTGTAATACATATCATTCATGTAAAGGCAAATATGCCTGATGGCAAGTGAATTGCATGACTCCAGCATTGCAGAATTGAAATAGCTTAATTAAAATTACAGTATCTCAGAACAAAGAAGGATGTGAATTTATGTGCTATTTTAATTTGAAATATCAGACTGTGGAAACATAATCTTTGTGCAAAACTGATATTTGAAAGGACTTTTCTGAGGAAAACAGAGAGGAAGAAGAGCATTCCATGTCACATTATCTCACATCATCATCCTATCTGGTCTAATCTCTCCATGTGTCATGTTGCCATGGGGATCATAGCCAAGCTCTCTGGGTCTCCTGTCAGGTAATGGAAACGTCTCTGGCACAAACACGATGTGAGTGTGTTCTGAATGCAAAACAACCCGTCTCAGTGTCCAGCCGTCAAACCAAGGGAGGCTCCAAAACAGTGGTTGGCAAGCATCCACGGACTGACAGAGCAAATCAGAGCAGACCTCCTGATGTCCTGGAGACGGCAGGAAAGTGACATTTAGATCTGGCTGATTGCAGAGTCAAACTACTTTGGATGTGAGCACATGGTCTAACCAGACTGTACATGAGAAACCTCAAATGGCATCACTTTAGAATGAGGGCCACCAATGTTTGCCATGAAATTAGAAGGGTCGCAGTAAACCTGTCCATATTTTAATGCCACACTACTCGAACTATACTAAAAATAAATGGAGGGCAACTTGAAAAAATTACTATACATATACGTATATATGTAATCAAATTTGTAAGCTTATTTTTCCAGAGTCTCATACTAGTCCAGGGCACATTTTCTGTTTTTTGCATTCATCTTTGGTTGTCAAATCTACTTTTACTAATGATATTAGTTGTCTTTCGATTTTTTTGATGATTCTAGCTGTGATCACGCCTTCCATCTTTGTCTTTACACATTGGTGGGAGGATCTAACCTGCCACCCATTAACAAATAGAAAAAGTAGCTTCCTCTACCATATAGGCTCTCATGTTGTAGCCAGTAAGGCAGGATTTGTACACAGTACAAGTGCAATGATTAAATATTCACTTGTCTTCAGAGAAAACCACGTTTATTTAATTTTTTCAATTTTCTTTTTCAGCATTGTCCATCTGCTGTATATTCGTCAGCTAAACACACAAGGCATGCAGTTGTCAATTACAAATGGTGACGGAGTTTGTGACAGATTGTCAATAATACAGCAAATGGTAATTATTGTAATGGCAGTAGGAGAAAATGACTGACACACTGTATATTCACCTACTGAGTCAGTGTGCCATACTTTGTGTAATCTAGACATTCAGTCAGTTTCATTTTTGTAAAGACAAATGAGCCAATACTTTAAATTGAGTTGATGTTGACAGAGTTGTTCCACTTTAATGAGAGTGACCTGAGGAAGTATATCTCTCTGTTAGTGATATGATAGTAATAATCGAAAAGAGGTATGCACCAGTTAGATACTACAATAATATTGTATAATTGTTGTGAAAGCCGCAACGAAAAACATTCAAGAAATACACATATTTAACTACTGCACTGACCCCTTGAGGGACAGACCGTGTTTGCACCTTTTGTCCTTTCTGACTCACTGTAGTTTTGCTCTGCACCAGGAAGTACAGAACTTATACTAGCTGTTGTTTTTCTCCTCATTAACTTTTCATTCAGTCCCTAAAGAACATATGTCTGTGAGTACAAAGTAATATTAGTTGATTTACTTACCTTAAATATTTAGCTTCAAGCTGTTAAGTTCCTTTATAGCTTTCAACAAACATAAATGTGTTACGACGCTAATAGCGTTTGCATGTCAATGGGCTTTTCCATGTTATATTAGCATAGGGACAGTACTCTAGCTAATGCTAATCGCTAGCTCAAGTTCAGTGCTGAGCTGTTGTTGACACATAGTATTGAGTTGTAAATAGATTATTTTCCATGGTTTATGACTATATTTGTGTTTGTTAAAAGAGACCATTTCTAATGTAGTCTTTATTTTTGTATATCAGTTTCACGTTTTTTTCATTAAGCATCCAAAACTGAGAGACCTGTTCCTGGGTGTTTATTGGAGGAACGTATTAGCTATCTGTCAAGCTAGAGGTCAAACACCACACAAGCAAGGGCAGAATAAGTACAAAATGTCCTTACTCAATGTGAGTTTATATACAATGCAACAGCACAGAATGTATTTTATTGCCCTCTCCCCTCTCAGCCCGTCTGCTGAAGCAATAGATAGATTTTCAAACAAAAGACCACACAAGTTCTTTATTTCCTCCTTTCTCTTTTACCAGAGCAATAGATGAGATAGACGGTGCCAATGGATTCAAAGCTGAAGTGTGCCGTGCCCTCATTTTGGTGGTGCAAATTCACACCTCTGTGTTTATCATCAAGGTGTCAGCGGTGGCATGCATGAGCACACACACACGCATACATATATTGTCCATCAGTGACCACTTTCTAGCACCCCAGGCCTTGCAGCTGTCTATGGCCTGGTCTTAATCACTCTCTCCTGGGGTGGAGACAGGTCACTTTAATCTCAGTGGTAAGTCACGCTGACCTTTCATATCTCTGATGCAGACCTCTACATGACCTTTTATGAGGAGTGCAGGATGTGTCTCTCACTTGGCAGCCATTTCTGGCAAGTATGAGCAAGAGTAGGTCACACCAGGAGTACAACATGATGGAATTTAGCCTTCAAACTCTAGCGAGTATAGATGCAACCATCGCAGAAGTGCCAGATTGTCCTATCTTTCTGTGCTGTAATCATCTCTGCAATGTGACGCTGAAAGAAAGGTTAAAGAAAGGTGCTCCTGACCTGCCAGAAATTAATAACATTGGGGCATCTTACTTCCAAAGCAATTATTTTTTGTGATTAATTGATTAATTGTTCAGTCTGTGAAATGTCAAAAAAATACAGAGAAACGGTCCATCACAAGGTCCCAACACCCAAAGTGACAAATTGCTTGTTTTGTCCGATAAATGGACCAAAACCCAAAGGTATTCAATTTTACAACGATATAAAAAAAGCAATTTTCAATGCCCACATTTCAGAAGCTGATAAATTACTTAAAAGATTGACTAATTGTCAAATTGTTGTGCACTCTCACTTTGCATTGTAATTTGTCACTTCAAACAGCAGTGCAATAAGAAGTGCACCAAATTAATTATTTTTTTTCACACTGCCCACTCCACTTTGAGAAGCTCAGTGCACTATTGAATAAAGATTACAAACCTTGACTACCTCAACCGTTACAAATTTTCATTGATTTTAATTTTCACACATATAACTGCTGGGCATCCACACTGAAGCACAGGAGACTCAGGAGTGTCATACCTTATTACCTTGAACAAGGCATGCATATGGATGAAAGAGCCTGGCGGAGCAAGGTAATACAAAACTGAGAGGAGCCTCGCGAAGACCGAGATGTGGGGATCTGACAGTGACAAGCAGCTAGTAATGGGCAAGAGAAGCTTTAGAAAAATTATTTCCACAAATCTCCTTGTTCCTGAGACAACTCGTCTCATTCATGACCAATGATAGTGTTTACCTCTCCTCCACTGAGATGAACAATACAGCAATTTTTGGGGTGTTGTCATTGATTGACTCTGACAAGAAGCTGTTATAGTGGTGAGCAATGATATGGAGACAAACACAGCGGGAGAAGGTAGAGAAGAGAAAGATTAAGTCTGACACTCCTCCCTGCATACATGAATCATTGCATTTTTTTATATTTTGCATGCCACAAACACATTGTGAGACAGATTAACTGAAAATCCATAGAAAGAAAATATTCGAGATGAAAACAGCTATAATATATAGCAGGAGGAGTTCTATGTCTTTTACCTTTTGCAACCCAGGCACATAGTGTAGACTGACAGACAAATGGATGGCTGCAGGAGTCAGAGAAAGAGCTGGGACATCTACACTTACAGGGTGCCAACTGAAAATGCCGGCATCTGCGAGCCAGCCTCATGTCCACCTGTCTCCTTTACCCGGGGAGAGGTATTATTTATGAATGCCAGAGTTGTTTGTGCACTGCAAAATAACACCCTGAGTGGGTCAAAATGAAACCGGCGCAGGAGACTGTGATGGCTACCGTATTATTTTCATTACACCTCCTAAAGCCTGAGCTGCAGCTGGCAAAGAAAGTAATGTGAAGTGAGACGAACACCGTCAGCGATTCACATTAAACTGCTTCAACATGCTGTTCTTTGACTCTGGCCATAGTAGTTATACGACTGCGGGATTATGGCTATAGAGCTGTGCGTTCTTACATAAATGCCAATAAAATTATATTACTTTATTGATTTTTGGAAGACCATTCTCCTCTGGTTTTCTCACCTTTCCAGGGAGGCCAGGCCAGGTTTCACTGCAGACTCATCTTGTAAAGCCACACTTCCATATTAAATGATCCATGTCCGCAGAAATTCTTGTCAGAAAATGTGCGATGATGAGATACTGCCGAGCCAAAGGCAGAATACTGACAGGCTGTGAGTTTGAAATAGGATTTTTTCAATCGCCCCTGGAAATGACAGCCACGGTTGGTTTATATTCCCAGATAAATACGCTCCTAAAATACAAAGAAGTACACGCAAGCTTGTATTTGCACTTTCATGAATAATGGCTTTAATCCTCTCAATCACACTGGCACTCCAGTTATTTAAATGCTGTGACATTTGACACTTATCTTTGAAATCCCTTGCTTAAAGTGTTAATCCTGGTGGGGGGGGTTTCTGCTAGCTTGAACTGAAGCATTTTGATTCTGTATTCTTGTTTCTATTTATTCTGAGACCCTGACAAAACCCATTTTATGGCGGTCAACACATTCAGTTATGTTGTTTCTGTCACTGCAGTGGATACAGGTGTCTGATTTTGTCAGGGTTTGTCGTCTTGCTTGTATAACATCAGTCGCTCCATTAGGTTGTTTCACTCTGTGTCCATAAGCTTGCCTCAGTCAGATTTGTCAGCCTTGGTCAACATCACATCAAAATGTGATTTTTAAGATATAGTACATTTTTCTCTCCCAGACATAACTGGATTGATTCAAGCTGACAGATTGCCTCCTGCAACCAGTCACCAATCTATGGTAGGAGTAAAACTGAACTGTTTGCATTATTGATTTGCATCATCTTTCACTATATGGTATGGAACGAAGACTGGTCTAAATCAAATTGTAAGAAGTTGTTGGTTGGTGGAACATCTCCAGGAAAATATAAAAGTAGATATGCTCCGAAAGCACTTGCACACAGGTACCTTTGAACATTGCACACATCTTAACACCTAAACAGACATGGTGAGCATTTTTCATGATTTACATGATTATAAAAACAAAATCACTCTCTATATTTCACAGTCTTGGAGTTCAAACATGTAATACAAGTAATTGAAACATAGACGTAACAGGAAATCGAATCTTTACTAATGTTCCAAGAGGTCCAAATGGTGCCCCAATCTGGGAATGGCAATTCTATCTATTCAGCTATACACACACGTACTGTACATACGCACTTGTACACACAAATGAGCATCTCATTCAGAATGGACTATTTTCACAGTGCAGCAAAGCTTCTATTACTGTCAGAGCGGGCATCTTGATTATTCAGTCTATTACAGCGGCACAGCGTGGTACCTCTCGCCAATGCTTCTAATGGGCCACTTATTATCATGCAGTATTCTAACACCAGTTCAACTGGCCTGCAAAGATTATTGGTGTGCTTTGTTGCACAGAATAACAATAAAATCTGCATTTTTTTTCTTTGGCTGTTGTTTTTCCTTTTGATAAATGGGCAGTTATAAAACAGGTCACAATGCAGAGGTCGACGGTAAAACTGGTTCACTTTCCAGTGACTTTTTCTGCTAGACAAGGAAACTCTGCCTCTCATTCGGCCAGAATGTCAAATCAATTTTCTGTCAAATTTAAAGTTGAATTATTTAAATTAACCAGTATCTCTTTTCAATTGTGTTCATGTTTGGCATTTGCTTGTATTTCATATTTGATTATCTGACAGCACAGCTTGTGATGTAATGCTTTTCAGCTGCCAGTTCTTAATTTTTAGATATCAGCACTTAACACAGAGCTGCTTGAGCATGTGACAGGTCTTGCACTGTGTGGATCTGTCGCACAATAAAATGATGAGAGAGATCACTTGTCACAGTGTACACACATGTAATTATTGTCATATTTCTTTGCAGAGATGGCTGGCCTAGAAAAATTCATTACTACAGTGCTCCCAAAAGTGCAGCCTTTACTGAATACACTCAAGCCTTGGTGTGAGCTCAGTAGACGATTTGGGTTTTGTAAAGCCAGATGACCTTGAAGGTGTCCTGAGGAGGTTGACTTGCTTGTAAAACACTGTTAAGCGGCCAGTATGCTTCTTCAGAAGTGCTTGTCGGATGGTGAATAGCTTTAGAAACCCCCTCACCCCCACACCTTTCTGATGTTAGTGTATGGGGGCCTGTGTTTCTATAACTTTCCAAAACCGACAATCCAACATTCACACCCACTTCACGCCATAACTGACTAGCTGTGCTGAGGTGAGAAAGGAGCCAGGGTTTGAACTTCTCTCTCTAGCTCTCTTTTTTCATTCTTGATACAACTATTTCTGTCGCTTTTCATGTGAATAACCAAGTGCAACACTATTAAATGCCTTTCAGGAGAGACTGAAAATGTGTGCTGTTATCCCCATGTTTAAACAATATCACGTCTCATCCCTCCCCTCTCTCTATGATGGCTGGCTTTTCACTCCGCCTTCCAGTGTGGCCGTTCGGAACAACTATACTATATAACTCTTTTGATTTCCAACGTGGTCGGACAACACATCGTACAAACAACTTCTGTTTGAGCGTAACTTGACCATTAGCTGTTCTTCTGTGCATCAGAAGTTATACTGATAACATGCACTCAGTTGGCAGTTTACTAGATCCACCTAGCTAAATCCTAAATGCAGTCTAATACAACAGCCCTGCAATAAATCCTACCTTCATGAAAGTATATTGTTCAGTTTTTGTTTTAGAGAGATGTTAGTGCAACTTTATGGTCATTTTGGGGGCTGTAGTTTGTGCTGCTGTTGAATTTCATTGTGTTGTACTGAGGTGTTTATAATATTTTATCCACCAAATTCATATCTTTGTGTTGATGGTGAAATTGTATCCTGAGTCTACCTTCAAACTACAGTCTCTTTTATACATTCATTAACTAAAATTATGACTTCCAAGGATATTTTACCTCGAAGCTTGAAGGAATGTAAATTGTAGAGATAGGAACTGCTACCTTCACCATTATGTCACATTTAATTTTAACTCTTTCCCAGCCATGACCAGCTGTTTAGAAAGAGGTTATTGAGGAGAGAAGTCCTTCTTCATCATCACAGGCCACACCAGGACTTCCCTCTTGCGTCAGAAGTAAGTAAAATGATTGTATGTTGTAGGCTACTTGGAGTACATAAGATAAGTTGCATGAGATGGTGGCTTTTAAAAATATTTACACATTTGTTTCAGTTCAATGGGATTTTGTTTGTTTGTGCCATATAACTTTCACCCTCTTTATAGCAACAGTGTTACCTCCTGAAGAAGTAGAATTACAGTCCTGCGACAGAATTCAAAGACAAGTTATCCATTTTTATTACAGTAACATGCCACTAAACCAAGAGAGGGAGTCAAGAGTTTCTTTCAAAAGACACACATTATTCATCTCCATATGGTCCAGCAATTTGGCCCTAGCAGTTGACCACAGGACCAGGGCTCCGTGGCTCAGCCCCCCTCAGTCTGCGCATATGGCCTCGTTGGCTCCACTGGGCTCAGATGATACACTAGCCGCTGCCGCCATCCTGCTCACTGCCAGGTAACACCCACCCACAGACACACTATCACTGAGGTCTGTGGTAGCATGGAAACTTGTTTTTGAGCAGTTTTGGCTCATGCAGTTTCTGTCATGTTTTCGTTTATTTGCCTCAGGCGTCAGCCCCGCAGCAGGTTGTGCAATTGGTGTGAAACACTGTATGACGGAGACTCGCTGTATAAGGCACTGTATGAGAGCAACATAAGCATCTGTGTTCTTTTCTGGTCAAGTCATTCTGCCTTTGAGTTAAAGAAATCAAACTTTTTAAGAACAGTCTTATACAATCACCAATGCTATCTTTAGCCACATTTTTTATTCAGGTGTTTACCAAGCCTGAACAAAATTCCTCTACTGGCTCCAGCTACTTTAAATCAGTTTCACTAATGAAATATATTGTACTTTAAATGGACTGTATTGTGTAACTGCTTTGTACACTCCATGAGTCTTTCAAGTACTAAAAATAGTATTTTTCCCTGTCTCCTCCTCAATCCATTTATATAAAGAAATCAATGTCTACGTTTCATAGAGATTTATGTGGTATAGAGCATCTGTTAAAAATAGCATAAACATACAAAAAGAAAATACTGAATGTGAATGTATAATGGTGTTGATACTACTGCTACTCTGCAGGGGATCTGCAAGCTTTGCATGCTAATTTGAATATTGACACAGCTCTGCGAGAAGAATGGCTGAGAGGTCAATACAGCCATGGACACGTGCTGTATGCCCAAGATAAAACAAACGCCGTATATCCAAAGAAGAAAGCTAAAAGTAAAAAGGTAAAAGTTGCACAGCTATCAATAAAATCAGCACATGCTGTGAGATGAAGCCTCAAGCTGTTCTCCTTGTGTCAGTCATTGTTTCTAATTAGTGCACATTTAGAGAATGTCCTGACATGCATTGGCTGAGCCCACGCTGCGCCTTTTGATTACAAACAGCCAGCGTTGATTGTGATGATAAAAAGAGACTTGACCCATCAGTGCCCTTCTCTCAACCGAGCTCGCTCACACCTTGCCAGACTTTCTGTGGATGTTTGTGGAGGTAATGAGGAAGCTTCACCAGAGGCAATTAGTGAGTCTATAATAACAAGCACTGTCTCTGCCACTGCTAAGGCTTCTAATGCTCCAAATTCAGTTAATTAGCGTAAACTTTAATGAGTAATACCCAATTAACTCCTGAGCAGGATCAATAGAGCCAATGAGTTATCAATATGATTAGCTTTCAACCTTTCAGTTTAGAGATCGGAGAAGCTTATAGAGGGATCAATGGGAGCACACGTGTGAGGTTTGCATATGTAAGCGTGTGAGTGTTAAGTTTTTAGAATCTAATACAGGAAATGCAGCAGTTTCTTCCAGTTCATTCTGAAAGATTAATATGTGACATTCAAACAAATACATTGGTTTCTCCATCTGTAATTGTCTTCACTCAATCTGTGCTTATGTCCACTCTCAAACCAGAAAGAGACAAATACTCATGCATATACAGATACAGAGATATTATTTCCACTGACTAAACTAAGTTATTATTTTGATAGCACTGAAGAACAATGGGGTTCAACATGATTGGACGATATTTAAGAGACACAAACATACACACCCATACAATGTACATGTGCAGCACAGGCGGGACAAGTCTGAAGTCTTGACACTGAAGTCCCAAGTCAACTCAGAGTCCTAAACTTGTCAACTCGTAAACAAGTCATTGTGTTGTGGCCTTCACCAAATTAAATGTCTTTTTAAGTAATTTCATGACTGGTAGCTATTGTTAAACATTGTTGATTCTTTATTAATTTTACAAAACAACATTTACCAAATCTTGAAGTGTTGTTACCACATTGCTAAGGGCTCACTGATATCACGTTAGCAAAGTCACGCCACCAAGAATGCATCCTTTTTAGTATCAAATACTCCCATGCTTCCCATGTAGGCTTGTAAAGTGGCTGCTAAAAGTTACCAGTTTTCTCTTTCACAGAACAACAGCTGTAGTCAGCTTGAATTCATGTTGGTTATAACGTACTCCAATGGTAAAAAGATTTCAATGCTGAAAACAGTATTAAAACTTCCTCTGCTCTTCATCATCATACCTCTCTAATGTCTATTCGTATGCTTAGTTTGTTCCGAACACTACTACACAAAATGGCTAAATACTCTACTTCTGTCACCTGCTAATGAGCAATCATGCTCATAAGAGTGATTGCCTCAGAAACAGGCAATAAATGGAAGCAAAATTTTTTAATAGCATCATTTTTTATCTTGACATGGGGAAGGGCACAAGTGATCTCCAGTCAAAAGGCTAAAGTGTGAGTGAGGTCACAAGTCCTTGGAGTTCAAGTGAAAGTCCAGTTGCAACTCATCCGATTTGTGCCTCGAGTCTGACTGGTGTCAAAATGACATGACCCCCATCCACAACTCCGGTGCGCACTCACACAAACATACACACGGTCTCACGTAGTTGTGTGTGTAGAATTTGGCAGAGATGGAGTCTGGTCACGTCCTGTAGTGGCTGCAGTTCAAGAGATGTAACTGGCTTTGCTTGCTGTGCATGTCTCACTTCGTGCTCCACCTGTTCCTTTGCCCTAACACCACACTATGTTGGCACAGGATCCACATATGCGAACATGCATTTACATGCACATGCACACGCATGCACACACACACAAACCCACACGTGCACAAGCAAACACCTACTGTACATATGCTCACATAGAAAGTACATAATACTGTATACACACGCAAACACACTCCCAGTCACACACACACACACACACACACACACACAAAGTTCCCCTTCCCAACCTCAAACAGCTGCAACAACAGGAGGTTAGAGGAGTAAAATAAATTAACAACATCTGCAGACTGCAGATTAATGGGAGAAATCATCTGTAAATTAGGCATGGAGCTTATTCATCTGCTCACCCATGCATTGAGGAAAGAGAAAGAGAGAGAGAGATGCAAAGTCACAACATGTAACAAGGCAGCCAGCTCTTCTTCTGGAATATTTTGAGCATTAATTTTACAGAAGCATTTTTAATGGTTTTAATGTCTCATAAATTCTGATTTGTTTCCCCATGAAGCGGAAATTATATATGAATATTCTTACACTGTAGATAGATTTTTTTCTTTTTTTATCTCGTTCAATGTATTCTGAATTAGAAAACATACAGTGGGTGCACAGTGTGATCCACTTTACTCGAGGATATATTAAAATGGACAGCAACATATTGATATTTAACTTTGATAGATAATTTGTTCACTTTTGTAAAGATATTCAGGACCTGTCAATCTCCAACATCAACTGTCCTGAGGCTGTACATTCATTTCCAAAGTTTCCTCCAGCCTTAAATATCAGACACATTTTTGAAAAATATTTTCCTGGGTACAATAATATTACCACAAGATAAGAATCCTTGGCGGTGCTCAACTCCATACAGAGGCAGAAAAACATCTGTGATTCTCAGACTGGTTCCATTCAGAGAAATGCATGCATAACTAAAACACACATTCACTTCATACATTCATAGTTTCCATGCTTTAATATTTACTGCATAAACATTACAATCATCTTACATCACAGGGCAGGAATCAGAGGGAGGGACTTGCACTGCTGTTATTTCACCTTGCACTGAAAAGGAACTTCTCTCAATAACAACATTTCAACATTTTTGATTTCAAAGCACCATGTTTGTAAGACAGTGAAATATCAAACCCATACAAAAAGATTTCTGGCATTTAAAGTTAGCGACTATATGGACCAACTATTAATTTAAATACAGATTGTCAAATTACTTTAAAAAATCTAGCAATTTTTGACTGAAATCCTGTAGCTGCTCTGCACTATGTTGAGGATTAATTGAATGAAAGTGAACTAAACTCTGAACGAAAGTTACAATAGGAGACAAAATAGGAAAAACTGCAGTGTTGTTTCTCTTTTGACTAAAAGTTGGTTGGCAGACGTGGCCCTTAGCAAAGAAGATCATCCTCCATGAGAACCAATAATTGCTTCAATGTTGGAGGTCAAAAGAGTAGACCAAATAATGGAAGATAAAATAAGTTACTTCCAGTTTCCGTTTTAAACTTTTATTTCAGCACATAAGAAAATAAAACTTTAATTAAATACTGTCAGGCCGGTTCCAGTTTGATTAGAAAAGCTCACCAAAAATAACCTCTCCCTGTCATCATGCCTTTGTTTTAATTACTATCTGTAGAGCTGGATGTGGATGGATACTTTTTTTTTAGGAGACAATGAAAAAATCACAAGTTCACACACTTTACTGTTTACCTATCCATTTGACATCCCTTTGGAGTTAAACTACAATATGAAAGTGAGACTAATGAGCATTAATTAAAATTTCACACTAAGACACTTTACCTGACAAAAGAAAATAAAGACACAGTAAGTACTTTTGAAATTGTACTAACAGAGAAAGATTCCCCTTCTTTGTATTTTAAGTTAAGTTGCGCTCCAAACTGTCAAAAAAAAAAAGATATACATATTTAGAAATAAGGACTGCAGATGTTTTTAGCTAAGCATATTCAATGGTCTTTATTCAACACTGTAATTTCACACTGTATTAAATCTATTATGTTATCTTTGTGTTTCTGATATAGCGAACCACCACAACAACACCTGGATGCCAATGTCATGTAAGGTAAATCCAATTATGTGTGTACAAGCTGTAAGAGTGATTATTGTAAGTAGAGTCTAATCCTAGGGAGGAAAAGTCAAGATCTCACTGAGTGGCTGAGTGCACACTTGTATGACTAGGACAATTAGATATTTGACACGCAGGAAATTATTGCTGTAAAGTGAAGGACATTGTGGACAAGCCAGTCTTCTATAGGACAGAGTCAGTTATGTTTTCAAGCAATTACATGCTGGTGAACAACTGACTTGAATTGAGATGACAGCGGTGTATTTATTCAGTGAGATAGAGGGTTTCAAATAGTTATGTTAAAGATTTGTCAAAAAAACAGAAAAGAAAGAAAAGCAATGCTTCATTATCTGCCTCTGTTCTGACACAATATGAATGAATATAATGTAAGACGTGGTGAATTGCTTATTTTGTGGATCCCATCACTAAACAATGTTATTTTGTTAGTGTTGTGTTATTTATTCATGTGTCAGTTTTATTTATTATTTTAGTCAGGATGGCAGCCTATTTCTTTACTGATATGTACCACATTAATATTATGTAAATGGATCTGAAAAAAAAAACACAGAGAAGTTAGGGGCCTGAAAAATCTCATTAAAACTGGGATGACATGTTGAAAACTGAATTAAACTGGCACTGTGCTATGTATGTAAAAGTATGTATCATCTCCCACTCAGAGTCACTGTAAACTCTTCCAACTTCTCATGACTGCCTTTCACGCCCCCAGTCCTACTTGTGCTCAATAAAAAGACTGACAAGCAAGAGGGCTGAAACAGGAATAGTGCAGTGACTCAGCCTCCATATTAAACTTTCACCATAAAGAATTGAAATCTGCTATGCAAATCTGGCACATTAGCATAGACCCTGGAAAAAAGTACAACTGTTATGCTTGTATCAGGAAATTCAGCATCATACGTCTGCAAATCCATCAGTCCGTTTGTAAAACTTGATTGAGGTCACACTGTCCCAGAGTAATGCATATCCAAATGCAGCCATTTGTCCAGCTTTATTGATTCTGCTGCGGCACATAGAGTCTTTATTAGTTGGCACATAATTTTCCCCCTGGCTTGGCCTGTGAAAATGAGCTACAAGCTTAGCAATGGCCTGTGGCCAGCCACCGCCTTCATGCGGAATAGGCAAGTAGCAAGGGGCCAAGCCATTACCATAGCACAAATTGACTTTCCTTGACAAAATCATTTTAAATTGAACACTCAAAGAGATTTTTTCTTTTTGGCCAAATGAAAACATTGTCAGTAAGAATTTGAATGGATTGATGGCAGAATGGAAGGATTAATGATCACACAGATATCTTGTATACTAAGAATAATTTGGGTTCATGTAACAAGCCTTTAATGGCAATATTGTATAACATGCATCCTCCTCAGCGGGTCGAATCTCATCGACTGTGAGCATGCAGGGATAATTATATCTGCAGGTTCATCCGTTATAGGAGGTCACGCTACAAAGGTCAACATCATCAGTGTATTCCAACCTGTTCATCTACCTGTCTCAGCATGACTCTCTGCTTCAATATGATGTTTAGCAAAGAGTTTGATATCATCATTAAATTAATAATAATATAGAGATTGTGACAGCACATAAGGCAAACATCCATTTTGATGGTGTCCTAAAGCATGCCATCACTGGCTATAATTACTGCTGTAGGCCTCCTGAATGAAAAAGTTAAGGGCCAAGCTAATTATATGGAGCCCGAGCATATTGATCCAGTGGGACAAGCTTTCTAATCATTGGCCTCATGCTGATAAAGTGTACATGGCGGCTGAAGTCAATCTGTCAATTCCATTTCAGGCAATATGCTGTTCCCGCTACGATGAGTTCTCTTTAGGTTTGCTCCTGCAGCAGGAATTTCATTTTAAAAGACATGTTCTCTATAATTTGCACAAACTTGAGCTGGATCATGTTCTGAAAAATGTCCTCTTGATTTAGATCTGTTCTTTTTCATTGTAATGAAGAGTGGTTTTACAACTCCCCCTCGTTCCAACTGCTAATGAGAATACATGGCGGGACTAGTGGAAAACTTTTGTCCTTCAAACAGGAAACCCGAAAAGATTCAAATTAATTCACATACAAATGCATGTGAGGAATGTTCTGCCTTCTTACTCTGTGCCTTTATGACCTTTATTAAATTCTGTCTGCCATTTCTCAGCTCTGTTCATTATTTGTCTTGCTTGGCTTTGCCCTCATTTTTCGCTGCCGTGCACTTTCAAATCAAGTTTACTTTGAATGAATTGTTTGATGCTAATAAGCCATCACACGATTTTAATGAAAAGGAGGAACCTAAACAACTTTGACTTCCCTCTGAGCTCCAAACTAATTGTCTTTTAATTGATAGCTTTTAGCTTGAATGCAGCTTGTTTTATTGTCTTGTTTTGTGTCTGTGTTATTCTGAAACACCCTGGCTTGGTGGGTTTTGAGATTTTGTGGCATTTCTGATACATCGTATAGCAAACACAAAAGGAAAGGAGTGATAATTCAAAATTATGTTTGCTCAAGGACACTTCAACATGTGGACAGGAGGAGCAAGGGATGGAAGCACCAACCCTGTGATTAATGGATGACTAGCAGTCAGGCTGATTAACAAACCTTACCGTGTTTTTCCATTTCATGTGAAAAGTACAAGCTTTACTGTAAAAGTTAGACTAGCAAATGAAAGCCTTCCGGTGCATTCTGCATCTGCCTCCATCTTTGACTCTTGCCTTGCATGTAGCAGTCTCTCATCTTCTGTGTAGAGTGTGGGTAAATTATGGGGGTACACTTTGTGTTGGTAATAAAACTTTTAATTTCTCTGTGCTACCTCTGTTTGTTTGACGACAGCCTCCAATGTCGCTACCCTGCTTTCTGTTGGTGTGGAGATGTGGCTACAGTTAGCACAGAGCAGACCTTTTCTGAATAAATAAACCACAATCAGAAAACTTAATTTTATCATTGTCACTGAACATCAATAGGAGCCCAGTCTCATGCAAAGAGTGCATAAATGGCATCCTGTGCAATTGGACAATTCAACTTCTTCTCTTGCTATGGTTGCACCGATGCTTTAATCCCACTTCTTTCTTTAATCTGTCCATTCATGCTGCTCATAATGTATCCTCGTACATTAGTAATACCTCATTCCCTTCCCTGTGTGCCTTTATCTGTCTGGGGTTTCATCTGTTTGAGTGCATACATGATTAGATATGTCTTAGCATGCTGTTGTGTGTGCCGTGTGTGAACGTATGCAAGTGTATTGGAAATGATATGCTTATGTGCGTGTCTAGGAGGACCCTGCCCCTGTCTCAGCAGGCCGCTGGTACACTGGCTCCAGTGTCTGGTGGCAGCTGTCTCTCTGGGTGTCCCTGTTTCAGGTGACAAGGTAGCTTCTCATGTCATATCATTGTTCTGCCTCAGTGCTCAGACGCCAGTCTTCTGGCTCAGCTGCTCGCAGTGAGGCCGGGTAGTTCTCCCCAAAGAAGGAAGGTGCTCCAGAGATAAAAACAAGAATGCTTATTCACACGCCAAGCCCGGGAGATGTTGAATGTGTGTGTATTTGTGCGTGCACATGTGAATTTACATGCCCGAGTGTGTGCGCTCTCTGCTGTATCCCTCCAGTATTTTGGGATAGCTGTCTCCAAAGCTCACAGCTCACAGTGGGATGAGCCAGAAAAGAAAGGCATTCACTTCTATTTCTATATTATCCTACCCAAGGGCATGCTGATATAATGAATACATCATTCTGTTATCTGGAGTGAGCAGTACACTTGCTGATACTTTTTGCCAAGTGGACTGAAACGATTTCCGGAAAGTTTCACATTTAGAAACATGTACAGTCCTCTCTTTGTACATTTAAGTAGTTTATCTGTGGCCCTCTGAATTTCTTCTAAGGAATAAAACTATGTCAAGGTGATCTCGGTTGATATCCTTCTCAGAATGTTGTGTGTCCGTGTGTGTGCACGCATGTGCGCGTGAGAGAGAGCGTAATGAGAGTCTTTTGAATACAGAGTCATATCAAGGCCCATTCACAGATACAAAATGAGGGCTTAGCTTATTCTTATGCACAGACATAGTTGTGGGTTAGGCCCTCTCCACCAAATTCCTATTAAAGTGGATTTGGAGAGGAGGACTCAAGATTAAAAAAAAAGGGGGCACTGAATTTGAATCTGCAGGTGATGTCCTTGGCACACATTAAAGCTTACACATCCCCCCAGAAAAAAATATCATAATCCCTCCCCACACATGCCCCTGCGTTTCAGTTCATATTCAGTTACCACACTCTAATTTTGCTCAATGGCCCACTAGACCAAAATACAGTCTCTCTTTTATACGGCCAGTTTACTTTTGAAATTGTTTATTTCTCTGCCTCTCCTAACTTTTCTGCAAAATACAGACTTTATCTTGGGACACAGAATGTCTATTTCCATACAAATTAAAGTTTGACGAAGGCATTTCAAAGCAAAATAGTGGTATGGTTGGGGGAGGGGATTAAGCCTCTGAGAAACTGGCCCTCTGGGAGGGAGAGGACTAGAGACTGGGACACCAGGCAATTCATCAGTGACTGAGAACGCTGTGATCCGTAGCAGCCACCAGCATGCTAATGTTCTTCTCCTGACTGGATATGTCACTCTTCTTCCTGATGTCAGTGCATGAGGGTGCCAGTTTAATCTCACATAACAGATGTTTAGAGGAAGACTATCAAATTTAACTTCCTTGCGGCGTTAATGAACAATCCATTCTGACAGTTGCATTCCACATCAGTAAAAGCAGTTGCACACTCGCATTCTTGATGCAGAAAGCACATTAATGTAGAAGCCAATATTTCGACAGAGCTCTCTGAAGAAGACTCTGTTGGCTCTCAATATTTGATCAATCACAGCCTCTGGCGGAAACCAAATGTCTGGACTCTTTCGCACTTGCAGACTCATCTACTTAACAGGCGTACCTGTGAAGTCTGGAGTTCCTATTGAGGTCCTTCAGTTGGCGTCAAAGCCTCAAACAGCTGCCATACTGGCAGGTATAAAACACAGTATCCCCAGTCCTGCCAGCATATAACTTCATTCACTGACTGCTGAGATGTGTTATCAACGAACATTTTCACTATGCCAGACACACCCCTATCACTCTCATGATTATTTCTCCCCATTTTTCATGGTGCTTGGTAGTAGATGGCCACATTACTGCAGTGCACAAGGGGCCTCAAGTGCACTTTCTACAGACTCCAGACCAGACTCACCAGACTTTGTTCGGAAGATTACCCATAATCCATAGCAATTTACATGTGATAATGTAATAATGATGACACTAATAATATAAAAATTACCAAACTAAGTTTGACCCAATTTTGATATACTGCACAAATTTACATTATTTATTTGAAGATGCCTTTTTATTTTAATGTATACATTTATTTATCTAGTGAGGCATAATATTGCACACAAATTGCAGATGTAAAGTCCTTTCAAAACCATTCACAAACATTTTCTGAGATGGATTATAGGGTGTGTCAAGATCTCTGCATTTTTCATATCCATGGAAACAACTGACCTCTGAAGTCTCATAGCGCATTTTATTCCCTTGCGGACTTGATGTGACGGCAAGCTTTTCATACACAGAGCTACAAGGGCCCAGTCCAGGTCAGGAGTGTGGACATTTGGATTCAGCTTGTACCTCACATGGCTACAAAGACAGTTAAACCCTAGCAAACCTCCTCATAAGACAGCAACAACATTCTGAACACCATGATTATGATTGTTTGAAGAACTACAAACACTTGAAATGTTCTCCACTTGACATCCACCTCTCTCCTATTGTGTCAGGGCCCTGTATCCCACATGAGTGCAAAAAGTAATCAAACCCTTGCAAACCTGCAATACACATTTCCAAAACACCCATCAACCCCCTAGTGTTCAATGTCAGCACGCATCATGATTGGTTGAAGAAAACAAACAATCAGAATTGTGTTCAAGGCTTTGACTTTGTTGGTGCTTTATTGTTTCTCCATCTCTCCTCATCCTATTCAACCGATGGTACTTGAAGCTTTTTTTCCCTTAATCAAAAGGCCTCTCTTCCCCTCCTTCGTCTCTCAGGATCTTCTGCCTGGCAGATGTAGTTCAAATCTCCAAGGTAACAGTTTTGTGCATTTCCATGTCAAAAGAAGGGTTCCTGCACAGACAGTCTTTCCTCTGAAGACCAGCTTCAATCAAAGCTGTGCTAGAGCACTGATTCAGATCGCACTATATATACACTATACGGTAATGGCATTGGCTCATATGCTGTAGCTTACAGTGATGACACTTGCTGGGATACTGCTTCTCAATTACTGCATGTTACAATAACTCGTCTGCAGATTGATTTTTGAGTCCCAAGGTCCAGTGGTTTTGTTATCAGGTAATTAATTGTGACTGGAAATGCTTATACTTTGGATTTCACCTAAGCTCTTTCATTATCTCCTGCACTCATTGGTATTCTGTCTGAGTAAGAGATTCAGGATGCAGAAGGCGAACACGAGACAGGATTTATGAGAATTTGCCACATTTTGCATCACTTGTTTACCCAACTGCTATGCAATTATGCAACCTGTGGGAGCTTTAGAAAACACAGTGTCAGTGTTTTGGCCTAGAGCAACAAATCGGCAGAGAAAAGAAGGGCCTAACTGGCCTTAACTGACAGTCTGCATAGATTATTGTTATTGGTATTATTAGTTTTTGCTACATATTGATCATAGTAAAAGTAAAACAGCATGCAGAGTGCAGAATGGTAGATGGGATAATTAATAATAGAGACATTTTACTAAAAACCTAATGAGAACCTAATGGTGGCGCTAGAGGAAAGGTCAGGGGATCACCAAAGTCCATTAGGATTCATCCTCTGAGAACCATGAATGTCTGTACAAAATGTTGTGCCAATCAATGTGGTAGATGCTGAGATATTTCTCAGGATAAGTGAAAACTTTGACCTGTTGGTGGTGCTAGAGGAAAAGCCAGGGGATCACCAAAGTCTATTAGGATTCATCCACTGGGAACCATGAATGCCTGTGCTAAATTTCATGAGAATCTACCCAACAGTTGTTGAGGCATTTCACTAAAAGCCAACCTGCTAGTAGCACTAGACGAAAAGTCAGGGAATCACCATAATTAGTAGAATTCATCCTCTGTGGACCATGAAAATCTCATCGCATTTTATAGTTGTTGATGGATTGGCATCGATTCCTCAATCCAATGCCGTTATTTGCGTAACTGTGGACATTCTATCGAGATACGGGGAAACACAGACTTTAGAAAGACAACATATCAAGGCTAACAGCATGAGCCTCTTAAAGCTTTCCAAAAAACTTCAGTTTTACATAAATCAAATTGAGTCTGACTGAAAGTAAACACAGGAATTACCCACATTGATTAGCTATTGGAGCCAACTGCATAGAGATCTTCTTCCTGGGCAACTTATCGGCTAACCAAAATAGATGCTTTGACACAGATGACATGTATATAAAGACACATAACAAGCCCCCCCATCGTAACGTTTCTCAAATCAGAATAAAGAAGGCTTTCTGAAGAATTTAAACTCACATACAATGCATGCTGGGAAGTTGCTAATAATCTAATGCATGAGTTAAGTGAGAGATCAGTTGGACATTTAGTCAGCCCATGCATCGTACAAGTTCTGAAATGTCTCCACAACTAAAGAACACAAGTTAACAGAACTTTCTCATTTTGTAATGAATCACAGCTGAAGACTGTACATTAACAGGATTATCTCGTGTTGAAGCAAGGGGGAAGCTTTTTGGCACAACTTAAAGGTTTACGTTAAATACAAGTAATTTATAATTAAAAAACAAGTCAAGTTACCTCATATCTGAAGTTGATTTTGTCTCACTTACATTATTTACATTATCTTTATTAGGTATATACATTTTGAATTACATTATCAAGTTGATCATTCTTTCAACCATTGTTACCACTAGTGTCCTGCCTCTAGGTCTTTGGCCTATTTGTTTTTTTGTTTGCTGGCTTTTATGTTTATTTGTACATATTTTATGTATTTATGCACTGCTCTGTCTCTTGTATTTTTAGTGGCTGCGACAAGGCACGTTTCCTTTTAAGGAACAATAAAGAAAAGTGAAGTGATGTGACGTGACATGAAGTCTTTTGCTCAAAGACAAATAAAGATTTTGAAACACAATACAAGATTAAATCACATCTTAAGACGGATAGCGTTTGTGGTGTATATCTGATATATTTGCTTGAATGAGCCATGACCGTGTGCATATGTTATTCCTGCCCACACTTGCACTAACCTAGATTTTTACTTTGTTCAGTTGTATGGATCTGGGGTAAATGAGGAGTGGGAGTAATCAGATGGTTCAACCTTTCCTATTAAATGATAAGAAGGCCATATGCTGACAGGTCTGCATGTTAAGAGACTTGCCACTGACAAATACAACACAGTCAATCCAATTTCTCTCTTCTGCATTGTTCTTCATCAAAGACAGCCCAGGGGTGAAGGTTATATGGGAGAACATCTAATGATGTGTGGACCAAATCAATCTATTTCCCCTCCTCAGTTGCTTTTCTCAACACAATAAATAGAGGGGGCTTTCATTTTCCATCTGTACTCCACATGTGTTGTGTTAATGTGTCAAGCAAGGTTTGAAACCAAATACATATCAGAAAACAGAATTTGTGGAATTTTTCAAGTGAGCTAACCACTTCATGTAGGCAGGGCAGTTTTATTTATATTGGTATTAGTGAACTCAAGGTGCTTTAATCTAAAATGCATACAGCCACATGTATAGAAAAATAATAATTGAAATACAACTCAACAGTTATATTCCAAGACTGAATTAATGAATGAGTGTTAACCAAAGCTTGATATAACTCATGCTTCTGTGCCATAGAGCTCCAATGTTGTCCAAAAACTATTAGAAACACATTAATGAGCCACATTGTTGCACTGGGTGACGTTATTTTATTACCATGAAAAATGGGCACTGTGGTTTAATGAGTCAATCCCACATACACCGTCTTGCTGTTGTAAATACTCTCTAGAGCACCAAATGTATTAATCTGCTAATGGAAAGAGTCTTCAACAAATGCACTATTTACTTCTGTGTGAGTAAAGTTTGCTAAAAGCTGTTTTAGGAAATGATTTATGTAAGCTATGATTTACATCTAACATACATTTTAAAAAGCATCTATGGACGACAATGTTCCTTGCATTTTTTTCCAGTACTAGCTTGCAGCCTGCTGAAAATCTTATAATTTATTTACATAAATAAATTCTACTGCATATTTTGCGCTGGTTTCTAGATGTTTGTTGGGCTATAGTACAGGTTCAGAGTTAAGGTGACCAGCTTTGAGAAATTTTCAAAGCTGCGTTTAGGAAAAGGGTTAATGTATTAAGCACCTCCGGCCCAGTTTCAGGCTCTGCAGGCAGCAGATGTGGCCTGACTCTGGGCCAAAGGACGCATCCTTGGTTTTAAGGTCAGCAGCCCTGTTAGTCTGTCGGCCTTAATCACCTTTCACATTAGCATGTTGGCACTGCTGGGGATCGATCGACTGCCCACACTCTCCATGTGTTCTGGCCTTTGTTCAATCACACTTGTCTGATTCGAATCAACTATAAATTATTTGTCTTACAAGTGGAGGAGACGCATACCAAACCAACTCAATCACTGTTGGATGGGAGATGGTTGGCAACGGATCGATGCCTTATTCTCCCATCACAGGCTTGCCTACGGGGGAGGCAGTACACCAGCCAGCGACATATATAGCTATAGCAACCACGCTTTGTTGTTAACATGATTCCCTTCATTGCAATCCCCATTAAGAACTTAATGCAGACCATCTAATATCCAGTGCTTGTTTAAAATCCAACCATATTGTCTATGCAATGATTCCTGTTCTGAAGCATGAACAACACGTCAGTAAGTGAATGACAGTTTTGCACACCTACATTACATGGAAATAAAGCAAATCCTCTTTTCTGTAGACTTAAGTGTGACTTTGTGTAATTGTTCTACAAGAGTACCCAACAGATATTTAGTTGGAAAAGTTAAGCATTCATTAGTATTTGTAAAATGGCATTAAGACTCCTTAAGGTCCTGGATTATGCATTTTAAAAACATGTGATTTATTATGAGAGTTCCTTGAGAATTCATTTATAAAGTGCTCTTTTATACCTGCACAGATTCCTTGGCTTTAATTTTGACAGTCTCAATGTCTTTGAGTCCACATATGGATGTCTCACCATCTGCTGCGTCTCAGCTCTGTAACTCAGCCTACATATATCCACTTGTCAAACCTGCACAGTGTTTTGACAGGCTGCCCAATTTATTCTCATATGGCTTAATTTCTAGAAAATTGCCTTTAAGGTACTAGGGAGAAATGGATCACATGGTTGAAGGCGTTATGAAGCTATGGCTATGTTAAATGTTGTGTGTTGTTATGTTGTGAGAGCTATTCTAGGTGTGTGATTGTACCAAACAGATTCTCCACACAGCATTGCCTTCTGTATGACACAGGTTACACTTATCACACGGCATTCATGTTTTTATCTGAATAATTTAAATTATTACATGTCCTCGTCTCCCACTCAGACAAGAAATTAGAGAGCCACAGGGCTTCCAGCAGTAGTTTTTCGTACGAAATAATGATCAATTTATGTTTCTCATTTTTTCTCCAAATTAACATTTTAAATTAGTGCTGCCAATGAGCACAGCACTACAAAAGCACCATACAAATAAGTTCTTATGTACAGTACATTTGACATTTAGTTGCATCACATGCAAATTAACCAGAATATTGTGCAACAAAGGATTTTTGACATTTTTAAATGTGCTTCAGTCCGACAGTTGATGGGATGAGCTCCAATCACATCAGACCCTCTCCTCCTCTTGAACCCTTAAAAAGAGGCAGATAGAGTTTAATGAGCCAAGAGGAAAAAACAGGTGACTTTCTGGAGGATAATGTTCCCTCTGTTGGTGTTGAATTTACATTTCAGGAGAAACTAGGGCTACATTTAAAACAGCATTTCCATTGTAATTGTTGACTATATATTTTTTCAATTAGAATAAATTCCTTGAATAAATAGATAGAAATTAGTCAGTCATACCCATACATTTACATGTGCACAATAATGCCACAACCATAAATTATCTGTGGAAAGCAATACTTTGGCCGCTTGCATGACATATAAATTGAGAACTCCAGTAATAATCCTGCTAACACAACAAAATGTATTTGGATTTGCAGAGGAAATGAGGTTAAGAGCAGTGGTGGCTGGTCAATACCGGGGACACGTGCGGTGCCCCACCAGCCACAAAGCTCAATTTAAAAATTATTGTAAAATATTTGAAATGAGTAAATTAATTAGTTTTTACTTTTTAGGGAAATTGTAATATTTCATTAAATGAAGCTACACAGTATGAAATTAGCCATGCAATACATACTTATTCAATAAGAGCTCGAGGGAGAATTGAATGAGTTAGATTAAGTAAGTAGCCAAGCTGAGCTGTTTGCTATGGAGTGTGTTTGCTTTTGTGATTCAATTGTAGAGTAAATGTAGTAACAGTCTTCTATAGTTGGACTCCAAGCTTGGTGCACCGAGCTATAAAACAACATTGTTAGTGTGTAAGCAGAAGCCCTCAGTGCCTGTAGCCCCACCCAGGCAAATAAAGAGAGTGAGAGTATGCGGCTCAGCCAACAAGCTAGTATAATTGCTCTTTGTGAGGTGACCTGAGCAGGTGGAAACAATCTGTCAACATGGAGGGTGCTTTTGCCTCCACAATCTGCATGTATCACTGCGTTGATCTCTCTCTGTCTCTGTCTCTCTCTATTTCTATCTCCCTCTCTGCTGTTGTGCACCCCTACAGTCTATAATCCAAAATTTTATCACAGAGGATGCTATCTCTGTGTTGGGAGAAAGAGAGCAGATCACTTGAACAGGCACAGCAGAGACATCATTTGATTGTCAATCAGTCCAGGTAGGACACTGAAACCTAACTGGTCAATGCAAATGTTGGACTGAGCAGCATTTTTCATACAGCATGTATGCATTCAAATACGTTTGCGTTTGTGAGTATGTTTCTAGTAGTGTGTGTGTGTGTGTGTGTGTGTGTGTGTGTGTGTGTGTGTGTGTGTGTGCGTGCGTTTGTGTGCATGATTAAGGTTAACTGGCATGCTTGGATGTATTAAGTGATGGCAATATGGAATGCATGGAAGCATCAATGTTCCCTGTAGAGAACCGATTTGATGGGAGCCTTGGGAACGCTCAGAGCCATACGTTAGCTTGCCAGCATGTAACAGGCCAAACGTAGGGAGGGAGCCTTACTTTCCACACACACACACACAAGAGCACACACACTCGAAAAAGCACACATACAGGGCAAATACACATATACACAGGCACACATAACAGCACATATGCACTAGCCATAAACAAATTGTCATTTTTTAAGTGCAACTGTTTTCAAGCGGTGACTTGAGGTGAATCGCATTCGCAAGCTGCTCTTCTCATCTCTTTATGTTTTGATGTTTGAGGGGTGCTTAAAATGTCAAAAGCACTCAAGAACACAAAGTATTCACCGCTCCAGTTATGTTAGAAGTGGATCTGAAAGAAGGCTAAGACAAGGGAAAAGTTATTAAACTCAGCTTGCTTTACTCTTTGCTTCAGTATTACCTCTTGAAGAAAGACAACTCAGTATTATAGGGTTGTTTTGTGTGCACTATGGAACACAATAGAAATTGTGTGTATTTTAAGTCAAACAACAAAGATAGCTGTTCAACATGTCAAGTAATATGTTTGTCTTTTGAATGAGACACTTCCCCATGCATGGCTGTGCATATTGCAAGCATACATCTAAAATTTGTTTTTACAGATCTCTTTGCGTGTGTGTATGCATGTTGGCTTCAGTCACATAGGTCCACTAAGCCACAGAAACTCCCAGCATTCTGTGCTTCAGGCGATCTATTCAAATGATCAATATCACGGGTGCTCTGTTTTAGCAAGCAGCTGCCACGGTGTGTATAGGATTTTCTCTTAAATCCCCCACAATTTAACATCACTTAACAGAGTTCTGTAGATGTCAACACACATACAAACACATTCAAGAAATAAAAATCCGTTAACTAATGTTGGTGTAATTGTATGTGTGAAATCTTATGGACCCATGCGTGCTCAGTTGATTTGTAGTGGGCTGGTAATTAGTCAAGCAGGTGGGAAGTCATTAAGGAACAGACGCTCTGCTCTAACCAGAGGAGAAACCTGAGCAACAGAAGAGGAGTTATTGTTGTATGGAAGATGTATATAGAGTGTAGTCATAATGTGTGGCATCCATTTTTTAGGAACTGTGTTTATTGAGGACCTATCAAACCATACAACACTCATAAGCAGGTACATAGCTATTGAGGCCAAAACAAATTTGGAGAGGATCATCATCTCATGCAACAGAATTCAGTTAGCGCCGGGACCAGTCATAGATTTTTAATGGTTGCCTTAAGGCCAGTTCAGACCAACGATTCGCGACACACTGTCTCGTCTAGTCGCATTGGTGTAAACAGCTGGCAGGTTTCAGTTTCAACTCGTCTTGTCGTGAATCTTTGGTCTAAACTGGCCTTTACTGGGTTAGGGTTAGGGGTAGATTTTAAAGCATTATAACCACAGCAGAACAAGCTGTAAACACAACACCTTTTAAAGTTGTTAACGGTAACGGTATATATCACAATACAGTAATTGTTCTGTAAATTCAATTAAGAAATGGTTTAAAATAACCATACCGTACGTCATGCTCTGTATTTACAATTTCACTCTCCTCCTCCCCCATGTTTTCTTTTCACTCTCTTCCTCTGCAGCGATTGGCAAACCAGCTTAGAGATGCATAACCGCTACCAACTGTCGCTCTCACGTCACGTGAGAACGTGGCAAGCAGTCCTGCTGCACAAATCACGTTACCTTGCGAAGCAGCTGGATTTGTGAGATCACGTTAGTGCGAGACACTAAGGCATAGCTCCTGTGGTGGAAATGGTATTGCCAAATCTCTACTGGTGGACACATTTCTACCATCACACGGTATATACTGTCATATCGCCCAACCCTACTTCACACTATCAGCACTGAATCCTTCTCAGAACTGCATGCACTGTAGATTCTGCACCTCACAGCTGTGATCCAACACTGAATGTGAATCAGTTTACCTCACTGACATTTCCTTCCTGTGTAACGTGCTGCAAGCTGTAAGGGAGATAACACTAACTCACACTGATCCTCCATTTCAGCTCTTTTGTTAGCTGATTACTGGGGAGGCTTGTGACCACGGGCTGTTACATTGCAGAGGCCCAATGTCATGTCTAACTTAGGGCAAGGCAACCAGAATATATTGTGTAGAGGGGTTCTGATATATCCCTGAGTGCAGTTAATCTCTGATGTTGCACTGGACTTGAAGGACGCTGAAGGCAAATTGTCTCTGAGGTGATATGAATCAACATTTTACAAAGAACATTGCATGAGCATTGTCAGATGTCATTGTCTGTTGTCTCTGAATTTTACAGATGTTGCCAACAGTAAATATGATTTTGCATTGGAATGCAATGGAATAAAAAGCATACAAACCATGCACAAAGCTTACATGTGGCACGTTCAAAAACTGCTCTGTTTTGGCTTGGAACATGATAGCATCCATACTGACATATGCAGTAAGCTCAAAATATGTCTGTGCGGACAGCACAAAATTCTGTATTGCTGCTAAAAGTGAGATTTTACAAGGAAATGTCTTGGTGAAATGTCTTGGGTGCTAGCATTGATGGTGTTGATTTATTTGATGGAGCCATGTGAGATCTCCTTTCTCTCTTTTTCTACTTAATAGTATTACTTCCTCAGGTGCCTGGAGCACTGTGCACAAGTGGAACAATAACCATTTTAAAAGTTAATGGTCTCTGGAATGGTTGATGAACACACAGCCATTCTTTAATTTTGAAGACAGAGAAAAACACATGGTTAATGGTTTTGGTGACCAAATACAATTTGTCCAACTTTGATATCTTCCTACAGTTAGTGCTGTTGTAAGAGAAGCTGCAGGAAGTGATGAGGGTGTTTTTTTCAAATCCTTTACTATATAAACTCCTTCTAGAAATTAACAAAAAAATCACCCAGGGTTTTGAATATTGAGTCTTTACCTGTCCTATAAATAAATAAAAGTCATCTTTAAATCTGAAAACCTCAACTATAATTCATTTTAATTTTAATTTTTGTCATTTTAAATAATTTGGAGTAAAGCTAATATATACTATATCAGATATCATATTTTAATTCAGTCTCCTCAATTCTAATTTGATCTTTAAAGCTCTCAATCAATATTTTTGTATTAACAATGCGTCAAATGACTATGTGTATGGAGTTGCTCATAGTTATGAACCCACAGAGAATTATCATTTAACTCACAAGTCCCCTCTACAGAGCCTGTTTTGTGTCTTTCAACTCATCGTTTTGGTTTTGTTTCTCTCTTACAGCTTTTTTCAGCAAAAAAGCTCTGATAAACCCTCTGTACACAACCTACCCAGCATCAGCTGATAAACATAGTGGAGCATTTAGTAACAAAAGAGACAAATATGTATATCAGATGTTGGTGGAGACCAAAACAGAGCTAAAAGGAGTGTGAATATTGGACTTACTTATGTTGCTCCATGTCTGCTGGATGTGTAAATAGGCAACTCTCTGGTAACACATTCGCCATAACAACTTTATAAGGTGATATTATGTCAATGTTGTGTTTACAGCTTGATGTGCTGCTCCCAGGTGGCCAAAAAAATCAGTTAATGCAGGTTTAAACAATTTGCCGCATTCAAAAAATGGAAATTCTTGGGAGGTGATTCCAAATTGGGTAAAAAACCCCAACTTAATTGTGAATTCAGTCCTGTTCACATAATACGTCTTTAAAGTGAGGCTTCTCCTGGCATCACTACATTTTAGACAGCCAGGACCAAGACCTGCCAGGAATGGAAGGTGATTATGTCTCTCTTTTCTGTGCCTCAGGAAACAAATAGGACACAAGGAGATTTAGCTGGAGGGGAATTTAATCTTCCAGAGAATGCTCTCAAACTATCGCTTAATTCGCTTTGGGGGTCAGATGAGGGGATGGAACCTGTGAATTAAATTTTGGCATAACTTGTTTTTCCAGGCAGGACAGTTGAATGTCATGTTGCTCAGAGCAGTGTTTCCACTTCATCACTGCAGAGCTTTCACACAAACACTTTGCTGACAAAGCAGTTCTCCATTACATTGAATAGAATTCATGAATAAAGGCTTGCCAAACCCTCAAACTGTTTTTGTAATATTCGTCTTTAGTCCACATCCCTCATACAGTACAATGGTAATCACTGTAGCATTTATTGAGCGATAGATTGCAGTTGTTAAGTAATGTGTAAATGAGTTGGAATGGGCCACTGTGGTGCATTTAAGTGTTTATCCGGCTGTGTGATGAGCAAGTGTTGCCAAAACTGGGCTTTATTTTGATTTAATTTTTTTTAACATCTGATCTTTCATGGAGTGGGGGAAAAAAAAACTCTAATGTGGACATTTGTCATGAAGACTTTCTTTCCACTACTTGCAGACTTGTATGGAAATACTACCTATTGTAAATTACATTACTACTTAGTTAATTCTTAATACTGCAGCTGACAAAAACAAAGGCAGAAACAAGAACAAAAACAGCAACAAAAACCAAGATGTCAGTCAGACAGAGACATTGCCAAAGAAGGTGTTGCTTTGTAAGTTAGTAGTGTTTGTCTGTTGTGCAAAGCAAGTGACTGACAAATGAAATCGGGTGGGAAACCTGCCTCTGATAACACCAAGGAACAGTTTTGTTGTGGCTTTTACACCCTCTTCAAGAGGTACATTTGAGACATTCTGCCCTAGACACAAGCGGTGTTTAGCAAGTGCATCTCACTACTTATTGTATATGTATTTAAAGGAGGATCACACATTAGTAGGTGGAGACATGTTAATCAAGGTCGATTCTGTGATCTGCTGGATTTACTATGGTCACGCAAAAGAGCAAAATGAGTTTTGCGTGGAAATTCCTTGCCTTTGAAAATCATGTGAAACAAAAAAAAAATATCTACAGAGCTGCTCTGTATCAGTTATCTAAATGTCTTATTCCATCTCTTTATCATTTGCCACAAAGTTTGTTACACTCCTATTGCATTAATACTATGATTAAGTCTAAAGATTGCAATATTATCATTTTATGTGTAATAGGTTTCCTCAGGTGGAGCTGAAGTGCTACGAAGTAAATGTTTTGAACTATGTTATCACTTGTTTTTTGAGCTTAGTGAGCTTTATACAAATCTGCAGTCCTGGAGCTGTCAATGTAACGACCTGCTGCCTTAGTAAATCAGGCGCTGAATACACACTAATTTCTGACACAAACTCCATGAAATTTTCTTTGTAAATCTGGCCACAAGTGTGTATTAAATGCATAATGAGATCAATGTGGTTCCAGTGACAGTGCACATTTGATAACTGCTTGCTTTTTGAGATTTTACCCCAGTTGTATCCATAGCAACGAAGGAGTAAAGACTGCCTGTCCTTTTTTGGCCCTGTTATGCAGCCTCACACCCCTGTGCCCTTTTAAAGTCACATTGTCATGCTGAGCAGTCAACTTTCGAACATCTAAAACCATAGTCTGTCAACATTTGGTTTCAGCAATATACTTTCTCTGTCATGCAATCTCGCATTTATTCAGTTTACAGTACGTTTTTTGTCCATTCGAATCACTTAATTCACTTTGTTTTACATTCGTCCATTTAATGTGTGTACAAACCCACATTATATATCAGTGCAGAGACACACAGACACACAGCAAACATACCGGTAGAGTTACCTGTCAACTGACAACCGAGCTCTACCCTCAACTGATCTCCCATCCCCCTCACAATGACCCCCCCTCACTGCACACACACAAAAAACACAGTCACATTTCTTGATCCCGATGCTAGTCAGTTACAATGGCTCCCACTTACAATGTCACAGGCAGTGCTCATCGCAATCTGTCTCTCAAGATGCATCATGACAGCTTCTCCTGTCTGCTCTGGAAAATGTTCCCTGTGATGTGAGAGTGAAGGAGGTGGAGAGGTGCCAGGGTAAAGGAGCAGAGAGAGATGGTGTGAGACAACAGATACAGAGAGACAAAGATGGAGTTTGTGTGCGAGTTCTCAGTTCTCTATCTGTTAAATAAAAAAATAAAAAAAACATCACAAGGCTGTATGTCACACCAGCAATACACATCCAGGCAGGGACATTTTTCTTTCACTTGGGGAAAAGAAGTTGATGGTCTTTGTGTTTGACTGTGGTTTCATTTGAGGAAATTGGTGAGATATTGGCCTCTCCATCGTGTTATCAATCTTACTTTGCTTGTTAAAGCTTTCAACCTCTCTTGAGAGATGTGACAAAATACACAAACACACACACGCACGCACCCTTAAGACTATGTAACAATGTACGGTGCTGTACTTTTGACTGAGATTATAGGCACCACAGTGAATGTGGTGTTGTGTGATGTGACAGAGGATGTTAAAGGACACTTGTGGTTTATTAACGTTGGTCTTATTTTCCACCTGACCGCCTTAATTCCAGGTCCCACACAGCCCATGAGAAAAAAACACAAAAAGACGTAAAATAGACACAATTTACAGGTACAAAACAAAATTGACAGTGATTTTTCTAAATAGGTTCAAATTCAATTCAAAGGCAAAATGCACAACAAGTACTTCTTATTCCTCTTCTGCCAAATTCAGACTGCACAATAATGGCCCGACCTGACAGACATGGGGTGTCTGGAATAAAAATAAATGTCTGGAGGTCATTTTCATGCTCATTTTATCCCGTGTAGTGTGTCACAGTGGAAGACAGCCGAGGCAGCATCTGGGACACCTCTCCATTGAAGTTGACCCACAGGAGCACACACAAACACAACAACAAGAGTCCTCCTCACACACAACTGTAAACATGGCGAAGCAAAAGTGGATTGAAGATTTATTTCATTTTAGTGCACCTGTGACCATTTGACTATCACCCTCGGGTCAGGAGCATTAAACCAAATGAATCACACCTGTGCTTGCAACATGGCCTTCTCCATTCATACAGTATGTTTTCTGTGCTTCCTGACTGGGAAGGACGAAGACTGAGCCAACCTTTACCTTAATACGTAAACTTTTTTGGTTTTTGCTGTCGGGTGTAACAATAAAGTTGGCCCCTGGCACTTTACCGATCACCCATGTACACCAACGACATCAGGCTATGATTGGACCAGTCTGCCATGTCTCTCGGCCAAGTCATGGTAAGAATTTATGATGCTATGTTCTCATAATCTGACATAGTGACCATTTAAAAAAGCAAAAATATTGAGTAGTCTAATCTCTGCATTATGTAAATATAATATAATGGCACAGTGTTGCATAGTTTTACTGTTAGATCATTAATAAAAACATTGTAATTTAGTTAAGAGGTATTATACAATTAATTTATGAACATTACACTGGTTTCTTTTTTATTTACTAATGAAAAGGTCAAAGCTGAGTACTGTGATGGACGTTGTAGAAGATGAATGCAGGATTACAGTATACATCAGATTAAACGGGACCAGGTTTATAAACGAGGGATTATAGGGTAAAGAGAGAAAGCATAAGGGAGGGAGAAAGAAGCTGAGGAGAGAGAACAGAAATAAGGGGTTGTTAGCAAAAAGGAGAAGAAGGAGAAAATAACATAAGGCTAGTAAGAGAAAAACTAAAGGGAGTAGAGGCACATGACAGAGTATTAAGGGTAGAGAAAAAGGAAAGGAAAAGACATTAGGAGAAAGATATATTGAGATGGAGATGTGATTGACTAAAGAAATGCGTAAACTAAGAGATTAAGGAAGTGGAAGGAGGCAAAACCCTCCTCAGCAAGTGATGAAAGTCATTTCAGTTTTACAGCCATGATGACATGTCCTCATTGTCTACTGTCAAATCGATCAATGTGTGCGCGGGTGCACAAGTGTGTGGTTATGTGTGAATGTAACCTATTTACAGTCTGTGACCACCCTTGGAGTTTTGACATATATGCAGTAAGTATTTGTGACTGTAATTCTGCTCCTTGAGTGTGGACGCACATGTTTGTAACATGCTTTTATTTTTGTTTGCTTATTGTCATGGTATTTCTACACATACAAGAAAGAGGTGTCCTCATAAAAATAGAAAAATAAGAATACTTGCCAATTTTTTCTTTTGTTAGAGAGACGTTTTTAAGGTGAGGAATTGGGTTTAGGCAATAAAGTTATAAATGTTCTTTAATGCCTTATCTTTGCCTGATGTTCAAGTCTGGCATCTTTTAAAAATATTGCAATTACACATTGCCAACTTTGGCCCTAAGTAGTGTCTGCAGATCTTCCTCTTCGGCTGCTCAAGGGTTCCAACAAGCTCCACCAATTAACAGCCTTCCTGAGAGCCAAAGTCCAGGGACAAAAAATAAGCAAACACTGTTGATACTTGTAAAGTTTATTGCTGTGAGCGTACAGGTAATAATTAAGGTAAGGTAGAGCTTGAGCTTATGAACATTTTTATAAACTCAGGACACCTTTCAGAAAGATTTTAGTGAGTCAAATGTTTGTTTTAAAAGCCTGTGACCAACCTGTTTTGTGTGTCTGTATATCCACCTGTCTACCAGTGTACTCCTTCATGTGTGTGTGTGTGTATTGTGTATGTAGCATTCTCTCTTTTTTTCTGTCTAGGACGTGTGAATGGACTTGTCATGCTCCAGGCAGCCTCCAATGAGCGAGCCAAGGCGAGGGTTCCTTGTCTCTTTGTTTTTTTGCCTTTGATCTGCCCCACTGTCTGGTGAAAGGGATGACATGGGCTGTCACTCTGCTCTCCACCGCGGCACACACTCCTCCAGAAGAGCTCACAAACACCTCAAGGATCACCGAGTCACACAGACGGACACACACACAACACAAGGATGCACATTTGTATCTGCTGAGGTAACATTCACACATGAAGCAATACAGGGAGACACACTAACAGGGGTGTGTGTTAGGGTGTGTGCAGACGTCAACACACAAAGACAGACAGATGCACATACAAATGGGGCATGGGGTGAGATTGCTGACTGATATGCTGCCCAGCTGACAGCTGGCACCATTCATGACATTCTTGGGACTTGCACTCGGGCTTGTTTTGACTGGTGAGCATCTGTGGCATATTCACTCTCTTGGTTTATGATGAATGTGACGCAGGGTGTTAGTGGAAAAAAGCAAGAGAGCTCAGCTGACGTTTCCTGGATAAAAGTTACAAACATCCAACCAAACATCCATTTTCTCTGAAAACCTACACTCTCAGATATAGAATCTTAAAAAAAAAAAGAAATGTGTTGTAGTATGTCCAAAAGTGATATGTTTCAACCTCCAGCATGTCCTTCAGTGTACCCTTCCACTCTGTCTTTGCCAGGCCACATTCAAAGGGAGGAATCCGAGGGCATCCTCATCACATCTCTGTGTGAAGTAGCAAAAACTGGACTCACCTTGATATTATCAGCTGTTGATGAGGCCACCATCAAATGGAGTAATCTAACTTTTTTAATGACTTTGTCACGTCAGTTTTTTTTCTTTATACTTCCTAATTGGAAGCCCCACATGCTGGTGAACAGCAGAATCAGATCTTAATAGATCATCTTCAATTCTGCGAGCGACTCATGCATGTAACCTTCATTTCATTCCACTAGTCTGATCCAAGCTGAGTCCATCTTTCCTTGACAGTAATGAGTTCAGCAAGGCTCACAACAAAGTCTGATGACCCAACCTAATATTTATTAGCATTGCAGTGTTTTGTATTCTGAAGTCCACCTCTGAGCTGATAGTTTTATTACAATCTGTGATTCACATTGTCAGATATTTTCTATGGAGAGACGTTTGGTGTGAAAATTACACTGTTATTAGCAATTGCATTGCATTCAATGCTTTACTCACACAGTAGGGACACAATAAAACACAATGAAGCACTCAACACATCAACATTTCATGTGTACTAAGTATTTGACAATATCACACTAAATTATTTCAGTCATTCTCAAAGGGAATTGCACTCACTATGTGTCTTTAGTGCATGGCACCAGATTTGACCCCTTTTATTTAGTGACAAGGATTTCACAGTCAAATAATTTCCATCTAGCATCTCTGGATGGTGAGGTCACAGGATAAAAAGCCTCATGAAGTGCTTTCTGCTATGGTGAGCAATCCAGGTGAAAAATTATCATTTGCATATACTGGAGCTAACCTTTGATGTAGCACCTCCCTGAAGAGACTGTAGCAAGTAAATGGCCTATTACAACAAGTTAACAATGAAATCACAATCACCCTACATGCACATTTACACTCATTCAGAGTCCTCTCCTTTTCACCCCTTTAAACATTTCTCTGCTGTTTCCAGGAATGCATTTGAAGTGTTCACCCATTAAGCAGCTTGTTCCATTGAGGCGCTCTGTGTTTGCAGCAAGGTGCTGAGTGTACTAAGAAGATGCACACACTGCAGGCTCTCTTTTCTCAGATTTTCTAAAATGGTGTAAGCATGAGGAGGGAAAATAAAGAAATACAAATAATGCATATATGATTTAACTTTTTTGTAATAATAAATCCCTCTAACCATGTACACTGCACATATGCTGTCCAGCTTTTATGAATTACTTGAACTACATAATGTACCAGTAGCTTATAACTTCTGATAATGTGTGTGCTTGTGTGCTGAGAAGATTTTGTTCCATGCAGGCTGACAGACCCTGAGGGAGACTGAGCTCAGAAGGACTCCACATAGCCAGAGAGGTATCAAAGCTAGACAGAGATGCAGAACAGCGGCATATAGTTCCACCTCTTGGGAAAACAACGTACGTTACAGGCCCTACTTATGACTCATGAAAAAAGCTGCTTCCTCTGAGCAGCTCACCTTAGGCTTGTGGCACAGGACACAGTCCTATATGGGTCCAGACCCACAATTAGAAGGCCCCCAATTGTCTTTAAATCAATTCCGCCAGACTTGTAGACGTTATCAAATATATAGGCTCAGAGCTAGCTGCTGGAATAGGCAGTGTACAGTAGGAAAATGCAAGGGATACCAGGGTAATATGGCCCTGGGGGCTCAGACCACCTCTTCTGTGGCTTGTTGGTAAAGGCACATTTTCTCTGAAATCACACAAAACTTTCAGTTCAGTCAGACAACTCACAGTGAAATGTTTATTATGCAGCAGAACATAGTTAGAGTTTGGCATCTAGGCTCCGACCTCATCACTCCCAGGCAATGTGTTTACATGATATATTGGGGAGTGATGAGCAAATATCTTAAACCCCCTAGCCGGAGCCTGCAGGTGGATGCTGGGGTGGTGGTGGGGCTGAAAGAACAAGCGGCAATACTGATGCAGGGCAGCAGTGGCATTGACAGGCAGAGGGAGAGATGGGACATTTTTGCAGTTTAAATAAACCGCCAAATTGTGAGGGTGTGTTCGGTAGATGGTTGAGGAGAGTGAGGTATGTCACATGTGTAGCAATGTAGCTCGAGTTGACTGCCTGAACTAGCTCGCAGGCGTCGCTCCATTTATGTTGAAGTTGCACTCTTTCACTTTCTTTTCAACTACAAACCAAGTAGTACTCAAGCGTAGAAAAACTGTACACATTGCACAGAGAGGGGAGAAGCTCAGTTTTGCCTGGTGAACATTAGCAGGTTAAATCAGCCATGGCAAGACTTTGTCACAAAAACTCAATAATGTGCTACCCTGGACAGTCCTTCTGCAGTCACACGAAAGAGGCAGGCCCATTGTCAGCGTAGAGGATCTTTATAGCCTCAGATAAAGGCAGAACACTGGCAGAACTCCAACAACAAGAAAGCAGGAAATAGAGGAGTTGGAGAAAGAGTAGTTGGTCTTCATTTTACATAGGGAGAAAGAGGGGGGGAAAGAGGAGAAGGAGTAATGTTACGTTTCTGCTATCTTGAAGTAGGCCACGTACACAGTGCTGCATTTGTCATAAGTGACAGCCCTATTAATCATGGAAGGGGCAGTGTCAATGCCCAATGGCTTTGCTCTGCAGGTGGGTTGTCCCTCTGGATGCCAGGGCTCCAACCTCGGTGTTCTACCCCTGTTCTCCCTACTTTCCTTCTCCTCTTATCCCTCTGTGCTTTGACACTCCGAAATGGCTCTCCTTGCATGCCCTCTGTGCCCATCCGACTCTCACCTCTTTCTTTTTCCAACTCCAATCCCCACTTTCCCTGCCCTTGGAACTTTCCGCTGAAGCATCCCAGGTTTCTCTGAGTCTTTCTCTCTGTCTTCTTATCAGTTTGCCTCTCTTCCTTTTTCCACTGTCCAACCATTCTCCTTCTTTTCAGTCTTCTTCCACTCTATTTCTCTTCCTCTTCTCCCCAGAAAATGACTGTTTTTTAAGCTACTCAGCAGGACGTGCATCAGCAATCAGCCAGTTTGCACTCCAAGCACTGACACATTTGGGTTCCCAGGTGTCTTGACCAACCTTGTTCCACTCACACACCTGTCTCTTCATTCCATCTACTCCTTTCTGCGTAGAGAGTTGTTAGTACAGGCCTTAGGGGAAAAGGATGTTAAAGGGAGATGCCTGTGTAACTGTCTGTTTGATTGTCTGACAGGTTGTCTGTATACTAATGTATGCAGGGACATGGGATATGGTAAGACGTGACTCAGGAAGAGTTTTGGCACTTCTGAGTTACTTTATCCTTCACACCGTTCAACTGATATGTAGCATATTTGCAATGTAGAATAATAATGAAAAACACATCTAGTCATGTTTATTCCTCAGAGTAACTAAAAAGACTATGTTCTAAGAAAACAGTACATTTGCTATTACAGTTTATCGGCAAACATATACTTAAAAAAAATATATATATATACCACCTTGATTGCAGGTCTGCTAGAGAAATCTATGTGTGAGTTTGTGAGTTCATAATGGATACAGATAAGGCTTACCACATATAGTTACTGTAGATTACCTATGATTCTTTAATTTTGGAAAGGGCAAGGGTGCAGCACCAATGCAGGAATGCATGTAAAAAGTGAGGGTCAAACAAAAGCAGCATCTCAGTCATTTTATCACTAATCATAGTAGTGCTCCATTACTTGGAAGGTTGGCTTGTTCGCTGTCTTGTGGCATTTGATGGATGGTTGATCAGTTTGACCTCTCTCTGTTTAGTGTAGAGGCTGATTTGGTATGTTAGCTTAGCACAGGAACTGGAGGTGAGGGGAGGGCAGATAGCCTCTAACAAAAGAGGAGAAATGTGACTCCCAGTAACTCCAAAGGTGCTGTACTTACAGTACATGCTGTGTGCTCTTAGCTGGCTTGCCAAGGTTAACCACGGATAAGTCTACATTCAGGATCACCTTGTTCAGAGTTGGAGGTGGTGTGTGAACCCTGCAGCTTCACTGTGAGGTCAGGACTTCTGGAGTGCTGCTTGTGTTAACTGGGGCTAATAGTAAGCTAGCTGGTGATGGTGGCTGTTGGCTGCTTGTTACTCTAACCCTACTAACCCTAACCATAACACATGTCTCGTTTTCTATTTCTACACGTGTTAAATGCAGAAGATGTGTTGTGTGGGTGTAGAGGATTTGTAGTCTTTGACGGAGCTGTGCTGAGTAACAAAAGTATCAAGTAACATAACTAATTCATTTTGCTGTTGAGTAATTAGTAAAGCAGTCCAATTACCTTTTCAGTAAGTAATAAGTAACTGATAACATTTTTCAAGTAACAACACTGACGATGGCACTATTAAGACAATCAAACCAGCACAGTCTTTGTATTTCTACAACAGCAAGCCGTTGCAACGTTACCATGGAGATGTTAACCTCAACAATACAATTTATTCCGTGACACTTACACTTCGGCTCACAACTCTTCCATGGGGCTGTCTCTTTTAACACTGGCCTCTGTCTGTGCATATTTGTGTGTGTGTGTGTGTGTGTGTGTGTGTGTGTGTGTGTGTGTGTGTGGGGGTGTGTGTTTGAGGATGGGTGTGCCCATCACTGCTGTTGATAGTGTTACATATTTCAGTCAGATTCCACGGTCATATATCTGGGTGCATTTGAGACCCGAGATAAGGAGGGATTTATGAAGGCAGCCCTCTGCTTAGTCAAGGTGAACAGCAGAGATATGATGCTTCTGTGTGTGTACGTGTAGGAGTGTGTGTGTGATTCAGTGTTTATGAGAGAGAGCACAAATGCATGATAGAATGTTACTGTCTGCGTACACCATACACATGCATGCCTGAATGAGTGTGTGTTTCTGTGTGTGTGTGTGTTTCTGTGTGTGTTCACCATTGGCGTAGTATTTTCAACTATCCCCTCTGAAGGATTTGATGTCTTATGGTGCCTGAAATCCAATATCATTTTATTCTTTCATTCATTCTTTTCTTAATCCTTTTCATGGCCACAGGGCCTAAAGACTTTCCCAACATGCATTTGGCAAAAGGCAGGAAGATCTGTGATGGGCTAGTGACCTGATTTAGGTGTCTCCCTTCTTTATACTCAATGTATTGTATGTAATACATCTGATAATTTAATTCAGAGTCTCCCAACTATACAGATAAATAAGCTAATTTTAGCTTAGTTTATAGATATTTCCATATGATCAAAGTAAAAGGAGCACTAAGAAGGATCACTCATAATTATCCAAACTGTCATTGCATTCAAAGACATTGCTCCTATTACTTAAATTTTGAATTGATTTCTTAATCCTGTGGTTAATGCCAATACAATACACTCCAATACAATAGTCTTTTTGGTTTAAAATAATAACAATGCATGCTGATTTTAAATATGGAAAAGGCATTAAATGTTCACTTGTGTAGCACAACTGCAGCAAGCTGTGTGTCACTGCAAAGTCCTTTTTAATTGTTAGTACAGTCTATTCGATGCTGGCTGAGGTAACATTAATGAAGTGTTGCTTTTCCATCTGCCATTTCTTATTAGTAGGTGGAGGATCATTAGACAGTGCATTACTGCTAACTTTTTCTTTTTATATGGGTCAGTTGCCAAGTTCAATTTATTTGCCTTCTCTCACCATGCTCTCCAACAAACATGGACGGATTATCGTGACCATGAGCCCTGGGTACAAATTCACTAAGGGCCCTTACACACATATACACTCTTCCAGAGCACAGGGACAAGTAACCTACACATACTGTATATACAGAGTGTTAGTTTACAGTATGTTGCAATTATGTTGTTTGTTTTGGTTAATGACACTAACTACATTTGATTGATTCGCTCTCAAGATACCATGTACATCATATTTTAAGTGATACCTTGTACTTACTTGGAGGTCAGAGACTTGTTGTGGTGCATTTTATTGGGCCTCGTAGGCTTTCAGAGCATTTCAATCAATGCTAAAGGAAACCATGATCTTAAGATTTCGGGAAAGTGACTTTTTTGGAAGAGTTGGATAGGTGATAGCAGTAAAGTAAGTTCTGGAGAATAGGATTGGAGACATCGCTGCAGAGGAGAGTAGTGTTGGGTGATGTATGTCACTCCCTATTGAGTGTCTCTCTCGCCCCGCCGTGCACCCCATCCGCCGGCACACTCCTAACTGAGGAGGATCAGACTGCACAACACACAGCACCTCCTGCCCCCTCGCATTTTGTTATTTCATTGAAAAGTCTTTCTCTTTTTGGACTTTTCTCTCAGGTCTCTCAGATCCCCTTGTCTTCCCTGTCACATAACTTTCTTCTCTGTCTCTTTTCAACCCCCCCTTCTCTTCAGAAAGAACTCAAAAGACTGTCTCTACTTTATTTAACACCCAATCACCATCACAAGGCACTCTGTGCAGAGAACTGGGACAGAGAAAGATAAAAGGGTGTTTTTGGAAGGGGATTGCAAATGCATAACTCACTTATTCTTTTACATTGTTTTTGGTATATCTGCTAAATGCCTAGGATGTGGCTATAAGTTGGGTTTTGCTAATAAAGTAAGCCATATACTGTTATTAATTTGTGTATATTATGCAAAAACAGCTCACACAGTTCACAATGAATTGTTATCAACCTCTCTTTTGACCACAGAAAAGCTCAGACTCAAGGCCATGTGATAATGTGTCTGTCACTGTACTTTGTGATTATGTTCAATTTTACTTTGTGTCAGTCAAGTGACACACAAGTCTCAAGTCTCAAGTCGCAAGTCTCCACCAGGAAATAATTTCTTCAAAAACATTACGTTCAGCGTTACTGTCACATTCATGCCTTCTTATGGGGCATGTTTGTTACAACAACTAAGACTACAGTTAATTTCACTGCAACACAGATTACAAAATGACTGATTGAAATACAGAATTAAGTAGACTATAGCACTCATGAGAACAATATTGTCCCATGAGTAAAGACTGTGTGTGGCTGCAGGTCTCTAATAACAGCATTTTGTGTTCCTGTTTCCCGCTGTGTGAATTCTGACATTGAGGCGGTGTGTACAGTATTACATAATGGATTTATCAACCCTACTCTACCATCCTGGAAGATATTCAAACCACTTGTGTTTCCAATGACAAAGTACCATTTACCTACACAGGGATAAGGAGAGAACATTGCCACCATGGGAGTGCAGTATAATTGGGATACACTCTCACACACACTGAGCTTCTTCACCATTTGGTCAATGCTTTCTGTGCTAAATGGGCAAAAAGGTACCCCTGTGCATTCTTTATACTGTTTATGTCTGACTGTGGTGACACTAATGACTCCTGTTAACAATGTCCATGCGATCTAGCCCATGGATATTGACTGTAGGCCCATTAGCACATATTGTAGCTCTCTCTCTTCCTAGCTGCCTACCTCATTTTACCTTGTTATTTCTTTCTAGATATGTATATACACAGACACACAAACAGGCACATGACCGCAGAAACATACAGTACACAAACTATTATAAATGCATATAATCTTGTACACCAACTGCACCATGAATTGACTGCAGAAAATGCAAACACATTTTCTGGTCCTTTATGAACAGGTTTCATAATTACTGGAAAAGCAAAGGGGTTTTATACACGAAATCTGACCAACTGAGCATTTCCTTGCAGCAATGTGCAAAAAACAACATCCAGTGAACTGTAATTAGCAAGTGTATAGACTACTTTATATCTAATAAGGTACATTAGTTAATTATTTCACCTGGTAATGCGCAAAGGCAAAGTGTTTCATGCACTGAATATCACATCCTCTTTGAAACTGCATTTTGAAATAGGAACCTTCACCTGAGGTCTGCAAACTTGTAATTATAAAATCACCTGATTTTGATTTATTTTTTGAAACAATTTTGCGTCATTTTTATGTGCTGCTTGCAAAGACTAAATCTATAGAGAGACTGCGAACTGTGGAATGAGTTTTATCGAGCAATCACAAGATTTTCTCAAAGCTTCAGCAGGAGAGTTGTTAAGATTTCATACACCAGCAGAGTTCTCTAGCTGGATGCAGAGTTTGATATTCATGAAGTCACCATCATAGAGTGAAATGGTTTTACACTTTGGTGAAGATACTAAAGAGTAGGCAGAGAGACTGAAAAACGGGGCAGGGGGCAGTTAAGGTAAGAGAGATTAAACAAACTGGTGTAGCTAACTTGCCCCAACTCATGCCTTTATTGATCCTCCATTACTCCTTTATTCATTACTTCCTCTAAATCAAAACTCCAGGGTCTTTTTCCTGCATCCCCCTATTATTCTTCCAGCTACACTGAATGTGACAAGCTATGTGTTGGCTGCCACCTCCCATTCATTTATGTGACAAATAGCAAATTGTTCATGCAAAGCATGATGGGATTACTGACAGCAAGGAAAGAGGCAGGCAAAGTTCAAATAAGTGAACTGTGACCTGGGAAAGCATTGATCAATTACAGTCCTTTGGGCATATTATGTAAATAGATGTAAACTGCAGCCCATAATGTTAGTTCTGAAATAAAAGACCCATTTCGCTCATTTCAGTTCTGAGTCCCAACTGCTACAGCCATGGAAGAATTTGAACTTACAAAACGATGGATCCGCCCACAAGCAACTGATTGCGGTAGGCGTCAGCAGCCCATGGCAGTCACGCCGTATTCAGTCTGGCAGTTGAGAGTCAGCTCCTTCCGTTCATTTCATCTAATCAAGCAACCTTGAAACTACCACCCTCACTGACCCGCATGGGTGATAATCACTAATCACCACTGCCTTTTCCACCCAGCTAACTGCACCTGCAGCCAGCTGCATCCAGCACCTGACAGTAATGCCAACCAGCAACATAAACCCTCCCCACCGCCACAAGAGCTCATAACATAACAGGGCATCAACACCAGATTCAGTCTATACCATTAGTTTAGTCCCTAAACTCTCCCCTGATTGAACTAAACTTGTTTTATTTACTTACATTATAGGGTATGTTCACACACAATAATATACATTGAAAGAGTTATTGTATTGTAATTGTTCCTCTTGTCCATACTGGCCCTGAAGAGAACCAAAAGCAAAAGCCACAGTCCTGGTTCTTTGCAAAAATACATTCTAACGTTCATCTGAAGCTAATATGAGGCTTCAGAAGTCTGAGTTAGACTGAAGAGGCTATCTTCCAAAGTTGCAGTCTTTCAACATCAACCCTCAAGTCTTGTAATCTGCATCCATTTCAGTTTATATTTATTTTTTTATTTTATAAAGTTTAAAAACATGGCAGTTAGAATGGCTGACTATTAATTAACCAGACATTTTCCTGTTAAATCCCTGGCATTGGTAGAAAAGTGCAGTCAGGCTGTTTTACATGTACATCTGTTTTAAGTCACACACCATCACTGCTGCTGTCCCCATGAGCAAGGCACAGAATCCTCAGCCTCATTCAGTGCTGTACAATGAATCACCCTGTAGTGTGATGTCTCTGATTAAATACGTGTATGTGTGTATGTTTGTGTGGAATGGGCAAAAAAAAACACATATTGAATCTGAAAGATTTGATCTTAGTTCTACTTCCTTCCTCTCAAGATAGGTCGATGGGCTCTTTTTAAACTGGCCCCTCTGCCATTACGGGAGCAGTGATAGAAAAAGAGGCACTGAACACTGTAATGACAAACGGAGGTGATGTGTGCAGATTATTAGCAAGCAAACACAGTGACACAATTATCAGCAAGCAAAACAAAATATTTCTCTTTTTTTTCTCTACCTGCCTTCTCTCTCACTCATGTTTTCTTTTTATCTCTCTCTCCCGATCTCCCTCTGTGCTTCTTTCCAGTTAGATACTGTTTGAATGATCACATTCTCTGGCATGAGGGTGCTTTGTAATTAACCTATAAGATTCTTGTTGTTGCAACGTGCCTCCTGCCTGCCTCAGTGGCCTCCTCTGGTGGATTATTACTGCCATCTTCTGGCCAAACAAAAACCTGAACATCCCTGCAGTGAGAGAAAGATGTGACAGAGGAAGCAGTTGACATTTTCACCCCCAAGTATTCCTGAGATGACGGATTACAGCCCAGTCAAAAATGCCCCTCAGTCTCTCTGTCCTACATCTCTTCAGAGGTGATTAGGGTCTGAAGAGGAACATCTGATGGGGCCCTACTGAACTTTAAACATAAAAGGCTAAAGGGTTAAGCCCAGCATTGTATAAATTACATAAAATGAACACAGCTCTGGGTTTTATTTATATAGCTCTGTATGAATAAAATGAATAAGATGATTCTAATGATTCAACAACTTCCATATTTGGTATGAATTCTCGATATCAATCACTTAAATATGCCTTCATTTAAAAAACAAATAAATAAATAAATAAATAGGTTTGACAGGCTGGTTGCCCAAATCTATTATTCAATTTACTTATGCAGCATGGCTAACGATATGGCTGGAGATGATCTGTACTTTTCATATTGTCAACAAATCCCATGAAAAGACCAAAACCAACAATGAACTGATCTTACGAACAAGTATTGCCTGTGTAGCTAAAGCCTAATATAGCTTGTTCCTCTGTGCCATATTCCTCCACTGTTGTCTAAAACCTATTCAAAATACATCAATGAGCCACTGCACTGTTCCTTCATTACCATGGTACACAATCGCTAAAATACATTCTAGCTATCTAGCAAACTATTATTGTTTTTATTAGTGTTAGATTGCTGCAACAAGCTGGCACCTAGTGCTAAATGTCTCAAAGCAAAAGGAGAAAAAACTTGAACCTGCAAACTTTCAGTCTTTAGGTTACTGCTCAGTCAATGCTCCACCCTTAGCACTATCCTCAGGGTTCGTACAAAGTCTTGAAAGTTTGGAAAATGCTAACCATTATGTTTTCAAGGTTAGGAATATGCTTGAATTGAATATACTCCTTGCAAAATGCTTGATTTTCAACATAATCTGGTGTTTCTTCTACACAATCACTCATGTAAGCCAAAAATCTTTTAACATCTGAAATGAAACGATCCCGTTGTCATATTTGTTTGTTGTCTCCTGGCATTTATACTAACAATTTAGATGTGATGATGAGGCTTTAAGAGTCTGAAAATTTTTGGTTTAGGTACCTTGAAAGTGCTTGAAAAGTGCTTGAATTTTACTCTTAAAAAGCTGTACGAACCCTGTATCCTGTTTCTGTTTCCTCCCCTTTTTTCTCTTTGTTTTTGTGGCTGCTGGAAGGACAACTCATCATTTATTTGCATGTCAGGATTAGAGTTTCTGCTTCAAAACAAGCTGAAAGTCACAGTAGGCAGGAGAACCAGAATGAAACAGGGTCCTTTTAGGGAGGTTTGCAGGTGTATGTCATTGCAGCAGTGGCTTTAGGAAGGCTATTTTTTGCTGTAGCTGTCAATACTGTGGAGTCAAATCAGTCATTCTTTGGAAGCCCCCTCAATTCTTTGGGGCCCCAAGCAGTTTCCTGCCTTGCTTGTCCATAATTTGTACATATCTACGCCTTTCTACTTCTATTTTTATTTCACTGATACATGACAAGGACGCTCTCTTTTTCTCACACCTCTCGGTTCACCAGAGTATTATCCCAGCAGGGTATCAACTTGTAGTGTTCAGTTAAACAATAATCATCCCTGTGAAAAGGTTTAGTTTGTGTCTTTGTAGATACTACTTTTTTTTCTTCCTGGTAGACAGGTGTATTAGTATCAATTTCTCTCTAATTATGTGTGTGGTAGGTGCTTACGAAGGCTAATTATACATTGAAGCTACATTGAAGGAGTTTTATCTTGGAAGCGTGATGTAAAAACACAGTAATTATAGATAATGTGGGTGTAATTAGGTACTTCTTAATGAACAGACTTTAAATGAGATGTTGCTTGGATGAGAGCAGGAGCTAGATAGGCCATAGAGACTTTTTGAACTTACTTCTAATGTATTGTCCTCCCTTATAGAAGTCAGTATGGGCTTGCAACAACAATCTTTGGTCATGTGTTGTTTGTTCCCTCATCAATGCAACCTCACAGTGCAAGCTAATCGATCCAGCCACATTTAACACCTGGGATAACCTTCATGATGAACAGAATATCTTGGTCTCATTTCCCCTTCTGCAGATAAAGGGTTTTGTGGTACATGTTCCTGCATGGCTATATCCAGCCAGTGTGAATCTTCAGCTTATAAAGGCTCCATGAAAAGAGACAACCTGAATCAAACTCTTTCTTCTAAGAAAGCAGCTGTTTAAAAGAGCGTCCTCCTCTCTCTTTCTTTACCCCCCAGCTGGGATCAGACGCTAGTGAGGGTGACACGGCTGACTGCCATGTTTTTCAGCGGTGACTCCGCTCTCTCTTAATTCATTTATTCCCCTGCTCCACCTCATCTTTCCCTGCGTACCTCTGCCTTCTTCCTCATCAAAGCGAAAGGGATATGTGATGTAGCCACCCTCCCCGCTGCGTTTGATTTTCTCACTCTCCTCCACACTGATCCATCAATCATGAAACCACGCTTTGATCCGTACATGATTGGCCGTGACATGGTGACATTCATCGCCTTGGCCTATCACATTCACCGCTGTCATTATGTCCACTCCTGCGCGGTTCAAAGGCTTAAAGTTTAAGCTCTCCCTCTCTCTCTCCAACAAACTAGTTTTACTTTGTCATTGGTGGCTTCACGTTTTCTCTCCTTCACCCCTTGCATTTGTTGTGTCATGGGCTCTATTAATTCTCTCAGAACGAAGGCTGTGAAGCAACATGAAGGAAATGTTACAGGTTAAAGTGTCAAATGGAGCTGTTTGTTTGAACACAAAAGATAAGATACACAGCAGTTACCTTTTGTGCAAAAAAATGCCAACTTTTATTACAGAAAACATCATTATTATAGGATAAAACCCTGAATGAAAATAGACATTGCTGAGTTGTCAAAGATGTGACTTCTCCCTCTGTGCTTTTCATACCATGTTTTTTACTTGTGGGAACAGTGGTAAGTGTAGTGGACCTCAAGCTGTGTCAAATGCACACATCCATTGTAGAATATCAGACTTTAATACTCTGGAATAACATTGCAAACAGTCTCTTTCATTTGACGCTAGCTCATGCCTTTGAGGCTGATGGACCTTACGATTCCAGTCACATTCAGTCTTCTGCTTTGTTGTCTCTCTGCTTGTTGCTCAGGTCAGCTTTTAACTTGTGCTGTAGGTTCATGGGAATTCACAAGAGGGATGAAGGACATGGAGTGACATTTGTATATTTTAAAAGATATGCTCTGCCTAAACGTTGTTGTTTTGTTCCCTGCAGACCCAGAAAGAGACAGGGACGTGTGACCAGACGTCAGTCCATCCACTAACGCCCTTTGAAAGCCCTCCCTTGGCAGACATGGAAATGCTTTTAGTACAGCACATTATTCAGACTTTGGTGCCCCCTGTCTGCTGCCGCCAGCATCGCAGAGTTCATCCCCTGCCCTACGGCGCTCTGTTTGTCTGCTCAGGCTGCTCCCCAAACCCCACGAATATGTTTACAAATCAACAGGGCCAAGTGGGTGTGACTGTGCCGCTGAGTTGAGAAAGCTGATTTAGACTTGCTGAGCAGTTCCGATCCATCAATAGACCACAGAGCCTTTTCACAAGCCTGTTTTTGTGAGATGTTCCTTTCACCTGAGCAGCAGAGAGAGGTGCAGTAAAAGTGAAATGAAAGAGTCAGAGTCAGGCTCATGCCCAGTAACCACTCAGCTTGTAAAAGGGTGAAATATTGCTACTGTCTTTCAATATTTTGTCTGCCAACAGTTCTCAGTTGCAGTGCCTTCAACCTTCACAGGGGAAAGCCTTGCTGCATGCTTTTTCTTTACAGATGACAGGGGCCTGAATGTCATTTGATGCAGGCATGGCGATTTGCTGAAGGGAACAGGAGGGGGAGGGAGGGAGAGTCAGGAGAATTAAAATGTATTTCAGGTCTGAGGCAAGTGGTGCATTGCTGCAACTCGTATCTCAGGGAAGGAGGGAGTTTAAGGGGGCGGGAGAGGGAGGTTTTTGCAGCGAACTGTTGCTAGGAAACACTTGTGGCATCTCTACTCCCTCTCGTTGAAATGTCAGAACTAACTGACAGAGAAGCCGGAGTGAAATGTCAGTCCTATCCTCCCAGGAGTTTGAAGAATGTGGCGCGTGTTTCTATTTAAGTAGCCATGTTTATCAAAGGGTTCTCAAAGAGTCAACACAAGCCTTTCTTCTGCCAGAGCAGAGAGTGTTTAGGATGCAGGCAGGCTGGAGTTTCTACGGCTTCGTTTTCTTCTTCTGTTTGTCTGAGTGGCTGTCTTTCTTCATCTTTGTGTTTTTCCCCTTTCGGTCTGTCTTTCAAGATCTGCCTATTTTCTCCCTACCTCATTTCCTTCTCCTGCTCCCTTCCTTCACTCACTCACTATTACTCCATCTCTCATTATTCTCCCCTTATTCTCTGTCTTTTATTAGTCTCCCTCGCTCCTTAATTCCCTCTCTCCTTTTCAAATTCCGAGCCATATGGTCCATCAGCGTAATCCTCAGCCCAGATATTTGATTATCAAAGCTGTCTGGCTGCAAAAGCCTCAACTCTCCACCGGCCCCTATTGAGCCTGTTCCCCTACACTCAGTACATTGTAATTCAGAGAGAGTATCCGGCTCTGAATTAGAATAAAAACCTTCAAATTCTACAGTGACCTCATCTGCACCACAATACATCTGTAGAGTAAGATACACTTGGACATACAGATGAAGAGAATTTTGAATAAGCAAACAAAAAATCAAATACCTTGTCATTTCTGGACTTCTGGTAAAGGAACAACACTTTTAATCCTGATATGGATGTAGTAGGGATGTTTGGGTTGCACATCTATTACTGTGACATAAATACTAACTTCTACAATACATGAATCATCTTTATGCTCATGCCAGCTAAGATTTGTTTGTTTTTTGCCAGCTATAGATTTATCATCTCTAAAATAAAGACAAAATTAGACAAGCTCCCACATTGTTTGACCATGCCCAATCAGAAGGATTGCCTTCACACAGTTTTCCTCAAGCTTTGAACTGCATTACCATACATGTAACCTTGAAGTAATCTGATTTGCCGTCTTTGGCTTTCAACGCATACATGCTGCACAAAGCAGACTCCTTAATAACCCTATATCCACGTGCTTTGCAGCATTCATCCATGTACCAACGTTTCATTCTCCCACTGGGAGGGGATACAATTCATACCACTGATTGACTTCCATTGCATTGTGTTGGGCCTTAAAGCTAATCATACCATAATAATTGCCAGGCTCATGCATGAAAAATAATGATTTTTTTTTGTTTGTTTCGTTAAGAGGGAGAAGCCAGTATTTGACAGCGTGAGGGCACACAGCGGTGAGACTTGACACAACAGTCCTATGCCTGCTGACTACTCTGCACATACTAATGGGTTTATATGGGGGGGTGTAATTGGAGCCATAAAAGTCCCAGTCTATATTGCATGTTAACTGTACAGTTTCTGCACCCTAGAAGTGAAAATATCAACAAGCTCATACTGCTATTTTGGACTTTTTGGACTGGCACAAAAAATGATAATATAATTCTGTGTTGCAGCTTTGTAGTGGTTGACATTGTACTAACTGCCTGACATGCCTGTGAACATAATCCAGGCAGTAATTACATTTCCCACCACAACGCAATTGGGAAAACAAATAAGTACTATATGAATGTAATTTGTTGGAGACAGGGTTGCAATATAATAACATGAGAAACTGTAATAAAATGTCCCTCTAAGTAAGATGAAAATTATGATAAAACTTATAATTCCCTAATGATATTATAAACATCACATTATTACATTACCTTGTGATTCGTCTGAAGAATTTCCACTGAACTAAAAGTAATAATAATAGTTAGTAAAGAATCAATACAGTTTCTGCATTACTGTCTAAAAAAGACATAATTATCTATCTAATCAAAAATGTATGCTTGAGGCTTTACTGAAGCAAAGAAAATTGTTATGTCATATGAGGATGTGATAGCACATGATCATTCATTTTGTGTTTTACAAAACATTACAACGTAAAGAGGTTAAAGTCAAATTTGTTAATGCTGTTGCTCACTTGATAATAACTGATTTCAGATGGAATTGTGGGGTTATTTGTTCAAGCCTTACTTCCAACTGCTTTTTCTCAGAAGCCAATAACTAGCTCTGTGTAACTTTCAGTATAGCAACAAAAAGTCAATAAAGTGAGCCTTTTCCAGCAAGTAAATGGATGTGTTTTCTAAAGGCCAATATAAATATTGACAGTGGGGAAACGTCCTGTGGCCCGGGCCTGCAGCCTCCACAGTAGGCTGGTTTTCCAACAGACTCTGCTTTGTGTTTCTACCCACTGCACACAGTCTGCACACTACAACTTCTCCATAAGACTTGTACGTATAATTCCATTTTCTCTCACTAGAAAATCTGAGCAGTATTCAGTCAGAAATTGGTATTTTGTCTGCTTCTGTTTGGCACTTGAGATTTTAGACAGGTTTACTACTGTATAAACTGAGTCAGTGTGCAAGAATACGCTTCAGATTTGATTCTCAGGGTGAAATTTGTATGTATAAATAACCCAGATATACATAATAGTCTGCTGCTTTATAAGAGAATGACACCTACGGGACACTTACATGACTAGATGGAATACGTTTTCCGTTTTCTATCGTTATTCTGCAGATTTTTGAGTTCTGATCTGGTCCTCTGATGATGAGAATCCTGTTGAGGGTCTGTTTCATTGCAGCTCTGCTAGTATGCTGTAAGTATCCTAATGCATGCAAAATATACACAAGTTTTAACATGCATCATAATATATACATACATGTATGCCTGGAATATTTATGCACAATTACTTTAATAAGTTGACCACACAAACACAAACACAGAGACACATGCACATGTACAAAATGTCTTCTCACAACCACGTACTATAATCAGGCATGTGTAGGCACACCCACATACACACAGCAATTTGCCATTCCAGTGTACACTAATAAGATTCCTATTATAGAAACAATATGGTGTATAAATATCTGCCTGCCCCTGTAGATTACCATGAACTGAGTCCTATTAGCAGACTGTAAACTCCTGTAAACATACCTTGGGGGGGGTTTGGGCCTTTTTGCTGGAGTGACTGTGTGTTGGTGCAAGTGGATGAGACATTTAAAGCATGATTGAATGCTTAATGCAACATTGCATAATTGCATCTAACTGCAAAGCTTAAGGCACACTCTGACTCCAGGGACTGTCGAGCTACATGAAAATGAGACAGCTGTCTTGTTACAGAGATAAAATGATACATGCCACAGAGTGGATACAACTCTTTCTGCATTTGCATGAGAGGTACCCAGAAATCTGTATGTCAAGTGGAGTTAATGGACACACGCCAGCCAATCAGAACAGAGAATTATATCTGTCCCCGTTTGCATGAATTTGTTGCGGTTAACTGTTGATACTCTTTGAATGAATATCCCTCTTTTTATTACTTAAAAGGTTAACTGCATTCGTATGTATCTGTAGTATCCCACCCGCTGACAAAATACCTTACCATCAAAGTAAAGGTAACAAACAATTCAGCTGCCATAAACTAACTTACTAATTATCCCCACATTCTTCTTTTGTGGCAAACTCAAACAATGCTCAAACCCATTCCTTTTATAAAGGTTATTCAACTTTGCCTAAAGAAACATAGAAATTGAAGCTCTGACAGACACTTTAAAGAAAATGTTCAAAGTAATTATAATACTCTAACAAAAAACTAAATTGCATTTTGTGTGTGTGTGTGTGTGTGTGTGTGTGTGAATTTTGCTAAATCTCTATGTCTTTAATGATGTGCCTGCTTTGATGTACCACTTTTGGTGACACAAATACATGTATGAAGGAGTTGCAGGTCAAATCAGTAGGATGGAACAATAAAGAAAATATGCAAGATTTGGTTGTGGCTTGCTGCAGCGAGCATTATGAGCCATAATAGTAGTGTGTGTTGCCCGGCAAGCACACTAACTATACACACAATATCATTAATAATATCAGATTTGTTCTTGACTACGTCACGTGCCGTTAACATAATGTGAAAATGTAGTATTTAATAAGAATTACAATGCACCATCAGCACCTTGGTTAGAGAAAAGTGAGACTGGTTTGAACTCAGTGCATATGCCTCAAAATGCCCCAACAACCACGCCAAACACCCTGGCAACCATTTAGCCAAACCCTGCCAAACAATCAAAACATCACATTCACCACATCGCGATAACATAATGACACCCTAACAACCTACCAAAACAGTGATAAAGTATGTCGCACTCTAACACTAGCAGCCCCATAATAAAGGAACCACCTAGTAATGCACTAACAACCATTCAGCAGAATACCAGTAAAACCCTACTCCAAGCTAATGTTGCTCAGGCAACAGGCACACTTACATTTTTGTCACAAGATTTTTGCTTTTCTATTTTTTTTTAGTCAACATTCTGAGGAAAATTGCTTTTTTATGCCACAGCCAGCTATCCTGCCTGACTGTCTCCCAGTCATTAAGGCCTTCTAGTGATAAGCAGCTTCTTTCAATCACTGAGCCCAGCATGTGTCCCTTTGCAGGGCAGCGTGATTGAAATATTTCTGTGCCTCTGAGGTTAATAGAGTTAATGAAGATCAAAGACTAATGTCTGGGCAGGATAATTAGTATTCTGTCAGAATGAAAACACACTATGAATAACTGAACTATGACTCTGTCTGTCTATATGGACAAGTAACACATTTCTCAACAAGTGTGCCCAGGCAGTGAGCTAAGACGTACCTAGAGACTTTGTGAAAATGTTATGAATAACCACGTCTAACAAAAGACATAATCAAAACCAAGTTCCATGAACTCATTAAAGTTTTTCCATTAACAGCCATCAGTTGTTAATGTCTAGAAGGTTCTTCTCAGCTTTTTTATTATATTACAGGATTTTTATGGCATTTTATAGCAATCCGCAGTTAGGTGTGACTTAGAAATGAATCAAATTTGCTTCAGGATCAGGACGTTTTAAGGGAATAGTAATTTAATTTTGTTTCTTTTTGATCATGTGAATTGGTGATTGGATTTTTGAGCCCTAAAGTGAATCCACTTAACTCTAACCCACCTCAACATTCTCACCATCTAAATTTACTTGAGATGGCTATAAATAGGTAAGTAGATGTGTAGTATAATAGATACAGTTTATTACTAAAACTCATATAACAGTCCTGCAATAAAACCTACCTTCATTAAAATTATAATGTTCGTATGAGGTGTGGATTAAACTGTATGGTAATTTTGGAGGCTGCAATTTGTGGTGCTGTTGAATTGTTTTGCATTATACTGACAGGTGTTTCTATTATTTTGTCCACCCCATTTATATCAATGAGGGTAGGCTAAATGACACCTCTCTGTATGATGCAACACAGTTCAACAGCCCCACTAACTACACTACTGAGTCTAGATTGATAATTTGAGCACAGACAGTAAAATCAGCTCACTACCCTTTAAATCTGAAGAAACTAAATCTAAAATTGAAGGTAATCCCAAATATCAATCTCACAAAAGTTTGATTTGATCCTTAATACAAGAAAGTTGTTTCAAATCACATTCTCATTTTTAATCCTCCCTCCTTAACTCTGTGAGTACCTTTCATCTCTCCTCAAGATGTCCTGTTAAGTCATGCTTCAGAACATGAAAAGAGAAAAGGTGAAGAATTTCAAAGCCCTGTCAAGAACGCTGACAGTAACATCAAGGTGAAGAGAAATTACACAACAGCAAATGACAGGAGACCTAAGGCTGGGAGTCCAAGGAAGGAGGTCAAGAAGACAGGAAGTAAGAGAGTTTCCATGGGACCAAGAAGCGACATCAGCTGCACCAAACTGGGAGGCATCTGCCAACCTAACCGCTACATCTGCCAAGGCCGATACCTAAAAGACAAGTGTTCGGGGGCCAAGACGCGGCAGTGTTGTATGCCGGGTATAGTGACACAGTTACACATGAATGCAAACACACACCGGCACGTATGCAAATATTACAAAGGCTAACTCTAGGTGAGAAATATCCAGTACATGGGACACTTCCTTCACAGACAGTCACACAAACATACTGCTGTACAAGCATACCAAGTAGGGATTAAAAGGGTTGTGTACCATTCTTTCCCGTCTGAGTCATGAAAATGTGTTACTGTGGGTGTGAGACTGTATCAATGTCTGACACACCACTGATTTAAAAAACATCAATTAATTACATTTGAATAGTGTCTTTCTGCTGTAATTGGCCTTATTTCCACATGAATGGAACATGAGGTGACTCAGACTCAGTAGATGTTAAAATATATTTTTTTTAAATATGATTTTAATGCTTCAAGCCTTTTGGAATGCAATGCAGCAGCCTTTAAATGTGCTGTATTTTGGGAAGGAAGGTATGGGACTAACATATTACTTTCTGTTGCCTCTCTCTGTAGTTGGAGCCTGGAGTATCCTTTGTGCTGGTCACCACAACAACAGAGTGAGGGCGTGTGATGTGCATGGCTGTGGAGCTTTCAACTCCAGAAGGTGATTCTTCCTGATCTGATCTTTATGCTTAAAGTGCAGTGCAGATGAGTTGATAATGCAGCATTTCAGGTGTTGCATATTCTCTGAAATAGTTCACTATGTGGCTTCTGACATGTCTTTCTGTGTGATGAACCTTGGTTGGTAAAAGTGAGCTGTGACATCACCTTAAATCCTAACTGAAGTTTTATAGATGCTCAGTCCAGCTTTCTCTGGGTGGAGGACTGGGCAGACATTAGAATATCTTTTGGACAGATTTGGTGAAATGTGATTAATCGAAACAGACTTTTTAAGATGGCTTTGTAATTCCAATCTTTTCTGTCGCTCCTCTCACAGAGGTAATGACCTACATAAAGCAGTGGACCTGGTGTGTGATGACTATGGTATTGTCAACACTCCATTCTCAGGCTCTCTGGCGGGTCCAGTGAGTCGGAAAGACCCAGCTGGGAATCAGTATGATGGGGTCAAACTTCTAAATGATGGTAAGGAGGACAGATTGTCAATGCAGTACTTGAAAGTGAGTGCAGCAAGGGAAAGAAAGAAGATTATTAATCACTATTTGAAATGATAGGATCCAGCTTTTGAAAATGTTATACCAACCAACATTGACATAGAAGCCAATGTTAAAGTCAATACTTTTGAGTGCATCTGTCTACTAAATAAAAGAAAAGTATACAGTTCATTCGTACATAATGATGACTGTATAATACATCAACAAGACTACAGAGTCTACAGCCATACAAGCAGCTCTGTGAGGCTGTAATGCTCATTGTGAATAAAACCAAACTGTTAGGTGAACTATGATGGCGCTTCATGAAAAGTCAGAAGATCACCAAAGTTCACAAAGACCATCAATGACTGCAACAAATTTGAAAACTTGAAAACAAACAGTTGTCAAGATCTTTTACTGAACCACACATTTGAATCAGCTGGTGGTGCTAGAGGAAAAGTCAGGGAATAACCAAAGTCATTAGGGTCAATCCTCTGGGCACCATGGATACCTGTACCAAATTTCATGGCAATCCATCCAAAAGTTGTTGAGATATTTCAGTCAGGACCAAAGTGGTGGACCAACCAACTAACCGACCAACATTGCCATCCCTAGAGCTACATCACTGGCAATGGCTAAAAGTCGCTGGGCACATTAGCTAAGGTTTTCTGGAAATAACACCTAGAAGTCATACTGATATTTGCTACAACTGAAAATAATAAAAAGCCAGGTTTTATTAAACCACTGCAACCTTGTACTTTTAACTCTGCAAGTAGATTCCTGTAATCTATAGCGTATAGGGCCATGGCTAGGGCAAAGGCGATGTTAAGTTATTATGGTGTGGGCGTTAGGTGGGGATGAAAAGAAAGAGTGATTTAGAGGGATTAGTCAAGGTGTTGGAAAGGGGGGCTGAGACTCCATTGAACTCCTGCTTGCCTTTAACACCAGGACCCAGCTGCATGTGAAACCCCATCAAAGGCTTCATGAGTAATGACCCCCACTAAGGACCATCATTACAGAACAAAGCAATGCATCAGCGTTTGTGTGTTTGTGTCGATAGAGCCTGGCAGAAGAGTGCACACATGCCTTTGCAATGTACAGTATATTTGTGTCTGTGTATGCGTGCTTGTGTGAGGGAGTGTATCCTGTGTTGATAAGGCACTGGAGTGATGAGTAAACATCATTAGTCCTCATTCTGCCTCTACCCCTAATTGAACTGCATTATCAGAAGAACACATGTACTGTCAGCTCCTTTCATCTCAGGGTAAAGCACAGACATGATTAGACATCACAGAGACACATTACCTCGCCATGATACCAACATTAATGCTGAGACACTCATCATTAAGAGCTCGTGGGATTTAATGATGGTGTTGAGTTGTAGACTAGCCTACTTTTGGGTTGTTTGTTTCTAAGTTGGCAGCTTGCTTGTTTTTGTCCTCAGATTGGTAAAAAAAAATGGGAGATGGTAAGAAAGTTGTTATTTAGAGTCTTGAGCCTATGTTGATCCATTTGGAATTATAAATGATCAATTATAAGCCATATTTCATGTTTGTTGCATGCCCTAGGAGCATTTTCATTAACACAGGCCTACATTTGTACAAATTGTATGCAGCGCATTAAGAGGGATTTATAGCTTTAAGAAGCCCAAGGTGAGGGGAATGCTAAAGTTGTCTAACTCCTTTACTTTTCTCCAAAAAATGCAACAAAAAATGATTGATCAGGAAGGATTCTCATTTTGCACATCCATTCACCTGTGGTGTATAAACTGCTTTCTACTGAGATGTCATTCAGCACAACTGCATCCACTCTTTCCAGTAACTGGAGTCAGACAAAATGTGAATCCATTTCTCACAAATTTACCCCATTAAGGTAAAATAATGAAAACAACCTGACTTCACAGGTATAAATTACCCTAAACTCCCAAAAATATTCTTAGTTGTGTCAGTGAGCTGAATTGAATCTCTTTCTATTACAAAAATGTCATTGATATCCTCAAATTATTGAAGGAAAAGGGTAAAAAAAAACAACAACTCTTCAACAGGTACAAGCAGGATATAACAGGGCATTAATATCCTCAAAACTATCATATTTGTTGCTGTCTCATCCAGTGCATTGTGTGAAGATCTTCAACATCCGTCCTTACCGTTACATCGGCCCAGTGGCTCAGGGAGAAGCCTTGGGTTATCTATTGCCGCTGCAGGAGCGCTTCTCCGGCATCACATCACACCTGGAGCTGCAAATGTGTGATGGAACTGACCCTTCGCCTTTCATATGACCTCTAACCTCTCGTCTTTTATATGACGCCTCAGTCTTTACCGTTGTGAGATTTCATATGACCTCTGACTTTCATCTTTCATGCAACCTGTGACCCCCTCACCTTTTGAAACCCTAAACATTTGACCCATGACCCTGCAGATATAATCCCTGATGCCTAAAAATGATTATCACACCTTATGTTAGTTCTAACCCTCCTGTGCCTGAAAATGAGCACTTTTTATTTGACAGCTCTGACACTTCAATCGGGCCTATGATGCAACAGTCCCAGTTTTTTGTCCTCTATAGAATATAGCCATACAAAACCAGTGTCTTACATAATGGTTACTACATTATCCTTTTCCCCCTAATCACAGCAATTTAAGTACATCGTTCTTACACGCTCATGATGGCCAGCTTTTGTGTGACTGATGAACCTTTATCTCCATTTCTCCATTTTTTAGCCTTTTGTATATTTTTGTACTATCATTATTATCTTTTTTCCACTTAATGTCATGTATTTTTATAAAGTTAACTGGAAATTAACTATATATTTCTCTTGTATATTATTCTCCTTCTCCTTTTGTATGAAAATTGTTCCATCCCTCAACATGGACTCATATGACCCCTTTTACGTAATCTCTATATAATTGAATGAAGCAATAAATTCTTACTTTCATTTCTGCTTTTGACTAAAGTGGTTTCTATTTCCCATAACCCAGTTGGAAGTAAAATGTAGGATGTGACAAGTTTAAATTGGGGAGTTATATATTTTCATAACTTGTCATAAAGAAGAAATTGTTCACTTTTCTCAATACGTTATTCTAAATTGTAACTTGCCATGACAATTCTGACTTCTGACATTTTCTCTGTAAGGCAGCCATCATTTTATATTAATCATCTGCAATTCTGCAAGGGATGTCTCCTCAGATGGGGGGAAAACTGCCACATATACAGTATTAATGTAATGAGTGCAAGACACCAAAAGATGGAGCTGTCTTGCAACAAAATTGTCAGTAAAATCTCAAACTTGCTCATTAGTCTTTTTAAAATCTGTAAATGTGAGACATATTAAAAGTATCAACACACAGCAATGTTTGTAGTTACTCATAAATAAATACAGTTAAATATAAAACAAATTACAACATAACACTTTGTGATATTAATAGGGAAATTACAACTTTATACTTAGTAAGCACTTTTCTGAAACAAAATTAGCACATTTCCAGTTGAACGCATCACAGCTTTAATAATCTCATGACTGAGAGAGAGACATTATCCACATACACACGATGAGGATATCATGTGATGCAGTCTTATGTGAGTCAAGCTTAACTGTTCCTCCTTTTTACCCCAATTCATACAAGTTTTACGTTTTCCACCATTATTAGGAACAGTTAATGCCCACAGTAGATACTTACCGTTTAACCTAACTGTCAACAGGAAACCTGTGGTGGATTTTGGTTGAAGAGCAGATCATGTTGCTGTCCATATGCTCAAGCAACAGTGCAACCAATAGCGCACGTGTGAGCAAATTACAAAAATATCTATAATTCCCATAATACATTTTATCTAATTATCATGAAACTTGGAACACATGCTGTTTCCTTTAAGATATTTTCAAATTGATCAGTAGTGGGTGCAACAAACAACATGATACATCAGGACACTTGAACCTATAGGTTCTCAAGTTCATAAATTACACTTCTATCAGTCAAGTCAAGTCCGTTAAACAGCCCAAAATCACAATAGGACTTTACAATCTGTATAGCGGTGATGTAATGGATAAATGGTTGAAACATCCAGCTTGTGCCACTCCAAGTGGTAACGTTAGTTGTAGAAATACAGAATTAACCAAAGTGACCTGACAAATTGTAATAATATCCACTTTTATATCATAAATAGGCTAGTTGATTAATATCCAGTTTATCATATTCAAATGAACACATTTGGAACATGAAGGTGGTGTTGATTAAGTTCATCTGACAGGACTTCGGTTTACAAAAAAGGTGTTGCAACGTTACTCTTAAACATAAGAGTGGCAACCATAAATTAAGTAAATATTATGCTCTGCTTCAGTACCCTTGAGCATGATGCTGCGTTTGAGTGTTGCCTCAAAGATTTGCAATAATACTTTTCTCTTCAATGCAATATAGATTTCACTCTCCGCTCCCCATTCTCGAATCTGTGGATTTTGTGGATTATTGTCATTAAACGTGTTCGATACATATGAATCAAAATGTTCACACCCAGTAACGTGAATGCAGCTTTAAGTGTATGGATTGAAGCCGTGGCTGAGTGATCCTGCAGCCTGTGGTTTGCTCTGACGCTGGAGGGTTGGTCCATGGAGCATATTATGAGGCGTCCCGGTTGCTCTAATGGGAGTGGGCGAGCTGGGATAGGCTGGGAGTTTGGTTGGAGCCGTCAGCGGCACGGGTCTAGGCACTAGAAGGGGGGAAAACGAAGAACCGACCGACTATTAACTTCTGGCTTCTGAGCGGCCGCATGTTGGGCAGGAAATTTGACGTAGGCAGCTTTACGGAAAATAGCATTTGTTGCATTCAGAGGTCACGGATCTGAGCGGCGCGGATGACAAAGAAGCGTCGCCGTGCAAACTTTCTCAACCGGGTTTGATCGCTCGTAAAACCCAACAGGGAATTCTATTTTTCTTTTTAACGGAGGCGTAAAGAAGAGGACATCATGCCACGGCGCACCGTGCAAGAATTAACAGTGCAAGATGTCCAGAAGCGGAGAAATCCGAACAAACACTACGTAAGCCTCATTTAAGTATTACAACATCAGGGTTTTGCTGCTTGAAGTGAGCAACAGATCGAGGTTGTTTTGCAGTTCTTCTCCCTTTCCTGTCGGGTAAAGTAAAAACAAAGAGAGTATCAAATTACAGTTTACCACGCCAGCCGAAATGGACAGTTAGACTTACTCAGATTCTTTAGACCAATCATTATTTTATTATAAAGACTGTTAGCACCACAAACAATGGAGAAACCGATTTATAAGAAGCCAACAACCCATACAGTAAAGAAAAGATTGTGTGTTAAAAGGTATGACAGCCTAGAGTAGCATAGTCTTTTTTAAGTTGTTCCTTTGTGTTTTTCAAGTTGACATTGTCCTACTATATGTTGGATTTACTCAACTTGTCTGAGATTTAAACAGCAACTTTTGTCTTTTAATCCTTAGAGGGATTAGGGTCAGTATTGTTGTTTTGGGTTACCATTAAGGAGCATTCAAATTGATCTGCCTCATGTGACCTATGACCGTCGCTGAGTCTGCTTACCTTCAAGTGACTATCAGCAATTCAGTATCACATGTATATGAATATAGACATTGTACTATTACTACCGGAGTCTGCAGTGTAACAAAATCTTTTCCAGTGCTTGTCATATACCTGCTCCCCCGTGTGCCATCGTAGAGGAAGGTCACAGAAAACATCTGAAGAGGCAAATCAATCCAGTCCACAAACCATCCAGACTAATCCCCATGAGGATAGAGTTCAAATTGAGCATCCCAGCTTTGTCATGCCTCAGGCTCTCCAATTTACTACAGGCACCGGTAACCAGGAAGTATAATTAACAGGGTTTTTAAGGTCATCACAGTGAACACAAGACAATGTTTGAGCAAGGGAAGGGCCTTATCATTATGTACCAAATGCCATGTGGCATTTGTAGTTTTATGACTTCAGTTTTGTACAGTACATTTTACAGTTTTCATTTATGCTAGTTTTAGTGATTTATTGTAATCAAACATTATCAAATGTATTGATAATTAGCCTATTTACGCAGAATAGCTCTAGTTATGCAGTGTTTAGTTGATGGAGACATTAAAAGAGATAATATCCTAATGTCTAAGAGATGTCAGGTGATAATGCTGTGATTATCTCATTACCAGTGTCTCTATTGGCAGGCTAGACAGTAGCCTATCTGTGCCAATTTAGGGGATCTGTTCGAGTCCCATCACTGTGTGTGGGGCAGGAGAAAAGTAGGGATATTTTTCCTGTTTCAACTATCATTCCCCACTGGTACTGCAAAGCTTGTGTGGGAGACAAGAATGTCAAAAAATGACAAAGACCCATTGCTCGCTTTTCTGCAGTTCATAAACAATGGAGCTTTCATCATTCTTGTCTGAAAATGAATAGCAGGGGATACATGTGGGTGAATTTGTCTGCAAAAGTGCACACAGCCAGTTTAAAGTAACACATATGACATCATATGATCTCGAGGGCCAAAAGTGAGGTCCACTGCCAAGGCCTTAGCGGGTGTTCGTGTTAGTTCCGTGTGCATGGGGTGTACCTGTGTGTGTGCTCGTATGCATATGTTGGTTTGCATCCATCTATGTGTGAAAATGATGCCTGGGTTGAGGGACCAACAGACCATATACTGCTGCGAGTGTTAGTGGTCAAGGACACAGAGTTCTCGAGGTCCTGTGTCTTCTCCATCTGTCCATTTGCTCTCTGGTACAGCCCATGTTGTTTTGTGCCTCTGCTACTCTCTCTACACATGCAATGCCGGACACCTTAAATCCTCCAGAACCCTGGAGGTGTGGTTAAGAGTACAAAAAGCAGCTTCTAGCTCTTCTGCTCATTAGAGTTGAACCTGTCCTGTAGAAATGAAAACCCCCTGAAAAATCACATGCCCAAGAGACATACTGATATAAGAGCATTTTATTGCCAGTATTAGTGTTTCACTAATGAGAAGCTTTTATAACTAAAGTTATAGCTTTGCTTTTCTTCCTCAGAGCTATGGCTTCACCCTCATTTGCCATTGTAGGTGTTGTAGTTGTAGTTTAGAGAGCTTAGACTGTAGCAAGGAAAAAAGCTTACCATACACCCTTTTGCATAGTGGTTCTCCCTCTTAATCGTTGAGAATTTAGTAAATAGTAGATGGCCACAGACAATACCCTGTAAAGATGACCCTCCATTGGTTTACACACACACACACACTGAATTTTGAAAAAAAAAGTTTTGGGATATAACTCCATAACATCATGAAGACAGCTGGCCTATATAGCTCCTGTAGTTGGTCCATCTATGGCCGTATGACTCTAGTGCCCTGAAAGAGAGAGCGAGGCCAGAGAAGGTCTGGGAGTGGGGCCAACAACATTCAGCCAGACACAGCGAGCCACCAGGGAGTTTCCAATCACCTCCCTGCCTCTCCCCTCTTCTTGTTCTTTAGAGAACAAAATGAAGAACTGTGTCTGTTGCCTAGTGGCAACTGCAATGATTAGGCTAGATGCTTTGTGATGTTTTACTGTTGCTGATAGGAGGCAGATGGAATTTGCAGTTGTGCATGTACAAGTTGTAAATGTTTAACTTAGTGCCACACATGATACAAAACAATGTATCTCTGTATTCTAATGGTGTCGCTGCACTCTGCATACATTTAGAATGTCATGTTATGCTGTATTGAAGGCTTCGCATCAAACTCATGAACTGATGTTTCCATTGCTGCTTTTGCTGCTCAGTTCTTTATGGCAATACAATGTTTCCCAAAGGGGCTGCAATTTTTGAGAAGACAGCATAGTCAAATCTGCTGCATCCACACAGGATAATGACTTCCTCTTCAGCAGGAAGTGGTGCAAATGGACTGGGAAGTGAAATAATCGGATATCCCCATTACGTTCATGTGAACGGATGATGACTGACTGCTGCCTCGTGTTGCCTGACAAGCCTGCTGTCTGCCTTTCCTCATGCTACCCTCTCCAGGAGTCACAACACTGCCAATTACTGGCACTATGAGTCAGACGTGATGCCCCAGGGGGGTTTGGATTACCAAGTGGTTGACAATAATGGCTGTTTGTTAGTTTAAATGTTCCAGTTATTTTTGTCTTTTGTTTTTCCAGGTTTACATCATCAAAGTGTCCTGGAGCGATGGCAGTACAGAAATCATTTACAGACGCTACAGCAAGTTCTTTGACCTGCAGGTGAGTTCATGCGTTAGTGTGTGCATGTGTAACTGTGTGTTAGTGTGTCTTGGTATGTGACATGTCTGTTAAATCTGTAGTTGTGTGTGCAGTTGCATGTTTTGGGGGGCAAGGAGTTTTTACCTTTTCCAACAGAGAAGACTAGCAAAGGTCAGGAAGTGAATGGAAGTACTCTCTCCATACAGCACTGTCCCCCTGTAGACCTAGTGCTTGTAGCCAAGCTCTCCCTGCTCCACCCATATGACACTGGTAATTATATTGTGTGAGAGGAGTCGGAAAATGTCCCAATGAAGTTAATAGAGGACAGTGATGAATGCGACGACCGCACTGATGACCACAGAAATGTCTGAATCATTCTCGAACGTCACGCTGGCAGTGTGTGTGTGTGTTGCACAAGGAGGGAATCTCATTAGTATTCTAGTTTCCTTTCCCTATCGAAGGTAATGGATCTGGGGCCCTGGCCACGTCTGAGCTTAGAGAGCATGGACTCCAGGAAACCCAGAAAAGCAACCACTTTTAATGAGCACAAAGTCAATTTAGGCGAAGCATACTGTCAACCCTAATTGGATTAAATTCCTTTTAATTGATTAGGATGGTCAAAGCGTGAGCAATGACATAAAGAATTGTAATGCTCCACTGAGGTTTTTCTGAGGCTGCAAATGTAATGTTAACCGGAAGAAAGTAAACTATTTCATTACTAATTTCATTAGTTTGAATTGAGCCTACAAAAGCTGCCAACAGTCTTACTTATATATCAGCTCGTATCACTCTCATAATTGTTTTTTAATTGTTGCACCTTTCTGTTTCTGCCAAAGTAAAAGTGCATATAAACCTATTAACAGTAATGCTTGTAGTGTAATGAACACAGATTAGCTAAAAACATAGAGTAAGGACTGTTACTTTACTGATAACATTTAAAGGGCTATTAAGTCTATGCCCACTGTTGAACTTTTGTCAATCAGTAAGAACTGCAACAACCGTTAAAGAACTGCACAAGCTCAGACCCCATCCCTCTTTATCATCGTGTCAATATAGACCATAAATTAATAAGAATGTTTTCATAACAGAGACAAGAAAAATGGCTAATCTAAAAGGGTACTAGGAGGATTCTGGACTTTTGGACTGGAATTTAGGTTGAATGGTTGGTTGAACATCTGTCATTGGCTTATTCTCAATTAAATATGCAGATATTGCAACTAAAGTAAATTGATCGGTGAGAAATTCCCAGTTTTGTTAATTTAGTCATCCAGTCGTAGCACTGCTTTGCTTTTGATGTTTTTGGTTCAAGGCTCTTTTTTTTTAGACTTTGTGAGTGGTGTGACTAAGTGAGAGGAGGAGGTTGGGAGACCTATGAGACCAATGACAGGAGTTTTCTTTAAAACACCCACAAATATGGATAAAACACATAGTTAACTGTCACTGATCATTTTCAGTTTCAACAATATCTTTCCATGCTTATTGTATCCATACTTAAGCATATTACCAGTACAAATGACTAGTTACATCACTAAAGACCTTCTGTATCAGACGTCGGACCAGTGGCATTGAATCAGATGAGCATAAATGAGATATTTTCGGCAGGGGCATTCCCCGCTGCTGTTCATCCCCTGCCATGCCATTCAGCTGCTTCCTGCTGTGTCGACAGCCTGTGGGTGGGCTCTCACTGGTGAGGGAGATGTAGATAAAACCCAGCAGGAGAGATTACAAGCCAATCTCTTATCTCCTGTTAGGTTTGGCATGGACTTATTATAAGCCACCTTGAGGCTGTGGTATTTCTTACAGAAAAGTGGCAAGTTTGAATGCTCAAAATCTCATCAGCTCCACTATTACGTGTTTTATGTGCCAGCATTGTTTGTAGAATTTATTTGAAGTTTTTTTGTCATATTTTTAAAATGTTATTTTATCATTTTGACCTTTTACACTGTGGACTATGACGAGGAATAAGGTAGTGGTTTGACATCATCAGACGTCATCCCATTTACCCAGCCAGGACAGTGACATAGAGCTGACTCATTCAGCTCCTCTCGTTGTGATTTCTTCATTTCCTGTTATCCTCCTTTGCTTTTTCCCATCTTATTCTGCCTTTTTTGTCTGCTATGATCATCTCTCGTTCTGTGGCTTGATGCTGCTGTCTTGTCTTGTGATTCAGGAGGGGTTTATATGAACAGAGAATAAGATGATAATGTACAAAAAAAACAAGACACATAAAGTGTCTCTGGTCATTCCAAAGCCTCAGAGCCAGACAGGAAGTGTTATTCATCACATCCCGTCAACAGAGCTGGCTCAAAGAGGGGATAGTTCAACCCAGGCAACATGTGCTTTTTGTGTGATCACTCACCACAGACTGTTTATTCACTCACTCTGACTTCAATATGATTTCTACATGAAGGGAATTTGTATATCTTCCAGACCCGCTTGGTTATCATTGTAATATCCACATATTTTACATTTGGATAACACATTACCAGGTTGTGTTGAGCAGACAGTGATCCTGATGAAAAGGAGAAAAACACACAAGCTGTCATTAGATAACAATTGTGATACAAATCTGCATTTCTTAAAGTATATACCTGTTAATGGAGGTGATAACCAAGAATAGTATGGAATTAACTCCACCACATCAAATGCATAGTCTGCTTTGGAACAAGGCTTCTCTCTAATTACTGATGCCTTGCATGTCTGACGTCATTCACTTCCAGAGAATACTTGACCAAGAGCCAGATGTTCTTCTCACCCAAGATATTTCTGTTACTTCTCACCCACCTTTCTCCTGCAACACCGAAACCAGAGTCTCTGTGTAGATGCTACCCTTAAATAGCTTCAGGTAGTTTAGTATCCATTTCTTCATACTGGTGAAAGACTCTATGGTGAGACAGAATTACTGGCTGCACTTATGCATAAATGTATGTAATGCAAAGTATGTGGTTAGTCTTGCAAGCTGTTGAATACTGAGAGAATTAATTTGAGCAATTAGCATTTTAACATAAAACCTGTGTTAAATTGTGAACAAAAATAGACTCATCTATTGCTTCAGACAGATGGAAAGTGCAGAGATTTTTTGCCATGGGGTCATCCTAGTTGCTTTGCAGTTTTATTTCCATGTCACTGAGAACAGTTTCCATGCTGCACACGTGTCCACTCAACTTCACAAGCTTAGTCTTCCAGCATTCCCAGTTGCTTTGGATACAGGATACACTTTTTCTTTAAAGCTGTAGGAAAAAATCCAATACATCGCTACTTGCTTATTCAGAGTTGCACAGCTGTCACATATTTTCCATCTGCATTTCCAAAACTATAGGGGGGGAGGTTATTTTGCTTAGAGCAATGGGACTGCCTGTTGTGTGCATTTCCCCAAGCAGTAACAATGTGCCCATTTCTTTCTTGTGCACAGTAACTTTGGCCATTTTCAGAATAAAATGTATTGTATTAATCCTTAAGCATTGCAGTTTGTTCCTGGAACAATAACCCAAAACATGTGGTTTTACTTAACTGCTGAAAGATAGGTGCACTTTACTGAAGTTCTGTTAATGGTATTTGTGTCAGGGATCTTGTGGACTGAATATTATGAAGAAAACAATGACAGTCTAAATGAACATCAAGAATGTTGTCAAAAACTATTTATTGCGCTGACATTGTCTTAGATGAAGATGAACTATTGGCGAGACTGTATTCTTCATGATTCAGTGAAACTGATACATCACCATAGCTCTTTTTTTAATTTTCTTATTCATATGGGTTTGCTTATGACTGCTGGGGATGGAAGTGGTTTCTAAGCAGTGTGGCCCAGGCTCAAGTGTGAAATGGGAGCTCTGTTTTGTTTTCACCCTCTGGCTCTTTAACCATTTGCTGTCATTGAGCTGTGTTGATTGGGATTGGCCAGTATGATTTGCAGTTGTCTGTCAAATGACTAGCCTTGATTGGGATTAGTCATGTTAGTCAGGAAAATAGCTTATTGTTGCTGGCTGCTTGAGAGATGACAGGCACAGATGAGCCCATTTGCTATTCACACATGCATGTCTCCACTTTAAGTGGCAAGAAACCAAACAGAAACTGATTGAGCCGTAAGAATTGAGATTGGGAAGTTGTGCTTCACATCTTGTGATAGACTGGTTCAACCAAATGATAAGTTAAAATATACTTTTCAACAGTTTCTGGCAGCATGGTAGGGTAGGGTGATACAGTATGTATTGTGAGATGATACCATTCAACCATTCAGATTTTCTGAATTGGTCTGAGATTCAGATATTGTTTACACTGAGGTAGCTATCACTATCCCAGCAACAGATTAAGCAGAAACAGACCATAGCAAATGATTATTTTATTGTTTTCTAAATTGGATTTTTATCAAATTTACCCCAGTATATCACAATCTATATCAATACTGAAATATACAATTACATATACCATGACAGAAGATTTTATTCATATTGCCCACCCCTATTAAGTGATCAGGGATAAGATCCTCAAATTGAGGATCAAGGCCAGGGTCAAGCCACTTTAATTACTGAAGTGTACTTGAGAAACACACAACCAGACCCTTGGGTGCTGTTGTTAAGCTGACCTACTGAATCTGGGGGGTGGGGTCCCATACCCGCTCACATTGGTCTATCATTCTTAATTTCTGTGCTAACAGGGAAAGCAGCCATTGACAGTACAAAGCATTAAGTTATTTTTGTATCACATTTTGTATTGATTTGACTTAATTTCTATACAGAAGGCTGGCTGGAATCTAGCCATCAATCAAGTTCATCTGCCATTTAATTCCAGAGATACTACAGTTGATGATAAGCCCTTTGCATTATGCAGTATAGTATGTTAAACTGTTAACTTTGAGAGCCACAGCCCATGGGTGATTTCTTAGTCCAGTTATGAAGTAGTGAGAACAAACGGCTCAGCCTTCCACAAATGTGGGGTGTTTCGGTAACAGTGTGGTTGTCTGCAAAGGGTTAAAAATGTGGACTGAGTGAAAGAATCAGAGGACTACTGAGATAGGCATGTTGCAAAGAGAGCCACCATTGTTCTCTGGCCTTTTATTCTCTCATTCAAAAGAGTCTGGTGCGTCTCAGATCTTCTTTATTAGGCCTTTATTCGAAGGCTGATGATGTTGTTAAGGCGGATATGGACTAGACAAATTATAGCCTCTTGGAAGATTACGTAAGTCTCTGAATCAGCAAGAATTTGGTAAATGAAATAACAGTGTTTAAAAGTTTGCAGCATTACTGGGCATATTGACAGACTGGCAATGTGACATGTTGACAATGGAAAGGCTTGTTCTTCTTCCTTACATCCCTACACTCGGTCTGTTGGTCTAAATGTAGTCAATCAATGACTGAAATGCGTGAAACTGTTTTTTTAGGAGACTGTGTGTTGTAAACAGATTTTTAACAGTTTATGTTCAAAGTGTATTCACTCTTTCCATTATTCAATTTCCCTGGCAGATGAAAAGTTTAAATATTGCCTTTTTTACTGCAGGAAATCTAGATGCCTTCCAAGCATTGTCTAGAATAATAGCAGTTTAGGGTTCGAATTTAACTTTTGACAGAGATACAGTTCATATCCAGAACTTATGAGTTCATAGACTGAAATTATAGTTTTTGTTAAGCTATTGTTTAATGTGATCAGTGTGTGATGTCCACAAATCATTATATCTGTCATTATACAATCTATATAGTATTAATGTGGCATGCATTTCCTTCTAACTGAAATGAACTCAGCAGGATATCATTTACAATAACATACTTGAGAATAGCCTTGGAAAGTCATGTGGTGCTTGACTGTGCTCCGCCTTGGCCTGTCATCCTCCTGCCTGTAGAGCATGAATATTTGATGTTGGGTGCATGATGTAACTGGTATTTTGAAGAGACATCTTTACTCTCTCCAGATGCCTTTTCTTGTTTGAGTGGCTCTGATTACAGAGTAGATACAAGGTTTAGAGTAGACACAGAGACTGGGTGTGTCTGCACTCACAGTCCGACACATGGGAACAATTACAGTGTGTGTGGTATTGGCTCCTCTATCTGCCTGTCTCTTTGCTTCTGCTGTCTCTCTTGAGGTGGTACTGTGTCACTTATGATGCATGTGACTCTTAAGCCAAGCAGATTGTTGCTTTGTGAGTTTAGTGCTCTTTTTTTTGTCCTTTTCTGAATTCTTTCTTCGCCTTCAGCTATATCTTAAGAACCAGCAAAACAAAAGACTAAAGTGAACTGACTCACCTCTTTCCTTGTCTTGCTTTAGTAGACAAAGAGGGTTGACGGCTTACCTTTCTGCCCCTTTTCTTTTCATTGTTTTTTGTTTAACAGGGAAAATTAACTTTATAATGCTGAGCTTTAGCAGTCCGAGCCAATGAGAAGTGCAACCGTATCTGCCTTGCTATTAGCCTGATCTTTGGCCTTATAGTGTACAGTATAAAACATCCAACCAAATCCAAGACTAAATTCTGATTTATGACATCTTCAGTTGGTTTGAGTTTCTCTGGTTTTCTGAGATGCAATGAATACCAAAGCTCAAGCCTGTCAGGTACGAAGAAAAGAATGTTAATGGATTATTTGTTTTGTAGTTATACTCATATCTTTTATTGGATTCATCTAAATGATTTCTTGTTATTATTGTTTGGCCAGCTGTGCTCAGTTTTAAAGAGAGGAAAAATAATCAAATACCCTTTGAGGTGGGAGAGCAGGTTGAGTTAGTCAAACATCAATAAAGAATTAGATTTAAGATTCCAAAGCCAGTGTCTTTGTCATTCACTTTATTCTTCTGGCTCTCTTTCAGAGAGTGGCACAAGGGCAAGCTGTCAAAGTTTTTCCATCTGTGTTTTCCTCAAAATAGAAAAGTATCCATCCCTATCTACTTAAGTGATTAGAGTGTGTTTAAACTTTATGCCACTCAGTGTTTTATGGCAACAACACCTCTTTGGCACCTTAGATTGAGACAGTCCATAGAAAGTAATGGAAAATACTATTTGGCACAGGTCTCTGCCTTTCCCATAACCTCTCCATCACCTCACCTCATATTACATCTCCTCCTTTCTGTCTCTCTCTCTCTGTTAGTTTTGGCTCAATCCAACTTATTGTTTCTTTCAATTTTACCAGAAAATATTTTGTGACAGCTTTACTCAACTTCATTTATGTTGCTAGAAAACGTGCTGTAGAAACACCATGAATACACTGCAAAAAACATTGCAAGATAATGTTTAATAGCAATATCTGGGCAGTAATGTATCACAGAAATCTGACTATTAAGTTCAATGAATAATCAAAAGGTCATATCAAAATTAATGTCCCGTGAGTTGATGAAATGCCAAACCCTACTACACACATCCTCTACCCAGTGTTTCATGACCCACATGTGTAAGATTAGATGCAAGAGTAGGTGGATCGATCAGTGATCTAATATTTTGGAATGAGTGGGATCGCTAAACCAAATATAAAATCTGCCTTATATAACAAATCAAAAGTCTATATTTTTGTTGAAACATCTAAGCCCAGAAAATACAAATTGTGTCTCTCATACCAGTCAAACTACAGAGATATTTAACGTTGGGGGGAATGAAAAACATCCCTGGTTTACATTTTTGGCGAGCCAATTTGTTTGACCCTCAAATGCCTCTATGGAGCATAGCCCTGATAGATATCCTTTTATGAGGATGACATTGAACAGAACATAGTCAGAAATGCTATTAATCTCATTTCATGATGGCTCTGTCACAGTAGCCTACACATGGGCCAGCTCTAACTGCATCTGCAGACCTTCTTAATACTTAGCTATGTTGTTTTTTTTTAGCTGGGAGCAGAAGATTAATTAATCTGGTGTCGCCCTGATTTCAATTAAAGCTTAACTAACTTCGGAGCACCTTTTAAATGAGGAAGTCTACATATGGGACATTTGCCCAGCTGTCACTCATTTGCTAATAATGAAAACATTGACACCAAAGTCCTCTGTGTGTCAACAATAGGTAATCTGACCCAGCACTCCATGCTGATGTTTTAGATCAGAAGCATTATCTCAAAAAGGAGAAAATGAGAACTCGTTGCTCCTCCATTGCTGATTAGTCAGTATTTTTTTTTAAAGTGCGCAAGACTAATATGGCAGTTTTGTGTCAACTTGGTACCCAAAAACAAACAAACAAACCACTGGATTGAAGTATCAGTAACTGCATGAGAAACTATACATCAAAAAATCACTACATAGTGGTCTTCTTGGACTTCTTAGTTTTGAGAATGCTGTTCATCACTATCAAGTATTTGCAAGGTTTTCTCATATGATGTGCATCAAAGAATAAAATTTTTAGTTTCAACTTGTGATTTTGTTAAATAGCATTCAACTGAGAGGAGAAACTCAACAGCGAACTCCCTGGTGGTGTCTTTGTTTGGAACAAAAACTTGCAGACCCTTTTTTGGCACATTGTTTGACACTGATAATTAAAAACAGTGATCAAATAGGAATTGGCCATTCATTCAAGAAGTGGTGTATCCTTTTATACCATTCAGCCAAACTTTGGCCGATTCTATAGAGCCATGAAACCCTTAACAATGTTTTTCTGTAGTTTAAATAATATTTGATTTGGAATGTGAAAGTCTTCTCTTATTGGTCGTTTTGGATTATGTAGTCTGACTGCAATATCAAATACATGTCCTAAAAACTCCTCTCTCAATTGAGTCAAGTATTTTTATTCCTAACCCTAAATCTTTTGGTTGGAGGATTCATGTGGTTTTAACTCGAGCACCATACAAGGATCCATAAGTGAAGACAATTTGCAGATCCACTGTCAGAAAAATGCATTAAAGAGAGTGTTCACTTGGAGTTCATTGGTCAATATGGCCAGGTGTCATTTTATTGGCCTTAGCTGCATGGAGGATGGAGGAAATGCACAGACATAGATTTATTTATACATATATATGTGTAAACAACCATATATGTGGAAGCAAGAAGATTTCATTAAGAGTCATGAACAAAGGAGACATTAGTGGCCAAAATGATGGTAGTTCAATGTGACAGAGGCATAAAGGCATAACGTGTTGAAGTAGAAACAAAAGACTGACTCTTAAGACAGGAGAAAGAAAGAGAAGAATGATCAAGAGAAACCAAGAGAAATGGTGATCAGCAGATGTAAGGAACCACTGCTCTCTGGCCTTTGAAATTTATGGAAACAGAAATGTTCCACTATGTCAGTGGTGCCTTGCCCCTTCGCTGCAGCAGCACATGAAGTAGAGGGGAAAAACCATACCATCTGCTCAGGACATTCCTAATCATTGGCAGGCCTTACTTTATTGGCTGAATTTCTTGTAGGAACTGCTGATTTGTAAAAATGTGAAGCCTTCCTCTCCAGCCTCAGCTATCCTGTTGTGTGTAATGTGAAGTGCATGTTTATGTGTAGTTGTGAGTGTAAATGCTTTGTGTGCTAACAAGTTTTAAGTAATTAATCGTGGTGTTTCAGATGGAATTGCTGGATAAATTCCCGGTGGAAGGAGGCCAGAAAGACCCTAAACGCAGGATCATTCCATTCCTACCAGGTAAGAGTTAAACACACAATGTCCCCCAAGGCCCTTTCACACACATACACATAGCACGCACACGACTGTGGCTTGCTTGGAATGAATAGAGGAAGAACTATTTTGATATTCAATTAAGCAATATCAAGAAAAATGCCAAACATTTGCTGAATCCAGCTTCTGAAATATGAGGATTTGCTGCCTTCTCCCATTTATATCAATACCTTTTGGGTTTTGGCCTATTGGTTTCGGCAAATCAAACAAACTGAAGATGTCATCTTGGGTTTAAGAAATTGTGATGGTACATTTCATTATTTTCTGAAATTGCATAGACTAAAAGATAAATCAACTAATCTAAAACAGCCCTAGTTATGATAAGATGTAACAATACACAATGAACAGTGAACTCATGGATTATCACTTTAATCACTCTGTATTCCCCCCTCGCTGTCTTGTCGTGTCTTTGTGTCATTCCGGCTCCCTTTGACTTCTCCATCACAAACATTTGAACTCAATGGGTAAAAATGTGGACAAAAATGACTCACTGATAGGCTGTGAATGAAATGGAGGAAAGCAGAATATTTTGCTCACAAAAGAACCAACCAGAACAATCTGCTGCAACCGTAATTGGTCATAACCTCACTGTTTCTGTAAACCAAGAAAGAATATGTTTTTCCGTCTACTCTTTAAACATTTAGCTGACTCAGCAGATCTCTAACCATATAGCCCATAGCCATATTAGACAATTAGTGTTGGAGCCTTTGCATGAAACATTAAATATTTGCCATTTTGACATAAGAATAATCTACCTGTGATCATAAAACCAAAAGGTTACAGTACATAACATTCATTATGAGCTGTTTTCTTGGCTTAGTTGCACAATTTTCCTGGCTGAATCATCAAAATGATGCTTTCTTCTTTTTAGTTTTCATTACTTTACTACAAGTAGCAACGAAGTTTGTTTGGAATAAGGGCTTTGGGTGTGCTCTCCTAACCTTTGAAATAGTTTGAGATTGATTTAGGTCCTGCTGAAAGTAATCCTTTATGAGAGTCTGCAAGAAAGCCTCACCCAAAGACCCCACCCACATCTCCCCTACCAGGCTCGGGACGAGTGGGGGGATAGGATTTTCTTTGTGGCCTTGCAGGTCTGGAACTCATTGAGATAATACACACACACACACACACACACACACACACACACACACACACAAAAACACATACACATTCTCAGACTGTTTGATGAACTCTGAGTAGGAGGAGGGGAAGAGGGAAGAGAGACAGAAAAATGCTGCTTTTCATACTATCCCCTACTATCCCAGTATGCAGTCAGACAATGCATACTGACCATAGATACTGTTACGCATTCTCATCTATATCAAACTCTTGTGTACTTCCTTCTTGCTTTTACCGTTAAAAGAAAAAAAATTCTAGATTTTCTCTAAAATTTCTGTCTACTACCCATGAAGGATTTTCTCTTCTTCCAGTGAAGCTCTGAGTGTTGGCATAGGCTTTCACTTCTCCTATTTTCTGTGGAAGAAGATGACCACTGAAGTGCCCCCAAAGAAGGCACTAAATCTCCAACTGCTCCTGTGGAGCTGCTAAGACACCAAAAGTTAAAAACTGAACCCTCTCGAAATGCCACTCTGGAAGTGTTTGCTTTTGTAACACAATGTTGCTGACAAACATTATTTATTTATGCTCAGTGCCTGCATAAATTGAGGTTTAAGAGAATAACCATTACTAGTCTCAGATACCAGATCAGGACATACACCTCTCTGAGATGGATTCGAAGTTAACATTTGTCTGATTTGCAGATGAATTTTCCTAACAGCCCAAAAAAAACCCTTACACTTACAGAGCAAAAGTCTGCACTGTGGGCTGAGACCAACCTAACAAGGCACGGAAGTGGTTTTCCCTTCTCGTTTTGGTTTGTTCAAGGCCCCAAGCTGTTTTTACTTCCTTGGTATCTCCGCATCAGCAAAGTGGCTTGTCTGCATGTGTGCATAATGCTGAATGTCGGCTGTTTTTTTGCCAAGTGTATACACCAAAACCTTGGCTGCTGCAATTTTCAGTCCATCCTTTACCTTTTAAGAGGAAGTTCCAAAAACTCCAAAACTTGGATAACTTTTGTTATCTCAAGATTGCATGTATGTGCAGACTGTCTATATATCTAGACTATCTGAATACCCCTCACGGTGCTAAATTCCTTTGATAGGTTCATACGTGACATTTAGATAAAAGTGATAAATTCGATCCATTTACCCTAGAGCCCTGAGCGATTGCTCTTTAAGGCAGTGTCAGCAGGTCAGCCTTTGAAAAAGAGCTGATATGCTCTTGACCAATTATCTAGTTGGGGATGTTAAACTATGAGTCAAAACTCAAGATGGAATGCGGGTCTGTTTCTTTAGGGCCCCTGCATGATAAAAGAGGTGATATTCTTTCATGAACTTGGATCCCAGAGGTAGAATATGAATTTGTAATTTGGGTTGGTTTTTCCTTTTCCTCTGATGATAGATCTACATTACATACTTTTTTCAGCTACCCTGTTTGGCTGGGGATCTCTCTGCCTGCCACAGGAGCAGGCACAGTATGCTCGGCAGGTGAAAAATGTTTCTGTGGATCTGAATAACTACATTCCCCAGTCGGTCCTCTATGAAGGGCAGAAAGCACAAAATAACCGAACAGTTACAATGACCTTGTTGCTTATGCCTCATTCATATCACGTGCATCTCTTGTCTGCAGAGAAAAGTAATCACTGGTCTTGTCTACTTGAATGTGAAGTACTATTAGCAGACTTGTCTTTTACAGCATCTTATGAAGTTGTGTCTGCCCTTAGTCAGCAACTTAACTAAGAACACAGTAATTACAACACACACACAAAGCTCATTCTTTCATGCTTTAACTTAGTCGCTCCACACATGCATTGGTGCAGTGTTATGTAGAGCCTTTTTGTCTTAAGGGTGACAAGTATCAAAGCAGTAAAGGCCAAGACTTTGTAAAGTCCTCAAGTTTGTGACTTAAGTCTGACTGGAGTCCATGTTTTAAGTCTACAGCTTTGGTATTATGTAAAGGTTTTGGCTACTCAAAATCCCTCTGAAGAGCCAGAATAGGGTGAAAAAACAGGAGGAATTCTTGTGCGGCAAGTCCAGGTGACTGCTGAGAACTGCTTTCTGTGTGTGAGGTGTGTAACAACGACCCTCTCTGTGTTCCCATCTCTATCTGTCTCTTCTCTCCATCTACCTCCATCACTCTCCCCAGGAGACAAAAGTTGTTTGATACTCTTGGTCAATGCTGGCTCTGAGATTTGCCATAAAGTCTACCCTGCCTCAGCCATGGCTCCAAGGCAGCAGCTTTCCTTCCCTCCCTCCTCCCTCCCCAAACAAGCCCTTTTCTCGGCTGCACCCATGAGCTGCCGTGCATACAGAGTGGGCAGTGTTGAGTCAGTGCTTCTCTCCTGACCCCTGAGAGCTTTGGAAAACCGTCAAGAAAGCTTTCTGTTTGAGAAGTGGCAAAGGGAGGAGAGAAAGAGAGAGAGAGCGAGGAGGAGGAGGAGAAATACTGTCAGTGTCCAGGCGTTGACTTTCAAATCTCTTTAGTTTTCATGAGCTGTCCAGACAGTGTGTCCTTTCGGCTTCTCTGGCAAGATGTTGCCAACACCTTAGAGATTTGGAATGTCTTGTCTCATTCTTCATCTTGTTAATCTCCTTTTTAATAGTCTCCCTCGCGTAGTACGATACTGCTCTCCTCTGCACGAATGTGGAGAGGAATTAGTGTGACCATGCACACTTTTTACATTTCCTACCTTCATTCTTCTTTGATGTTATTATGTACAGTATGTGAAATAGTCAAGAACATACAGCCATGCTAGCATGTAATGCTGTAATGCTCATTGTGCCAAATTGTAAAGTGGATAAAAGTCGAGGTCCAATGTTTGTTTTTGATCCCTAGTGTGAGTGTAAAAATTGGCCAGAGGGTGGTGTCAGAGTAAATGTCTTTGGTAACTTATATCAAGAGGGTTAATCATGTTGTTGTGAGCAGTCCATCCAGTAATTCGTCAACATTTCACTCTGAACTAAAAATTTCAACCTGCTGATGGTGCTAGATGAAAAGGCAGGGGATCACTCAAGTCATTACGATACATTGTCAGGGAACCATAAATGTCTGTACCAAATTTCGTGCCAATCCATCAAGTAGATGTTGGGATATTTCACTCTATAAGTGGAAACTTTGACCTAACAGATAAACAAACAAAGTCATCAGGATTCATCATGTGGGAACCTTGAATATTCTGTACCAATGGCAATCCATTCAATAGTTGTCAATACTTTCCACTCAAATTCAAAATTGTCAACCTCATGGTGGCGCGAAATGAAAAGTCAGGGGATCCCTTAAGTATGCAGGATTCATCATCTGAGGACCATGAAACAAAATCTGTATAAAATCCATCCAATAGTTGTTGAGATATTTACTCTGGCATGGCTAATGAAGATAGAAGTACTATTACAAGAACGGAAGCTACAGAACACCCATTATTTTAAAGATCTGACTTTTCTCACAAAATATACCCGCCTATTCATAATATTAGCTCAGATGAGCAGCCGGCTATAGTATTTGCTTGAGGTTATACTAATCTCCTAACCAATTGAGTTTCTTTATTCACTGACAGCATTTACAGTCTGGCTCTTTGATATTATAGTAGGCTACACTCTTTTCTCCTTAGCCACTATAAAGAGGAAGTGTAATGAATATGATTGCCAGTATTTTTTTCCTTTTGTTTTTGTCACGCACTTGACTAATCTACTAGGTTGCCGTCAGAGATGGGATGACTACAGAGGTGGGGTCTTTTGCAAGTTGGGTGTTGGTGGTTGTGGTTATTGTGTAAAATGTTTGAGATCTGGCGTCTTTTGAGGACGTCACCACACATCTATCCACTCAGCAGTCTACCCCTCTTTACACTTTCTCTAATTTTTCTTGATTTAGTCTTTCCCTTCATGTATCTTTATTTTCTTTAGTCTTGATTCACAAGACGAGCAATAACACATGGGCATAAATATTCATAATCATACACTGTGATGATCACAAACAGTCTCTGTGTGCATGTATCTATCTTTTTGTCAGTATGTCATTTACTCACTCACACAAACAAAACAAACATTGGTGGTTTTGAGCTATTTCGGTCAAGGAAGCTGTCATTTTTAGTAAAATGTGTGAAACGGTGGAGCTGTAGGGGGGTTGACTGCTCAGCAGCAATCTCCTGTGAGATAGATTCATGTTTCAGCAAGTCTGCTTTAAATATTCTCTAAACAAATACCATAACCCCTTGATGGAGGTGATACAGTAACTTCTGAAAACATGTCCCTTTTTGTGTTCAGGATCATGTTACAGACCTTGACTGCCTGCCCAGTTTATATGTTTGCATTAGAGCTGTCTCAGTGAATTTATTGGAGAAACTTCAGCAGTTAAAACGAGGAAAAAATAGATGCTTGCTCTGAAATTTCCTGCATACCGTTAAATTGGAGTGTTTTAAGAGGCCTATTTGTAGGCATTTCTTGTTATTGTTATGGCGACACAAATAACCACAACTGTGCCTGTGGTTATTTGTGCCTGGAGATAAGAGCAGGGGAGTAGCATTTAAGCTGTCATGCAGGCATAATTTGCTTTTCCAAAATCATTTATTCATGACTTGGAAAGGCCAGCTATTCACCTAGCTCCTTACCCACCTCACTGTGCTGTCAGTGTTATTGATGACGTGACTGTATTGTGTCTGCATGCTAATTCACTAACCATTTTTTGTTTTAGCCACTGTGTCCTTATTGTCCTTCAGTTGACCCCTAACTTTTTAAAGTTGCTCTTGACAAACAAAAAAATGTGTTTCTTTTATTTGGTAATCTTGCCTTTATGTGCGTAACACACTAAAATACATGCTAATTATAAAGAATGATGATTAGAATATATTATATAATGTAGGTGTGGAATACTGGTAGCAACACTGATTATCTCTCTTCCTTAGGTAAAATTTTCTTTGAAAATATGAATTGGGCGTTATAGACGTGCATCAGTTTGTATTGCTGTCTGAAAGTGATTATACGTTTGGCTTTTCTGACTTCTAAGTCTGTTTTTCTTACTTTGTTACAGGGAAGATCCTGTTTAGGAGGAGCCATATCAGAGATGTGGCCATGAAAAGGCTAAGGCCCATCAACGAGTACTGCAGGGTGAGTATATTGACCAATACGTTACTTTAAAATGGAAATTTGCAAAGGTCATTTTTTTGTAAGTTCACGAAAGCTACACTGACCAGTGAACATTTCCATCTTCAGCACTAAGTACTCAAATCAAGGTAGAAAGTATAGTGGTCAGGGGGAAAGAAAAACAAGTATCCCACCCACGTTGTATCAACTTACTCATGAACAGGAAAATGGAAAATAATCTTTTCATGCCCTCTGTGTATATATGAGCAACACAAGTCGCTGTTTCTTTCAGCACATTCAGGATTACACTGAGCGACCTGACCATCTGATTTCAGGAGAACTTATTTATGTTTGAATATTCCAATGTCACACATTTGTAAGCCATTATCTTCTTCTGTCAGATATTCCAGCTTTCAAACAAACACTGTAGTTGTTAAAAATTCAAACAAGTGGTTATATTCATTAAAGTTAAGCTCATAGCCACACTGCAGGATTTGCATAACAACCAGATTTATGGGATTACGTTGTTCCAAGAACAGCTGAATGAATAATGCACATTGCCCTTGCCTTCTAAATTGGCACTTTGTGGTGTGTGCCATGCTAAATTCCCTGGAGCAAGCCTTTGTGACAGCAGGCATCCACCTTGCTGAGGTGTCCTAAAAGCTCCCCTGGTGCTCAGTAAGCTGACTGTGACCTCTCTGCTAAAGGAGACAAACAAAAGAGAATTTCTCTCAAGGGATCAATAGTGTATGAGCAAAAGTTTCTGTGTAGCTAAATGCGAAGATGTCATTGTACCTCCCCAATGTACAGTAAACCCTCATGATCCATGTGGACAAGATAATTTATAAATGTAGTTTATATGTTTCTGCTGTTAAGTTGCTGTCAGTGACCGAAGAAAGACAGAATGGACTCCACTTTTGTAGAGTATAGAAATGTGTTGTAATGTGTTGGTGGTGTCTGTTTTACCATTTGAAATACTGCATCTCTTTCCACGAACAGAGATAATGTAAAAACCTGTGCATTATCCAGCCCATTACATGGCTTTTTACCAAAGAGATTAATCACTTGGTCTCAAGAAAGGGGGGAAAAATGCAACTGTACATTCTCGGGCTCCACTGTAGCAGAACTGCAACCATAAAACTGCCAATAGCTAGCAACAAATTGCTACAATTTGACAGAAATGTAACCACAGCAACCTAAATGAAAACATAATGGCTGATGTTCAGCTTCTTAGCAACAAGACAAAGTTGTGTGCCCTTGAAGTAAATTCAAAGCAAATTTCCCTTTTTCTAACTTAGGTTGCCAACTGTTTATCTGCAGTAACCAAGGAGTGAGTCTGTTTTGCAGCCAGGGGTCATTATCTTTTTATGATGAGACATCTCTGAATGGATATCTTGGCCACAAAGTCACATGATTTAGGTGTGAAACAGTTCTCTGGTATTCAGATACATACAAGATAATACAAGATGAGCTGTTGTTGTCATGTTGTGGTGGTAACTATCAGCAGAGAGTTGTGCCGAAGGCAGAGAGCTTGCTGGTGCTGAGTTTGCTCCAGTCAGCACATCCACAGCCCATAGGCTGTGTTTTTGTTAAATTTTACAGGCTTGCCTTAGGGCCTCTAAACCATACACACCTCCTTCTGTTTCTCTGAGAGAGGAAATTTGAGGATGTTTTTTCAAGTTAGTTCTGATTTAGCCCTTAGACATGCCTTCTTGTATTTTCAACTGTATTATTTTATCGTGGGATCACTTCTCTTCTCCATAAAGAGCCTTGTGAAACCATCACTGTACAAATTAGTTTCTGATATGTTGCTAATAGGCCTTTTGTCATTTCTTCCTTCCTGAATAAAAATAACAATTCACAAGGCCACAGAGGGAAGAGAAAAGTCTTATGATAAACAATGTTGAGGACCGGAGGAGCTAGTGACTGTACAGCTCTACTCCACCAAGTGTTGTCTGGGATTAAAGGAATGTACAGCTGGTGTAGGCAACATCTTTAACCACTTGTGTGAAAAATAAGAGTTTGGGGGAGGAATGGGTCGAGTTGTTGGTTCGTGTCTATGGGTGTGGAATGGATGTTTATGGGAATAGCTGAGCCACAACAGCGTGGTTACTGCAGTCAAAGTTATTATTGTGGAAATGTCTGAAAAGTTATAAAACATTTCATTTACCTGTTGTGGAGTTGAATGTTTTTGATTGACATTCACATGATGATTTTACTGAAGAAAAAATCCAAATGTATGAATCAGATTCATGAATTTTACCTGATGAAGGTCCACCGAGTGAAAACAAAGTAAAGTGACACATGGTGTGCAGGATTTCTGATTCCTCCTCAATTTTTGGTCCTAAGGACCTGTATATAAGATTTTATGGTGTACAAGAACTTTGTTTAAGTTTATATTTGTGGACAAAATACCTCAGAGTATGTGAGAACAATATGTGGAGTGGAAATTAATACTATCCTGTCACACTGCTTTTAAATTCAAGCAGTCGGAAGTCACAACTTGCCAGCCTGTGAACCAAATACTATCTCACAGTTTAACAGTGTCTGTCACACATAGTGATTTAAACCATCATCGAACCCTATGATAGCATCATGGCAGGTTGGATCTCAGAATTAAGTGTTTTAAGTGAATTCTGGGTATTAGTGTAACTGCTGAAACAACAAACTTGGCTGTAAGCAAAAAAAAAAAAAAAAAAAGGAATTTTCATCCACCCCCGTATGCAGTCAGGTTGACAAGGTGAAACTTCATGTTTGTCTTCATGTTTCGTGTTCATGTTTGAGCTGAGTCAGCCCTTCTGTTGTACAGCTGGGGCTTTAACCTGACTCATATGGAATTTCCCTGGTTGTAAAGTCTTATGTTTTTATACAAGTCAGGAAACAAAGTCGGATGAAAAAGAAAGGGGGAAAAAAAACATCGAATCAGGGATTGTTTGCATAAACCAAGAGTAAGACTGTTGACTAGAAAGGTCACACAGCTTGATGAAATGCATCACATCAAAAAGACTTAAGTAACAAAGCAATTTCCACCTTCATTAATCATTATTCAAAATATTTGAAAAGATAATGTGTTTGCAACTAAAAACATGAACATGTTTTACATAAACGTGAAAAGTGCATTGTAAAAGTGCAGTGAATTGTGCACAGATACAGTCACAGTGTACTGTACTTGATGGGAGTGTAGACCTCTCATTTCCATTACCTATTTTTCCTTGGAGAAAACACGTGTGCGCACACACACACACACACACACACACACACACACACACACACACACACACAGACACATGCACACACGCAGGCACACACAATTATCTTAATGCTGCCTGCTGTAAAGAACACCCATAAAGTCCATTTGCTGTAATGTACCCTGAGCCTCCGTCCCATCTCCTCCCTGGGGAGAATAGTAATGAGTGGACGGGCCACAGACTGACACGAGGAGAGGAATAAATCCAAGGAGCGGATAGCCAGTACAGGATGCACTCTGACCCCAGGCACAACGCCGCGTTCTGGGCCGCAGGACTAGAGACTGGGGGGGGTCCTCCTGAGATCACCAGTAAAAACTCTTAAATCAGCTACTTAGCTTCGCTGTTTCAAGATATGGATGAAGCAACTGTAAAAGGGGAGATTTCGAGGTCATGTTGATGCATAATATTCGAGCAATATTATGTACCATGAATCAACAAACATGTAAGTGGGTACACATGCACACTCACACTCCATATGGCTTTGCGGCTAATGGAAAACCCTAGTTTTACTTTGTCCATGGCAGTAGTCCCACTCCTTTCCTTCAGCACAAGCTGTTGGCATAAATATGACAAGGCAAATGTGGCACATGGGACAAGGGCACCTTGGTTGGGTCTTTGGCTTCCATTTCATGTCCGTCAACCCTGACGTTATATCCGTGTGTGTCGGAGAGTGCGAGAGGGAGAAAGAGACTTAAAGGACTGAACTGAAACACTTAGGAGTATTACAATCAGAGGTAGGGGCCAGCAGAGGAAGCTTGATGGATAGCATTGGGCTCTGCCTGCCAGCAAAAGGAGGAGTGGGCTAGCTCCCTTAGCTGTAAGAGAGATGGTGAGCACGGGGTCGTTGGCGACTGTCTTCTGGTTTGGGGCGTCAAGCTGTTGAGGTGATTATCTGTTTCACTTCTGCCCTTTAGTGGTTTGGTTGAAAGAGCACAGACAAAAGAGGGAGAACAAAAATAAAAGGGCGGGCTAGAAAGAGAGACTGTGCGATAACATGACTAGCCATGTGTGCGAGAGAGTGATCACACCAATAAAGAGAAAGCTGAATGTGGCTGTTTGTCTTTCATCTCCCGCCCTGTTGACAGGGCTCATCTCTCTGCCGCTAGTGATCCTCCACAGAGGCACAAGATTAGAGAGGACGGTAGGCGAGACGGATCAATGAACTGAGCTCAGAACCAGAGAAGAGAACAGAACCAGCTGGTGTGATTGAAAAACACTGCAAAAAGAGAATGGAAAATTTTACTTATTATTGATGCGCTTTTATTCTGAAACCGTGGACGTTTTTTATCTTCATATTGAAACTGAACACCAGTGGAGACAATAAAAATAAATATGCGAAACTAGAAGGCACATATAGTACATCTGCCCAGGCTGCACATTCCTCTAAATGTTTTATTTAAATAAGAGAAAATGTTTTGAATCTTCATTTGGAATTGTGCAAAATTTCAAGTGAGTCAGATTCATATTGCTGTAGTGCCGTCCATACACAAAAAAATTTGCACTTCAATCGCTTGATGCTGGTATGTGCATATGTCATCCGAAAGTTGGTTGCACTATATGTTCTTTACTATTGCAACTTACGTGAAAAAGGCCACACATACAAGAATGTAGCAATCAAACAACAGTTTGATTGTTTGATTACAGTATGGCATATTAAAAAACAAACGTTTTTGTTGAAGAGGATTGGATGAAATGTATGGGAGGAGTGCTGAAACAAGAAAACAAACAAGAAAATGTATTGAGGCAGAAATGGATGGGGCCAATACTGATGTTTTGCCTTAAACAATGAACCTGTAAATAATAAAAAATAATTTACTTTAGCACATCACTGTTAATGAGATAAGAGCAAGAACAGGAAATGTTTACTAAATGGTTACATGGTGAAATTTGAAATCTATTTAGTAGTTAACTAGAAATTCTGTTGACTATCAAACAAACAAACAAACAAAAAAACATGTGACCAAAAACATCTCACTATAAAGTGAAGGAAAGACGATTGATAACTGCGTAACTTCCATGTCTGTGAGGGAAGATTGTACACATGTAGTTGATATGACAGAAAGGTTAATTTGTTTGAAAAACTTCTGACAAATGAACATTAGATATAACAAGTTGCTCCATGCCCTTTGTACTCTGTAACATTTATACCTGCAAAGGAGGGTAGTCTGTAAATGCACTTCAATACTGTATGTAGTAATTGCTTGTTCTGTGACTTTATGGAGGCCAGGCACCCAATGAACACTATATTTAACCTCTGGTTGACTTTTGTATGTACTGCAGTGATCGTGCTTGTCAGCTTGTGTGGTTACCTAAGTTTCCTGCTATCGTTTGTGCCTGCAGGCCCTCATTCAGCTACCGGTCTACATCTCCCAGTGCGAGGAGGTCAGAGTGTTTTTTGAGACCAGACCTGAAGACCTCAACCCACCCAAGGAGTGAGTACAACACATGGGCACACACATAGACACACACACATCTCCTCAACTGTTAGAAACCCCCAGGCTCACATACAATGGCAAACACCCATTATTGTTCCCCTGACTGATGTCATGTTATGTCACGTCACGTCTCGCCAACATTTACTCCCAGCCTGCCGGTAATGAGCATTCATTACACCCTCTAATGGATATGATTTCATACTGTTGCACTACTTCCTGTTGGATTTTTCAAGCAGAAATACACTTAATGGGTCCCTTTTTTAAATGCTGAGTTAGCATTTAAGCATGTAGCTGCAGCTCAGTTCACCCACCCGGCTCCAGACAGCTGAGACTGCATAGTGCAGACCTGCTCTGTTGTCTCTTGTAAATCTCACTCAACACATTAGCGTCATATCCAGCGTTGACAGTTATTATGTGCCAAAACTAAGACATCAGCGGGCAGTGAATGCGAGCGTCCAACACACACAAGTACATGTTGACACACACATGCCTCGGTTACAAATGTGTTGTTATTAAGGTTACCAGCACCTTCAGGGCAGTGGAGGTTATGGGTGGCTGGTTTCATAGAGACCATAATGTGGGGCTCACATTTTGACCCTGGAGATGGTTTTTACACCGACAGCTGTCAGCTGAGTTATTAGTTTTAACCTCTCTGTCATCACATACTGATGTGTGGCACTGGGAGTTGAGAAGTTGCCTCAGTCGGCAGGAAATTGAGTTGATAAGTCCTGTGATATATGCCAGGAGTGCATGTAGGGCCAGCAGTAGGCTAGCATGTAAAGAGAGCGGGTTTTTCAATTTGCAAGACTTTGTAGTAAGGGATTGGGATACAGTGATAGCCTCACTTCTGTGACCCAGATTTTGCAACAAACTTAATACTGTACTACTATACTGCAATAATAATTTGAACTTAACATAACTGTGCACTCTTGTCTGGTTACTATGGAGGAAATTAATGTAGCCTACTTAATTTACTTGACTATTTTACTAGCAAAATGTTTTTCAAAGTATTATTACTTAATTTATTGTTATCCACTTGAAGTTATTTGCTTTGTGCATTGTGGGACAATAGTGTCCACCAACACCACATTTAAAAATCTAGCGACTTCAGTATTGCATGCTGCCATTTTCAATTCAATTTTCAAATAATTTATTCATTTGTCAGCATGAATGCACTACACACTCAAAAACATGGTTAGAACTAGTATATACAGTAGCATCCAATTTGGACACATGTTAAAAATCTTCACTCTTCAGTTATTGTAATGGCCATAAGCAAAGTACTTTCTCAGGCCCGGCTTGGTTCAGGCAGCCACACTCTTGCACCTGCCTAGTGCAGGTATGAGTCTTTTTCTTTTTTTATATAGGCTACCAAATGCCCCCCCAGTCACCTTGACATTTAAACATTAAAACTGCCGAGGCAGTGAAATTGCAAAATGTTGCTCCACTTTTGGATTAATTTTTAATACTGTAGCTCCTGGTGCATTTTCCCAAAAAGCCACTGTGTGTACAATTTTTGTGATTATAGCATTTTTGCAATTTTCAGTTGTTGTTTTTTTGTTGGTACAAAAATGAGACAATCCCTGTGACAATCAAAACAATCTGTGTTCATTTCAGTCCTTCATTTACTGTATATCTGGGTCAGTGTGCATCTGCTGTCTGCCACGGTGAGAATTTTCAAATTCTACACATTGTGGCTTTAAGTTTTATTTTGAAACGTTTGCTCAAACTACATTATACAATGTAATTGCAGCACAATATTTACATTCATATTCTTGGTATGTAGCTAATGTCTATCAGGAGTGACTTACACTGAGTGAGCAGCTGGGGGGTCTTGCTCAAGGACAATTAACAGGACACATTGCTCATATGGGGATTGAGTGTGAGACAGGTACTTGCACCAGCCTTCCATATTGACATCTATAATGTCGATGGATTAAATGTCACTTGTCTGTTGCAGTCAGGTGGTTTACTGAGTTTGCTGTATAGCTCAGGCCTGTGATAATATAGGGTAATCAGAATTGTGTCACTCAGCAGAGATGTTTCTCTCATCCCAACATTTTTACTAGTGTGATAACCATAACCCTCTGTAACTCTCATATCTGTGTGTGTGATCAATATACACAATATATGTGCGTACACACTTTGTCTTCTGTCCTCCCTCAGAGGAGGTTCCCAAGGACACATACCTCCTTACTCCTCATACAAAACCCCAAGCATGTGTTGGGAGAGGCAGGAGAGAGACGGAGCGTTCACTCGAGGCGGATGAATATAGGAAAGACCTTGGTTTGTCTTTATTGAAATTGGATTACTGCTTTCTGCTAGTGCAGCCTGTTGTTTGGCTGACTGACAACAGGGCTGGTGTACAGACACAGCAGCCACTGTGGGAGAAGATTTATCATGGCCTATAAATCTCCTGAACTGAGAGGGACATCTTAGACTTTCTCCTTAAGAGCAGCAAAGAAAGCGGGGAGGAAAAGGAGTACTTAAATGTAAAGAGGAAGTAGAGGGTCGGAGAACGAGAAAAGATGAGTGAGAAGTGAAGGAGTCTGCTGAAAAAGAGGAAGTGTTCCACCAAGAATGGGGGAAAGGAAAAGTAAGGGAGATCATAGGGGAAGAAAATGGAATTAGATGGTGGATCAAGATGGAATAAGAGCTGGATGGAAAGTATGAAGAGGAGCTTGTATACAACTAGGACATAAGGAGATGAAGGAACGAGTTGAGGCGAAGTGGTGGGGATAGAGGGAGAGAGATTAAGAGAGGAGGAATTTCATTAATTGTTCAAATCAATAATGTTTGAGTCCTCTGTGGTACGGCACCTGTTTACTGTAAGGTTTGGCTCCAGGTGTAGAAACTTGATAGCTTTTATTTTAATGGGTCTGCAAGAATCAGAGTCCAGAGTGAATATATCTATATAATCCCCTGTAGTAGAAGGTTTGATAGATGTCAGATAAATTGCCTCTTTTCTGTAACACCAAACCTGTAAAGTGTGTTCTGTAGTCATAATTTTGATCTTCCATTTATCATGTCAGTGGCCGCCATATGACTCAACCATGGTTGCCTGATGTGAATGTTCCCATGAAAGTAGAAATTGAAGTTGGCCCCAGTGCTAATGTTGTTGTTTTTTTGTGGGAGGATTCATTTGATTTGATACTCTAAACTAGTTAGAGTAATATAATCATATTAGGCCAAGGATCCAGGTCAGTGGCTATGTCCGGTGCATTACATGACTCAGTTCAAAACAAGAAAACAAAGCATACACATCCTGTACACACACATTCCTGCTCTATAATAATCCAGATCATTACTGCTTTGCTTTTTATAGTACATTAATGGGCACGCTTATGGGTAAAGATTTATTGAGAATTAAGCCTCTGCAATTAACAGCTCTGCCGATCGAACAATGCTGTATGTGGCTGAGAGCATTTATGTTGATGCAGGGAAACGAACATGCAGTAGTTGCCAAGGAAAATGATCAAGGGAGATGAAGGAGGGAGTAAAGTAGACATGGAAGATGTGAGATGGAAAAGGGAAGGCAATGGGAGGCCATAAAGTAAGAGAGTAATATTTAGATAACAAAGAGGGAGAGATGGAGTGAGTGAGAGAGAGTAAAAGTATTAGCCACCATTGACTTTTCGGGGCATCTGGACATTGAATCAGCTCTTGACTGCTTCTGTGGAGTGATGGTCTATTTATCTGGCTAATGTCTAAACCAGACACAGCAGATGCTGCATTGAATTTAACATCAGACTAAATTTCAGAGATCAGCTATCTAGAGGCTCTTTATTCACATCTGCCTGGGCCGGAGAGAGAGGCAGAGAGACGGATCCTTTTCTCGTGTGTCTGTAGCATATTAATAGATCGAACAGATAATGATAATGTTGGCAATTATTGTTAATTCTCTGCTGGAGTAATGAGTGTAAGTGTTGTGCTGTGGCACCATGACACATTCAAAAATTAAAACAATTCACAATCTGATCAAATTAAATCAATTTAAAGTTTATTTAAAAAGCATCATTAGTGCCAGTTTGCCACGCAAAGAAAATAACTGAAAACATCAATAGTAACAGAGATAATAGTAAAAACAGTAGTAGTATAATGAAGTCAGTGCATAAATACAACAACCAAACATCTTGGAACACAAGAACACAAAACCCTTCCTGTCTTGACAAAGTATAGATTAAAGGATAACGAATCACTGAATATAATATGAGTCTGATTCAATAATTAGGGACAATGTCTTTTTTCAAACGTGTAAGACATTTTGTGACATCCATGAGATGATGTGAGTTATTATAAATATTGATAATGGTATTTGTAGGTCAGGAATATCTCCACAGCTCTGCAAACTGATTTGATATTTCCTGGTAGTAATGTGATGATTTCCTCTGTTGAACAGGGAACCCATCGGAAAGAAGAAATCAGGTAAGACACAGCTTTATTTGTGTATTTGAAATGAAAATGGGGTTAGGTGGCCTTGGCTATGGTGTGTTATTTAGTCTTAAACTTCTTGGAAGATCAGCTAGACTTAAAATAAGTGCAGAGGAGAAATAGAATCAGGTACCCTGATGTTTTACTGCTTTTGATGCTCCACTTTTTATGACTTCTTTTCATTATGAATACAAGTCTTCTACAATTCATCTGGTAGTATGTAATGTGACATTATCTCCATCTAGTGGTCACAGAGTTTTACACAGGTAAAATATCCAACAGCCCAAATGTTCTTGTTTCACTAACAAAGACATGTTCTGTCTATACCTAAATGTTTTCCTGGATTTGACTATTATAGAACCGGCAACAAAGAAACCACCTTTGCCATTGTTTCACTGATTCTTTTTATATTTTCTCTTTCCTCTTGCATCCATGTTGCATCCATGTCATTTTTTTCAGTTTTCTTCTCCATTCATTTTCCTTTCCATCAGGGATTGTGGAGAGAGCGACTACTTTCCTAAAGCGAGGTAGTAAACACTTGGTCGTGCTGTGTGTGTGACCCAGCAGGTTGCTAGTGGCCTGTCCCCCCCCTCTCCTCCCCTGGCCTGGGCAGGTGGGATGTAGCTCTGTTGAAGGCTTGGGGCTTGCATTGGTTCCGTAGAGAAAACATACGATATAGTTGGTGATCTTCTGACCCTGTGGGGCTCATTTCTTGGGTGTAATTAAGTACGTTGCGTTGGGACAGAGTAGAAAAGACTGAAGATTGGCAGGATTTTAACTGCGCATCTAAATGAGAGGGATTAAGTTTGATGCAAATGGTTGAAACCAAAGAGCCCTTTGTGTGTGTGTGCTAATAACATTAAACTAAACCCTGGAGAAAAGGATTAGGAAAGTTAATATTATAAACTAATGATTTAAAAGTTAACCTGAGTTACTTGGGTTAGTTTGTCAGAGTAGCTGATATTCTAAGTTCAAACTAGCCTAGGTAAGCTTGCCTACCAATCTGCTACTGGCAGGAATAATGGAGTTTAGGAGTTTGTTGCTCTTACGATAGCAAACTGTGGTTCTCTGCTCAACCTGATATTAGTTTCCCTCCAGTTCTGTTTTTGAGAAAGTAATAAATCATAAATCTTCAAATTTCTGATTGACAGAATCTATTGTAGATTAATTAAAAAAATGCAGTTTATTTAAACCCATTTGCCTAGCTTGCTGCTGCTCACTGAAGGATGTGCACGGAAGGACAAGCTGTGGTATTTTAAGCTGTTTTAAGAACCATACAATGAGAATTTTACCACATCTGTACTTTTAAGGTTTTCACATTAGATTTAACTCTTTTGTCTGCTGAGACATGATTTCTGTCTGCTTGTGTGTTACGAACACATTTGTTGAAAATGTGTATGCTGTGGCAGATTTTAATGTCCCTTCACCGTTCCTGCAAAGGCGTAAAGATCGTTACAATTGCAACGTGCTATGTGTCAGCCAAAAGGTATTTTGTTTTCAATTCATTTTTTATATGTAAAGTAAATTTCATCTATCAGGGTTTGTTCCAGACAAGTTTCTAAAGAACATAAGTGAAAAGAGCCATAGTGATATACGTTTGTGCTACTGGTTGTATTGTGAGCCCTCAAGTGTTAAAGTTGATTTCTCTCAGGCTGGCTTGGTGCTAACATCGGTGGTGGGTCTTGGTGGTTCTGGTTTTGTTGATGATTGACTTAACCCTCTACACTTTTTTAAATCCCTACCCTTCACTCCCATTCTCCAAATCTCCCATTAGTCCTCTGTCAGCTCATTGTTTCCCTCACGCCATCTCTCCAATCACGTCCACTACCTCCTTTGCTTCATGTCTGGGTGAATCTCCATACTCTAGATAAGCCTCCTCTCACTTAAATGTTTTACTCCAACACTTTTGCACAAAAGGTCACCTTGGAATTATAATTGGCATTTCATCAAAAGTGAGTTGTTCACTTAGTATAGCTCTACAGATGCATTTTTGGCTGTTTTGTAAGACCATGCTTAAATTGGCTTTTCAGTAAAGTTCTTTAAAGTGCGTATAAAATCTGACATTTTAAAAGGTCATATTCCCTTCAGTCAGGGAGATGCAAGAAATTTTAACGGTCAGTGCCTCTTATCTCTTATGATTCCAAGTTTATGGACATTCCTTTAATATCACATTAACAAATATTACCAAAGATCCTCACTGAGAAGCAGAAGGTAATGAGTGGAGGCTTTTTTACATTATTGAGATTTCATCCTTAGCCTGCGTAACAAAAGAGCAGAAAGGGCAAAGGAGATAAATGAGCCTCTGATTTGTCCCCTTTAACAGGAGATTCCACCTCAGCAGACCCTCTCCTCCTCGACCAGTATGTGGCAGTAACAGACTATGAGAAGCAGGAGAGCTCCGAGATCAGCCTGCATGTGGGTCAGGTGGTGGAGGTCATTGAGAAAAATGAATCTGGCAAGTTCTATACTGCATTCAGTATACTCTTTCATTATTTTCTTGATGGTGTGGAGTTTTCAGCAACCATTAATATAACAGAGGCATGCTGGGAACCACCCTGGTTGTGACTGTAAGTGTTTCCATCCACGTTTTTATTTTATTTTTTATAAAAACCTAAGTGTAAACATTAATAATTCTAAAAACATTTGAAAGACAGCTAAAACGTTTTTACGCCTTGTAACGTTCCTCAAATTAATACATGAAATAAACATAAATGCCATACTTCCATCATGTTTTCCACATGGTTTTCCACTGTTTGAGGTTTGACTGGTGCTTTTTTTTAATGACCTCATCTGGTTGCGCCCTCTTCTTCTGCAATGGTTTAATGGCACCAGACTGGAGAATTAATGGCATCAACTGTTTCTCAATGTGCCCAACTGCAAACCTTCGCATAGTAGTGGATGTAAACTTGCATTTATTCACATTTTCTTTTGGCGCTTTTCTAGAAAGTCCGAGCTACATTTGGATGGAATCTTGACTTATGTGTAACAAGTATTTGGGATTATTTTATTGTTCATCTTACCTGTTAAATGAAATATGAAATTGAAAGAACACAAATATCCACCATGCATTTCAACAGTGAATTACCACAAACCCTTAAATTGAATAGAATCCTCTCACGATATCTTATATGTCAATGTGTGTTTATATTCTGCTCATTTAGGATGGTGGTTTGTGAGCTCAGAAGATGCCCAGGGCTGGGTCCCTGCCACCTGCCTTGAGGCACAGGATGACCCCGATGACTTCAGTCTTCCAGGGGAAGAAGGTACGTAAAGCTTTCCATCTTGGTGCTGTTGTTTAGATTCAGTATTCCTTCAGGGAAAAGTTTAGGATGTAAATAGGCCATTTAGCATTCACTCTCAAACTCAACTGTACATGCAAGTTATTTCTTACTCTTGGAATAATGAGAACAAGTAGAAGTTAAACTGTACTTGACAAAAATGTTAGATTCTGCCAGTGTGTGTTGCCCTTAAGAACAGCAATTTAAATATGTTTAAATACCTGAATTATAGAGAACTCACTAATACAAATAATATATGTAAGCAATACATTAAAAGGTGATACAAAAACATGCACGAATAGGTAAAGAAATGCCATCTGTTGCATAAATTGGGGTGAGATTCTATAAAAGTAGTCCAAAGTAGTTGTTAAAAGAATGATGCTGTACAGCACATGGTAGGAGCCCTACTAAGCAAAGAAGGGTACCCAGCCAGTATGCAAATTACAGACAATATTTCAAGCCTAAGAAGTATGTGGTTTAAAAGTGGACATTGAACTGGCTGCCCTGTCTTTGTTGGGCAGGTCACTCCTCAGAGCCCTGGAATTAAAGAGTCAGATCTAACATCCACATTCACCAACATTATCACAGATGTTTGGAAATATAATACAAAAACAGAAGCAAATAAGTTAGCAATTGAGCAAGTACGTAATAAAGTATGGTCGAGTTGTCCCTATGCTAGTCAGCATCAGTTTAGCAAGTCTTCCAGTAATGAGAAAGATTTAATTAAATAGTCCCAAGATTCTAATTAACCAGGAACTATATGGTCTATAACCTACTATTAAAAGAACAGGGTATAAATTAAGCTACCTTCTGTGGCAGCAGCATGGTACAGTAGTATTCCCAACATACTGGTAAGGACAGCACATGGATTTGAGACTGGAAATGGAAGACGTTTATCTAGAATGGATGGAACCTGTAACACAAGATGATAAAAAAAATAAGTGCACTAACCTAGAGGGATTATTTGTCAGTAAATGGGTTAAACAGCACCAGGCCTGCCAGGACCAGAACTTTGATTTCTACTAGGCCCACCAATACTGACAATGCTTTCATTTAGGATGAAAACATCCTCCAGATGGCTTATGTAATGTTCACTTCCTATTTTGCCCCACTTACTGTGCTGGGATGTCAGTGCCTCGGAGATTCTGGTCACTGCCAAGGCACGTGGGTCGTCGCAGAACTTTAGGGGATCTATTCAGCACAGGCTTTGGGCAAGGTGGAGCGCACGCCTTTCTTCTCCCCCTATTCTAAGTGTGTGTGTGTGTGTGCGTGTGTGTGTGTGCGCACAACTGTCTGCATGTTTGTCCATGTGTATGCATGAAATGTTTGTTGCATGAGAGATCCAAGCATGTAAATTAAATCCTTGCATGCAAAGTGGATTGTGTATTTTTATCTGAAAAATATGCATCATTTCAATTAACCAACAAACACTTGATAGATCCGTAGTATTACATAGAATATATTTAATATATAATAATAGTAGAAATAATAATACGATAGTAGAAATGGCTGCATTTCTAGTACAGTAACAAGTTTGTCCTGGTCCTGTTTGTGGTCAATATTTGTGGAGGATGTATGTGTGTTTTTATGTGTTGCACATATGTGTATCTTACATCTTCTCACTCAAGATGCTGCTCAAGCCTTGCCTCATTTAGACAGTTAGCTAATGTAAAACCAATGTATTTCTGTACAGTATCTTATCCTAAATCACATAGGGAGAGAGTCGTGATGGAGAAAGGATTTTGAACCTTTTCATTAAAATGTTGCAGACATTTTTACTGCATACCAACAACAACAAGCCTAAAACAATTTCATAAATGCAACACTACACACTGTCATGTCTGCTGCAGTCTCCCAAGCTATTACCCTACATCAGCATTTATTTGTGCTCCCCTATTTGTGAACCTATAAATGGTAATCTTCATAACAGACATTATGTTCCTATATTTAACAATATTGTCTTTCCTGACTCCAGAGGAGAAGTACTCTGTGATTTACCCATACTCGGCCAGGGACGAGGATGAGATTGACCTGGAGAGAGGCATGATTGTCGAGGTGATTCAGAGGAACTTGGAGGGCTGGTGGAAGATCAGGTAATAAAATCAATTACATTAACTCTGGAAAGGTGAATATCATAAACGTAAAAAATGTGCATTTATTAAAGAGAGAGAAAGTGAATGTATTTAAAGACATGAATTGACACCAGATCTTAGATAATAATGAGGGGGGAAAAAACACTTAACTGACTGATCTCATTGTAGAAACTGACTGATCTCATTGTAGAGACTGTCTATAAGTCTACCCAGTCAGTTTTTTCAGTGTTCTCACCTGAAGCCACTGATTGTACATCTCTCCTCCTCTCAGGTACCAGGGCCGTGAGGGCTGGGCCCCAGCCTCCTACCTGAAGAAGACTGACATCCAGAGCCAGAAGCAGTCAGCTGGTGCTGCTGCTCATTCCAGTACCAACGACCTAGATGGGGTTTCCAAACAGCAAAACAACGCAGCCAGAGAGAACCGAGACAATGGCCATAAAGAAAACAGACTCTCTTTTCTTTCTGACAACAAAAGTAAACGTTTGCTCTTTATCTGTTTTGCTGCTGCAACACTTAGGGATATGTAAACACACTCTAAAAAGTATACCAAAATATTCTTGTACGTTTGTAGCCTAAAGCAAATCACTACCTTGTCAAATGATAGTCTTATTTCCCAGCCACAATCAGCGTACCCAGCATTCAACACCAAATCCAAATGTAAATGAAAACCTAAATGCAAAATGTGTAAGAATGTTGTTGTGTACTACTGCTTTGCAAATATAAAACTCAACAAAATGATGGATTGCTTAATGTCTTTTCTCTCTACAGAAGTGGGATCAAGACACAGACCTCCTCCACGCAGAGATCTTACCATTGTAAGAGATCCTGTTCAAATCTCCATTTGACACACTGGGGATTTAGTTGTATTGGAAGAAAGCTCTCATCATAAAGTATAAAGCTTTTCATGGACTTAACCTGTTTGTGCGTCTCTCTCACATTCCACAGCCACGTGGTACAAACCTACCCAAGCCGCCCATTCCTCCTCAGGTTGAGGAAGAGTTCTACACCATAGCAGACTTCCAGACCACCATCCCTGATGGTATTAGCTTCCAAGCAGGAGTCAAAGTTGAGGTGGGTCAGGCCCTTTCTAAAGTTGTATTAAAACATGTTTTGAACATTTTGTCTATATTTATATCCGTTATTCATTTTAAAGTAATATAGTAAAATTAAATGACCCCTCTTTCCCCTACTAGGTGATTGAAAAGAATGCAAGTGGTTGGTGGTACATCCAGATAGATGAAAAAGAGGGCTGGGCCCCTGCCACCTTTATTGACAAGTACAAGAAGACCAGTAATGCCTTGCGACCTAATTTCCTTGCCCCTCTGCCCAATGAGATGGAGAAGCTGAGACTGGAGGATGTTGGTTCTTCAAATGTTTCAGGCACAGATGACAGCTGGTCCAAGCCTTTACCAGATGAGCCAACCACAGCCACTGAGTCCTGTGCCCGGCCTAAGCTGAGAGATTGGAAGTCCAGTGCCAGCAAGGGGGCCCCTGGGCTTCTACCTCCAGCCCCATCTGCCCCTCCAGTTGAGGAGAAACCAGCTCTGCCACCTCGAAGGGAGTCCATTAACAAGAGCTTTGAATTGGAGGTAGCAGAGAAACCGAGATCTGATCATTCCAAACCTTTGCCCCCAAAACCCCCAGCTCCTGGGGTCATCATGCCACTGATTCCACCCAAGGCAGCCCCCTTCAAACAGGACAAACCACCAGAGACCAAGAAAGAAGATAAGAGCAAACCTCTTCACCTTCGGAATGAGATGGGTCTTGAATGTGGCCACAAGATCTCTGCCAAAGAGGTGAAGAAGTTTAATCTGAAACCTGTACCTAAACAGCCACCAAAACCCAAATCAGAAGCGCAGGAGGAGAAACCAGAGGCAGCTGGCCCTGCAGTGTTTATGAAGGCAAAGCCAGTCATCCGACCTAAACCCGTTCCAGCTGCCAAGCCAGATCCTCCAGCAGAGAACAAACTAGACATCACCAACCTGAGAAGCAAGTTGAGGCCGTCAAAACCTGCAGACCTCGGCTCTGCGTCAGCTGAGGTGAACCATCAGAATGACACCTCAGCAGCAGTACATAGTTCCCAACCTAGTCCACCACCTAGCTCCCCCCCCATGCATATCCCTACTCTCAATAATGGTAAGCACTGTGACGAGCCAAAACTCCCCCCAAAACACATTAATGGTCATAGCCAGGAGAGCTCATCCCCCCCTGCAAAACCAGCAGTGCCTCCCCACAAGGAACCCCCTCAGAGACCCCCCACCATGGCTCCAAGGAGACCTCCTCCTCCAAAGAAGGAAAACCCATCCAGCCCGACCGAGCTCAAGCCTCCACCTGCTCTAAAAGAAGCCCGGGACATTCCCAAGGCCACACCACCCCAACTCAGCAGACCTCCTCCCCCTAAACCCAAAGGGTTTGTTCTGGCACCTCCAAACAAAGAGAAAGAAGAGCCCAAAGTTAACAGAGTCCCGATTCCTCCAAAGCCCCAGTTGAAGAGTGAGAAGCCCGGCCCGCCCAAGGACAAGCTTCCACCTTTACTCAAGGAGCCCAGTAGGGATGAGCTGTATCTAGCTGTGGCAGACTTTGAAGGGGATGAAAACACATCCAGCTTCAAGGTGGGTACAGTGTTTGAGGTTCTGGAAAAAACCGGCAGCGGCTGGTGGTTCTGTAAAAATGTAGGAGAAGAGATTGAGGGCTGGATCCCCTCAAATTACCTGAGCAAGAAACCTTAGTGTGAATATGCTCTCAAACCCATCGCCATATGAATACATATACAAACTAAGGATTTAAATGAACAAAATATCACTACTTTGTAGCTTTATTAGCGTTTTTTTATTTTTATTTATAGGTACCTTTTTTTATTGACACATTTGTTATGTTTCATTTTGATAAGAGTATTCTACTTAAACTGAACCAGCAATAACACATGACCTTGTTGGGTCTTGTGATGTTTACTTTTTTTTTTTTTTTTTTTTTTTTTTAAATCTAAAGATTATATGAAATCTTAGGTAAAAAGGCTAGACGCTAGAACAGCAGTAAATGTATCTCCACCCATGCCTTCTATGATATGGTGCCTCTATATTATATGCAAAGTGCTTCAGTGCTTAATATACTGTATGCAACTTTAGACATAGTCCTTGTTGGAACCTTAAAACCTATGACTAAAAATCTAAACTCTATATCACAGGAGAATACACTAGATGTTCACATCCAGCCAGTCTTTCCCCAGCAGTAGACAAAAAATGCTAAATCTCTTAGACAAAGACTGCACATGAACTCACTGGGGGAGTTCAGTGGCTACGTCTGGGCTTTCAAGTGCTATTAGCAATTACTAAAAGACATGTCTCTGCCAAGTAGAAGTGCTGTTTGTTATACTAGAAACATGCATATTAGTTTTTGTGCCATTGTAATGCTTTTCTTCGTTGACTGCATAATTAATGTTGCAGTGACTTGTAACAGATGTGCACTTTTTCAGTCATTTCAGATGAGGTAAGTTTAATGTTTGCACACGCTGAAGGAAGCGGAAGAATGCCACAGTGCATTTTATTTCTTGGTTTTATTAGTCATTTGTATTAGCCGTGTTTTTTTATACTCACTAACAAATATCTACCAATGTAAAGATGAGGCTAGAACATCCAAACTGATAAGGTGAAAAGAAGCTCTCTCTCCAAGTATTTTAACATAATCATGTTATCTCATACCCAAAAATAAGCATCGTGAAATGTGACTTGCAGAGCACATCTGCATATCTGTACCAGATGTCTGACCTAAGAAATTGGAGATCTACAGTGATTTGTGCAATGATTTACAGTATTGTAAGTGTACAGTCTGTTCTTAACCGAAGTTTGGTTCTCAAATAACAGCAAAGTATGACCATTGTATAAAAATAATGTTTTACATTAATGCTTGACTGGTCTCAAGCATGGTCAGTATAGCAAATTATTTTTTATTGTACAGAAATGAGAGGCATATCTTTAGCTGTTGTCACTTTTCTTTGATGGTCCATCTGTTAGGTATTTTACTCTGTACTGATGAAGGGATTAGAAGAAGAAAGAGCCAAGAAGGAAGTTGGTTGGTTGGTTGATCTATAAGATTTGCTAATTAGAGGAAATAAAAAGGGTTGGTTTTTTTCTGTCAAAAGATAAATGAAAAATAAGTCACTTAAGAAAAGTATGTGAAACAGCCGTCTGCTAATGTCACACCAAGTGGTCCAGAAATAATTGTAATTAAGTGTTAGGTTTACTAAATAAATAAGCAAAGTTTGAAAATAAAAATGTATTTCCATGGTTCTCGACACAAATCAGACAAGGCTACAAGCTGTAACACTGATGCTGTTCTGCTTCTAGTTGCTATAATGTTATTCCACCCTCCACCCATGTTTTATACAGAAATGACAGTATGTTACCAACTAGAAAAAAAGAAGCAAATTTTACATACCTAAAATTGTGAACAAAAGGCAGGAAGGTACAGTGCAAGGCAAATGGGTTGATGGTGTCATCATTTCAGTATTGTAATCTTATTTACTTTTTTGCTATGTATTTTTCATTACGTTGAGTCTCCTTTTACTTAAGTCAATAAAAGTTTCTGATTTTTCAGTTCAGCGGTCATTCTGTGTTTGATTTGGTATTTCAAAAATCCCAAGAAAAAAAATGTTCACTGCTGGAATGTTTTGGGATTATTTATCTGAAAGAACTGGTAAAAGCTTAAGTATTCTTTCTTGTTGCACTAATAAGTGTTTTTATATTAAAAAGGTACCCTGTAGAGTTTTAGAAGCACTATTGAGCTATGGGTTTGTTTTTTGTTTTTTTTTACAAGCGTACATTAAATCGCCTTTACAAATGTTTCATGAGGAGACCAAGGATGCACACAATGCATTTTAGTGAGAAAAACTTAGTGCAAACATAACTTTTGTTTGTCTACAAGAACGTTGTACAGGGGCACCTTTAACAATGTAATCCATTGCTAAAGGTGCCCTGTGAAGTTTTTACACGACTACATTTATGTGAAAGGGGTTGCTTGTAGTGATGAACCCACAGACTCTGCCGTTCCCCTCTACTCTATAGCGTGCTTTAGCCTTGTTTTATTTATTGTTTAGTCTCATCGATCTCGTTTCCAGCCACAGCAGGCAGCTTTTTTTTATAGAAAAGCTCGGATAAACCCACTTTGACATCCTGCCCAGTATCAAGAAGCAGACAAAGTTAGCAATTAGCTGGCGAACACCGTAGAGCAGCTGAAGAGCCATGTTATTTCCCTCAAGGGATGGTGGAGACCAAAGCAGAGCTAAAATTGTTAAAATCGTAGTTCAGGTAGACAGAAACACAACTCCAAATGAATGCCAATGTTGCCCTGTATCTTTAGGATGTGTAAATAGGCAACTGTTTGCTAACATGCAACACATCAACTTTTAGCTGCCTCCAAGTGGTCAAAAAAAAAAAAAAATGAATACAGGTTTAACCACATTTCGTGGTGACCCACCTGATAGCACAGCTCTGCAGCACTCCTAGCGTTTTCTCAGGCCTCCCCCAAACTGTATAGTCCTCCCAGCATCTCGTCTCACGGTGTGTTGGTCCAATTCTTGCAGGTGTTGAGGGAGCCAGTAACCACTGCTACAGTAAATCAAGAGAACAAAGCATGTGATTAGACGTGGCAATACAGAGTTGGGTAATGACAAAAGGTCTTGGATAAAACTTACCGTAATGTTCAGGTGATCCTCCTCTTCTCTTAGTGGTCTTTCACTTTCAGATTGAGAAAATGTACAAATCTGGGTCTTGTCCAGATGGAGTTGGAAAAAAGAAATCTGGCCTTGATGTCAACATCACGTCATGTTACAGTCTTCATAACGCGATGTGTGCATTGATGGTGTTGCTGCTACCATTATTAGAAAGAGCCTATGCAACAATCCAGTAATTATAAAATCTGCCTTTATTAAGAGTTATTTACAACAGTGGTTCCTTCTGATACAGTTTCATTCACACTCACAACCCCTCCATACAAACAATGTCACGTAAACCGAGGCAGAGAAAAAAACCGAGGCAGAGAGGAAGGCATAGATGGAGCAATTAAACATGACAGAAAAGAGAATTTTTACAACAAATTTAAATACTTTTGAGAGAGAGTGTGTGAGAGGGTGAGAGAGATTAAGCTGTACCTGATTGCTGACCTGGTTCAATGTAAATCTGCAGGCCAGACTGCTCTTAAAAAAAGGAAAAAAAAAAAAAAAAAAAACTCTCTCACTCAAACAGGCAACAAGTTCCTCAGCTGCAAACTTTAAGTTTCTGTTTAAGATTAAATATGTAGAGGCATCTTACAGCAGATTGAATTGTTGCACTCCCATAAAAATGATATGAAGAGTTATGTTCAAAAATCAGATCATCATTTGGAAAATGAAACCCTAAATTATTACTTCACAAGTACTAAAGATTATGAAGCTTTCCAAGCAATGCAGTTTCTTTCAAAAGGTTTGACACCTATTTTTGGAGTTAAACTCTTCATATTATTCCCCCTCTCAGTGCAAAGGAAGGCAAAGTTTTAAGAAAAATAAACATCTTTAAGCTTAGCAAAGAACATACATGTAATATTGCACTTTGGTTAGCAGGCAGTGCATTTACTGCACATGGTATAACAATTATACACTTAATACATTTTTTAAAATTAAAATTTAAATCCCCTACCTAACATCCTTCAAAGAACAACAGTATTTTTCTTTGGCTTTGTCAGTTCCCATCCAGTGTGACTGATTTTACAGTAAAAGAAATACAACAGAAAAACAAACACTTTGTGAATAACAATTAGTCCTCATCTGTTAAAATCTCATTCCTAAATAATCATTTAAAAGAAACTATTCAATTCTGATCTGGATTTAGCCTCATCCCCCCATTTCAAACATGATACAAAATAATAAGCACCTCTTTCATACCATGGGTGTTGGTTAAAAAAAAAGATAAAGAAAATATTTAAATTAGCATTTACAGTGATAAATCTGGATATGGTTATTTTTTTTAATCAGTAAAAATAAATAAAGGCAGGCTTTAGCTGCTATATGACATGCATCTGAGGCATACAGCTATGGGGGAAAAAGTTGGTAAAATATCGAATTGTTTTTGGTAACGATATTTGGAAGACAGCACTGATAATTTGGGGTGAACAAAAAGTGCTTAGTTACTGGCTCGCCAGCTTTCATAGAAACAAACTCATGCGAAAAGAAATTCCCTCGCTGGGTGCTTAGAGACCACAAACTACTTCTTCCAAACCAAACAGTGTTTTTTTTTTCCCCTCAATATTTACTTACTTAACTTACTTTAGTTTGGTATGTTCAGCTCACCCAAACTCACGGCTACTGTATCCTATTACCCTCATGTTTCACTGGTGAGCAATAAAAAGCAGACTTGAACAGAAAAAGGAAATTAAAACACTGTATGGGAGCAGATACTATGTAATCGAGTCGTGAAGCACACGATGAGTTTTAAATCCATCAAAAACTACAACACTTTTTCCAAAGACAAACCTTTGAACATGAGTTAAAACATAAATATTCACTAAAACATTAAAGAAACCTAATAGGGGGCAACAAGCAAAGCTAGTTAAAACTGAGGCAGCAGGCATTTGTAATGCCTGTGGGTATATGGTTATGTGTTGGTGCTAACAGTGGCCAGGAGATATTGTGCAATGTCACAGCAGCTGTTTTTATGTGGTCGAAGAGTCTTGGTAAGGCACAAACTTGGAGAGTTTGTGGGGCGAACTTGGGTTTGGGCAATCAGAACTCTCACTCATCCTGAAGAAAGCCTCCTGATCCCTTTTCTTCATGTTTAGCTCCTCTTCAAGGGCCTAGGAGGGTTGGCGGAGAAGGGTGGAAACGAAAATATATATAAGTTTACCTGACCAATGCTTACTTAGAGGGATGTAAACTTTATTTACATTTGTCTAATGCCATACAGGTGGAAATATTCCTACACCAAGATAGGAAAAATTATATTGTTTTTTATGGAAAACCAATATATGATGCATGCAGCACAAAAATGGACAATAAAAGACCAGTTTTAATTTTGTGGAAAAGTGCTTTTGTGCTCAAGCTCTTGTGTAAAGTTAAAGGAATTGTTGGACATTTAGGGAAATACGCTTACTCACTTTCTTGCTAAGAGGATGATGATACCACTCACATGTGGGCTTTTATTACTGTATGAAGCTGAAGCCAGAATAGATTAGCTTAGCTTAGCAAAGAGACAAGACTCCAGGAAGTCACTGCCCCCAGCCTCTGATTGCGAACCACAATTTGTCGTTTTTACATTTGTTTGTGTACAGATTAGACAAAGAAGATGCACAATGGTTTTATAGGCAGATTCTTGGACTTTGAAAAGAGCCAGGCTAGCGGTTCCCCCGTTTCCACTCTATATGCTAAGCTAAGCTAATCGCCTCCAGGATCTAGTTCCATACTTAATGCACAGGTAAGAGAGTGGTAACTCATCTAAGTCTCAGAAAGAGAGAAGAGAGACAGGAAACATGTACCTTCTTTCTGGGTTTCAGCTGATCCCTCCATTCCTTCAGCAGCAGGTTGTGTTGTTCATCCAAATGCTTGAGCCTCTGAGTCTCATTCTCAATCAACAGGTGACACTTTTCATTCTGTAGCACAAAACAAACTCTTGTTAACAACTGCAAGCCATTCATTGTGCTCATTTAGGAGTTACGAGGATAAAATGTGTCACCTGTAGCTGCTGCAGCTCTCTGATATTGCTTTCACACTGGCCAATCAGCTCTCTCATCTGGTTCTCGTGTTTCTGCTGCTGATGGAGCCTCTCTGCCTTCTGCCGCTTCTCCTCCTGCTGAGAAAACTAAAGAGACCAAAGGGAGGAAGTTACTAAATAATGATCTGGATGCTTAAATATGGAGAGAGAAAACCAGCGCTACACCTACCTGTTTGATCTTCTCTCTGTCCTCTGAGGAGCTGCCTGTTGAGTTGATGCGGAGGCTCTTCTTGAACATGGCCATGCGGGTCTTGGCCTCACCGCGCTGGATCTTAGGCAGCCGGTTCTTCTCCTGCTGCTGCCGAGCTTTCAGAATCTCAATCATTCGCTGATTGTAGCACTGCATCTGTTCCTGCTCCTGTAGTGACACCGAAAATAGACACATTGTCACATTCGTTTGATGTGCATGCAGGGAATATGGAATATATGCTTTGACAGTGCTGAACAAGCACACAGATGGAAGCGCTGAAGAACATAGGAACGTTAAATCCCTGACTCAAGACGTGATTTTGACATGTGATCACGTGATTTAACCCCAAGTTAAATGGGTGTAGAATGGTGGGTGCAAACATATTGTGGCATATTGAGGAGTTGCAGTCCACTGATTTACCTTCTCATGTTTTTTGAGAAGCTGATGCCTCTGGAGGAAGTACCGGTCTTTCAGCTGCTGCTTCAATAACTGGTGTCTCTCGTAAAGGTTCTTCTCCTCCATGTCCCATATCGTAGCTTCACGCTCTAATCAAAGCAAGGAGGGGACAGAAGAAATACACAATATGTCAACAACTAATCGAACCAGGGCTGAGCTAAGAACAACAAGACTTAGGGTTCATTTGATCAGGTGGTGCGTTTGATTTGAATTTAACCCCATGCCTAACGGATGCTGTACCTCTGATTAGGTGTTGTTTCTTGTTGAGGCATTCCCTCTCCATCTCTGCAATCTCTCTCTTGTTGTTGGAGATGATTCTGTTCAGCGTGGTGTCCAGGTGGTTCTTCTGAGCTTCCAAGAATTTTTTCTCCTAAAACGCAGAAAAGAGAAAGACATGAAGAGGGAGGGAAGGAACAGCTAATGAGGAGCTACAGTAGAAGTCAAGTATTTACTATAATGTGAGATTGGACTAAGAGTTTATTGTGTAGGTGATATGTTCGCTTTTCAGCAATGTTTCATGAATTTTCAGTATCTGAAATGTTTCAAAACCTGTTAAGTATGCAGGAAAATACCATGGGTCCATGACCAAACAACCCACCTCTCTTATCTTCCCTTCTTGAAAGGAATTCATCATCTGCTTCAAGGATTCTTTACGCTGACTTCTGGGCAGCTTATCAACAGATTGTTTTACCTAAATATTTGAAAAGAATATCATAAACATCCTGTTATGATTTAACTGGACTTAACAAATGAAAGCAAGGAATTCAGCTGGTTTTCCACCATCATCTTAAACCTACCTCCTTTTTCTTGTGTTTCAGCTGATCCTGGAACTTGTGGTAGTCACGTTCCTGCTCTGCTTTGATGCGTTTGGTCTCTTCCTTGAGTTTAACATTGTGGTCTGCCTCCATCTTCTCAATAGTCTGCTTCTGGTGCTTCTCCAGGTTCTCCAGCTCCACATCGTAGTACTTCTTCTTGGTCTGGGACGCACCAATGGGAAACAAACACACTATAAGCTTGGGTGAAAATAAAAACAGCCCTACAACATTTTGTATCACACCACTAAGTGTAGCGATCACATCACATATGATTAAGACTCTCTTCATAAGAGAGAATACATTGACAACCTCCATGTGTATCAGAAAAATCAAAAGACATGTATTCCAAGTCTGCCCCGCTCCTGCAAATCATCATATGAATAAACCGCTGAATATATTAACAGCTGTAGGATTTGTTGCATGGCTGTTGGACTGCATTACATGTTGCTTGGTGTACCTAATAAAGTGGCAACTCAGTATGTGTGTGTGTGTGTGTGTGTGTGGCTGTGACTCACATTCATCTCCTGGTCAAAGCGTCTCTGCATTTGTTCTTTCTGCGTTTCCAGTTTGGCGTTTAGAACAGCCTGAGCGCGGTGCTCTTCTTTCTGCAGCAAACGGAGCTCACGCAGCTCCTGACGTCTAAAAACACACAAACAGAATTATTTTCAGCATATATACAACTTTAGTTCATGAGTTCTGCAACTTCTCAAACAAGCAGTTACTAATATTTAAGTTAATACTGTCTCTGTATCAATTCTTTTAGAAAGATATATGGGGGAATATCAGAAATGTTCCTTTTTCTCTCAGCCACTGAAGGGTCAGTGTTTGATTGACAGTTAAACCAGATGAGAAGTAAACAAACTTGTACTGGAAATTGTAGGTTTCAAGCCATGGAAGGGGCAGCAGCTTCAAAAAAATCTGCTGGTATTACTGTAGTTACAAATGCAAAGTCATATTCCTACCACTAGATGGCGTGAGTAATGAACCAGAAACTCCTTGGGGCTTCAAAGGCAGTGCGTTTAAGACTATTGTAACTGTACAAATTGTTCATTTAAAAAACAACACAAGTCATTTATGTCACTGGACAACACATATACAGCTGTATGGATCCTTCTACTTGAACATCTAGACTTTCAAACCATGGACTGTATATAAAGAAACAACTACCTAAATTAGTCTTTTTCCATAACAGTTTGGATATTTGTAAACTCAAATCTCAGGGGGCTAAAGCCCAAAAGAGCAGGATGCCTGAAATAGTATGTGGAGTAAAAGCAACATCCAACAGACCACTTATCACTATACAGACTTCACTCTGAGCAGAGGAATGAACAGACCAAGAATGAAAACAGATTTTTTTTAAAAAAGAAGAAACAGACGGAGACACAGGCAGCACATTATGTCTTACTCTGCTTTATCTAGATATATATTTAAGTTTGTGTACTGAAGGTGTGTTCTGTAGACAGAGTCATCCACATACCTCAGGAATCTCATCTCCTCATCTTTCTTCTCATCGTCCTTGATGATCTTGGAGGTGGTCACACTCACTTCTACGCCGTCAATAACAAACTTCCTGGTCCGCTTCAGAGTCTTGCTCGAGAAGTCCTGAGAGGCAGACAGAGAGGGGCAAAGGTCAAAAGGACGGCATTAGATTAAATCAGACCTTAAGTACAAGACAAATCTTCGCTTCCACTTGTGTGCATGCATCACTACATGTGTCTGAGAGTACACTGAAACTCTGCCGGGAGGAAGTCTAGTAGTTGTGAGACATTTTGGGGGGCAAAGAGCATGGGGGTGGAACTAAGCAGTGGAAGACATAGCACAGCTCACTGTGTCACAAAGTTTTAAAGTAGTTTAAAAGAGTACTTCACTGATTTAGCATTGCACTCCTGTAACACTGTTTGACTCATGAATTGGTCAAAATTGATTGCAGAACCAGATATATCGTCTTTTTTTTTTATTCCACATATTTTTCTTCCTCGTCAAAACCTGGTGCCTACATTACCCACAATGCAACTCGGCCGCCAAGAGGCAGCTGTGGGTACGTGTGTTGACAAAGGCACAAATATTCCTGTCGATCTGGTTCTATTGTAACAAGCAGCAAGATGCTTGATCTGTCACTGTAATAGGGAGCGTTGTGCAGGAAGTGTCCAATAACGACACGACCTCATCCAGTAATATATATTGTCATCTGTGGCAGTAGCCTCACACAGACTCGTATGTAGTCTAGTTGCTCAGCTGCTGAGGGTTCATGATGAAGCTTTGTCAAAGTGGACAACAGTTTGTACAAACCAAATTAATTCTCGCTCTTTGGTTCAGTTTCCTCCTCCTCTCCTCTCCTTATATATATATACACATATACATATATATATATATATATATATATATATATATATACATATAC